>JAOPSE010000016.1:56159023-56521950 GCA_029449295.1 Zea luxurians | reverse complement strand
AAAAATTAAGTCTCTGATTCTAAATCTTAATTTTATGTGCAATCAAACAACAGAATTTAGGAAAGATGATTCCTAATTTTAATTACATACACCAATATCTATATCCGAACGGAGTATAAGTGTAGTAATATGTATTACTATTTATTACTTTACATGAGATACTTGTCATAGCCTGACATTGTCATTTATATATGTATAAGAGTTAAAAAGATTATTCAATGCATAAAATAGAAGCAATCAACATAGTGATGCTTAAATTCCCTGTTTTTAAATTACTAAAAGTCATTTATGACATCTGGACTAAATAAATACTACTCCATTCACAAAAAATCTTTTTGTGGTTTTGTTTTTATCACAAAACCATAATTTAGTTAAGACCCGATTTGGAAGACTTTATCGATTCCTTATTCATTTTTGAACAAAGAGGGGAAATAGGTCCTTGCCACAATACATAATAAGTCAAAGTTGTTTTGTAAGAAGAAATATTTCTATACAAAGCCTAGATCATCAATTCAGATTCTTATTTTGTCGAAACCTTTTTCCATAAGTTTCGTTCCAACATTTTGTCGTTCACTGCAACATTGGTTACCTTTATACTACCTTATTCTGCATAAAGAGTGATGTTTTGGGTTTTATGAGGTTGCCCTCTTTTAAACTTTTGCCCCTGTCACATTGAATGTTTAAATAATAATTACAGGTATTAATATAGTTTAATTATAAAATTAATTTCATAGACAAAGACTAAAAGACGAGACGAATTTATTAAACTTAATTAAGTCTATATTTTATACTCTAATTGATATTCAAATGTTTGATACATTTGACTAAGTTTATAGAAAAAGTATATTATTTGTGGCATTAAAGTTTACTATGATAAGTGATGTTTATTTGGTACAATAAATATAGTTATTTTACTATGATAAGTAAGTGATGTTTATTTGTGGCATTAAAAGAGCTCCATCTTCTTGTGACCTTGTTTTTCATCTTGAGTTTGATCTTGAGCCTTATGACTTACACCACATGACAATAGATGTTACATCATTGGTTGTAAGTCATATCCTTAGGTGGTGATCCTTGATGCACCATAACTCTTCTCAACTTGATCAACCTTGATTTAGCAAGTCATCTCCTTCACCTTGACTTTGGGTTCCTCGGCCTCCTTGACCTTCTCACGTGCACTCGGTACATCGAAGCACTTCTTGCTTCCATCCTTGGCTTGATCAGTTGTCTCCAAGTGACGCACATCAAGTCTTACTTAAGCAATGTCCATCTTACTTGTGATGTCCATATTCATAAACAATTCAGCCTTTGGACCATCATTCTTGAACACTTGTGTTGAACTTTATGAGTGTTGGGGGCCTTCGGCTCCCGAAGGTCCTCAAAAACATAGTTTGACAATGTTTTCCAAGTGTAAAATGTGAACAGGCACCTTCGGAACAGGCACCTTCGGAGTCAGATCGCGAATATATAAGGGCATGTTTAAGACGAAGCTGGAATGAAAAGCGGTCATGACGAAGGATAAGACAATCATGAAGCCATATGCAGAAAAGCTTCGGCATAACGGCAGAAAAGAGGAACCGACTTAAAGATGAAAAGCCAAATTGGACCTCGAAGAATTACTATAGAGCTATTGATAAATGTAAAGGGCATCAATGTAATTTTACACGGGCTGCGTCCCGTGCCTATAAATAGGTGAATAGTACTCTCGTACTGTTCACACTGACTGGGCACACGTCTTTTTGCTTCACGACTTGTACCTTTGCCTTACATCAGTCTGAAGGTACATTTGTAATTCGTTTTCATGAATTTAATAATGGAAATGTATTGATGATAATGCTGGTATTATTATTTTCGCACTTTATATATATATGTTTATTCTGTTTACTCATTTACCAACTTAACGAAGGTCTTTTCCTTCGTAACCTTTGTTATATTATGTTTATATCCTTCGTCCGAAGTTCATTAAACCCTCGAGGAGATAATGCTTCAGCGGACGAAGGGTATTTAACACTTAATATCTTTGTGTTGTCTTATTCTTGATTTATAGCATTTGAGAACAAGTCCCCAACATTGGCGCCCACCTCCGGTGAACTCACTTCCACTTTTTGAGTTTTGAAAATCTTCGGCAAGCATCACCTTCGTCATGCCGCCGAAAAAAGCTTCAGCAACAGGGGCTGCTGCTCTGCAGCCGCTAGACCACAATTAAGATGTCGTTTCTCTTAGGGAGGCCCGAAGCCAGAAGAGAAAGGCCACCAGTCCAGCGCCCCCGGAGGACGAATTGGATCAAGAAATCCAAAATTTGGAAATGCTCAATCAACAGGTCCAACGCAAGAAGGAGAAGATGGCTCGTCTAGCTGATCTCCAAAGGCAGATAGACGATGCCTCTGAAGAGCTTCGACATCTCGCTCAAGATGACCAGAACCAAAGGCCCCCGCGCAGAGAGCTTCATCAAGAGAGTTTCTACAACGAGGATGACTGGTATGAAGATTTCCATCACGGAAATTTTGCTTTTGATGATGCTTCTCCCTTGTCAACAGAACTGCAGGCTGTTCCTTGGCCACAGTCTTACAAGCCACCTCAGCTCCCCATGTACGACGGTCATTCAGACCCGAAACAATTCTTGATGAGCTGTGAAGCAACTATATCTTCGTACGGTGGCAACACGGCGGTCATGGCAAAGTCCTTCGTCATGGCTGTCAGAAGCGTCGCACAAACTTGGTACTCTTCTCTTAGGCCAGGGACAATCACCTCATGGCAAAAGTTGAAGGACATGCTGATAACCAGCTTCCAGGGCTTTCAGACGAAGCCAGTCACTGCTCAAGCTTTATTCCAGTGCACCCAGGATCATGAAGAATATCTTCAAGCATATGTCCGAAGGTTCCTACGTCTGAGGGCGCAGGCACCAACAGTGCCCAATGAAATTGTCATTGAGGCCATGATCAAGGGGCTTCGGCCAGGACCTGCAGCTCAGTACTTTGCCAGGAAGCCTCCCCAAACTCTGGAGAAGCTGCTCCAGAAGATGGACGAGTACATTCGAGCTGACAATGATTTTCGCCAAAGAAGGGAGGAAGCCCTCAGGTTCTCTGAAATGACTAGGGGCTTCGGAGGAAGATTTTATCCAAGGCACGTCAGGTCAATTCACAATTCTACTCAAAATGACGACAAAGCGAGTCAACAGCAAAGGCCACAGTGCTCCTCCCAAGCTTCGGGCAGCAGCAAAGCTCCTTCCGGCCGCCAGTGCCAAGGGGCAGAGGCGCCAGGGGCTTCGGGGGAAGATTTGGGGATCAACCAAGAAAAATATACTGCCTATTCTGTGGTGAAGGTAAGGGCCACACCACCAGGATGTGTCACATTACCATCCAGAAGCAAAAGGAGCTAGCAGAAGCTGCTGCACAACAGAATCAGCCGAAGCAGGTCCTGCATACTGCTTCGTACCATTCGCCTTACATTCCAGAATATGTAGGCAATCACCCTGCAGCTTCTGTTGCTTCGGCAAGTCAACCCCAAGCATCCTGGCAACAGCCTCCACCGCCGCCACCGACGCAGCCAAGGCTCCAGCCAGAAGGGAGTCACCACAATCAGAGGATTTCAGAGAGGACTCCGAAGCTCGCACAGTCAATAGCACTGTGCCAGAGTCGAAGCACATTTACTGATAAATATCCTACCTCAACAGCAGTTTTTTCGCATTTTTACATTCGGTATTACTTTTTTGTTAATAAGGAACAATTATGGGAAGATCAAGTGCCCTTTATCATTTTTAATTCCTTGTAACACTTTAATAAAAATGTGTCTTTTTCATAGGCTTGAATCGTTGAAGCATACGAATTTATGGTGGCATGAAGGACCTTTGTATTATCAAAATTTTGTTTTAATAGACACAGAGCAAGTTGTTCGAAACAGTAAAAAGTCGTTCCTAAGCGAGCGCAGTGTAAGTTTTCTGAGCCTACAGCGAAAAGTCAGCGCTGATTCCGCCGAAAGTAAAAGGCGAAGAAGCTCCTAAGGGAGGCTTACAGCGAAAAATAAACGCTGATTCCGCTGAAAGTAAAAGGCGAAGAAGCTCCTAAGGGAGGCTTACAGCGAAAAGTCAACGCTGATATAAAAAGTGTGTATGCTCTATTACAGGGATATGTATCTGTGGCACAAACGTCATCTTGCATAACATAACATCATCACATCATTCTGCATAACATAAGCATCATACAGCATATTGCATATGGAACAAGAAGGGGATACATTATTGAACTTCGGAGAATAATTCGGAAAAGAGAAAATCGTGCTAAAGCACAAGACAAGCCGAGAAGAAGTGTAGCTTCATTAGAGAGGCAACAAAAACTTTTCTATAGCTTCGGAGAATATTTCACGAACCTTGGATAATCTTCACCACGAACAAATGCAACTTCTGGTGATATAAAATTTTCTTCACGAAGCATGAAAAGAAGGGAAGGTGTTTTTTCGCCGAAGGCTCAAAAAACGGTATGTACGCAAGATTTCATGCATCGTAAAGAATTAAAACTGTACATGGATTATATATTACATTCAAAGTTACAATATATTACATACGTTACGTTCCAAATGTTTTTACAGTAGCATTTAATCCTCTTTTAGAACTATTTCTGCAGCTTCGTTCAGTAGCTGGTCAACAACCTTGTCCATAATGGCTTCGGCCATTTTTCTAATTTCATCGTCCCCCTTCGGGTGGGGGCCCGAAGATGCCTCAGCAGGTTCTGAGCGAAGAGAAGATACGGCTATATTACTATTAC
The DNA here is from genome assembly GCA_029449295.1 of Zea luxurians. Lineage (NCBI taxonomy): Eukaryota > Viridiplantae > Streptophyta > Magnoliopsida > Poales > Poaceae > Zea > Zea luxurians. Next base: position 56,517,190 of record JAOPSE010000016.1, on the reverse strand, counting down.
AAACCGTGAGCAAAGTCTGGAATCAAAAATTACAACATAATAAAAATCACTAATTAATACCTATTTGCCCTTCGGGCTCGGTACTTTTTTCGGCAGTCGCTGCTACTTTTCTGGCATCATGGATGCCTTTTTCGCTTTTTTGAATAATTTCTTGTGCCATTTCTCGGCCGCCGTTGTCCCAGATATCAGTGAAAAATTTTCCGCCGATCATGCTTGCTTCGGCTGAGGGGTCTTTAATGTCTTCGGAGGACAAAGTAGCTTCGGATTGCGCTAAAGATTTTACATGCTCACAACCTTTCTTCTCCAAAACAGTAGCAATTCCTCTAGCACCCGAAAAAGCACATATGTCTCCGCGGCTATTTAGGATTTCTTCGAAGGCCTCAGCTTCGTTACTAATCCATTCCATCGGACCTTTGGGATTGCCCCTTGAGAAATTCTCCTCGCTAGAGAATGCGCCAACGTTGGCAAAGCTAGATTTTATCTTCTTAACGCACTCTATGGATTTAACATAGCATTTTCTTTGAGAAGCACGAAGCTCTTTAACATTAACTTCCAAATGATCTGCCCATTGTTCACTTAACTCTCGTTTTGTTTCTTCAAGAATACGTTCTTCTTTGGCTCGGGCTAGTTGTTTACGAAGATCTTCAATCTCACGCCTCTGTGCTTCGGCTTGAGTTTTAGAGTTAGCTTCGTCCTCCTTCATTTTTTCCACTAATGTAAGCAGAATTCTGTCTTTCTCCAAAGCTTCGTTTCGTAGCCTAATAACCTCTGTTCGAAGGTTGTTGAGAGCAATGGTGCAGCTCTCGTCTTCAGCATTCCTTTGTGCCCTTAAGGCATTGCTGAGAATTAAGCCCTATTCAAAAAGAATAAATGGATTAACACAACAGTAAAGGATTCATTCAAAATCCACAAAATTCAAAGTTTACAATCTTCGTACCTTTAGACTGTTATATGCAAGACTATCCGCAAGATCCTCCTTCGTCATGGCGCAAAGGCCAGCTTCAAGCTTCGGGAATCCCATGCTTCTAGCCATTTCCCGGCACACGGATAATTCTTTATTGTCTGGGAGGCAATATAAGAAGTCATCTTCGTTTGTCCCGTTGAATACTACGGCCCCCTTCGGATATTTCAGTTCTCGGGCATAGTGATTGGCTTCAAAAATTTCTTCTTCAGACAGTTTCTTCCCCGAAGCATGTCGCACAATATAATCATTTATTTTGGAGGATGCTTCGGGGGTGGCAGTACCAATTTCCCCAATCAGAATCGGTTCTGTTATTGTTGCTTTTTCAGTTCCTAAACTTGCCTTTGACATTTTTTCGACCTCCAAAGGCTGTATCTTGGTGGATTCCGAAGGCCCAGCTTCAGTTTCAGATTGCTGCTTTGAAGTTTCAGCAGCAAAGGCTTCAATAGGCGCCTCAATAATTTTCTTTGGAGTTGTGCTTGAAGATTTAATCGTCTCCAGGACATCCAGCACATTAACCATTCTTTTTCTTTTCGGGGTTGCTGCTGGCCCCTTCTGGTTTTTAGCTGTCTCAACTTTTGTTGAAGGACTTATAACACCTGGTGTTTCTCTTTCTTCAGATTTCTCCTTTCTTATTGCTGGTGCCTCGGCCATTTCTTCGGATTTTAGCGCTGCAGTTGGTTCTCTGGCTTCGGTGGCCGAAGAGGCCTCGCCAATAAACTCGGGCACTGTGGCCGGCTCAATACAACATGGAGGGTGTGTGGACACTTTTACTTTCTTCCTCTTCGGTGCTGGCTTCCCGGGAGCAGCCGAAGTAGTGTCCTTTGCAGGAGCAGTATTTTTTCTCTTTTGACCTCGCATTGGATAACAGTAGTCGGGATAGATAAACCCAATAGCATCAAATACTCGGTTGAGCCTCTTCTTCTTTCGGCCTCCGAAAGCCGCTGATAATGCAGTGTTTTTAGCCTTTGAATAGGTCCCAAGCAATTCATCACTTACATTCTCAATACTTTTCAGCCAATCATCATCTGGTTCAACAAATTTATCTCCGTACTTGAATGTATATTTCAGTCTAATTAGTCCACCCTCGTCAGCTTCTTTGATGGTCTCTTTCGGCATTTCCCAGTCATCTACAAGTGGCCACACTCTGAAGGCAATGTGCTCTTGCATTAAATCCCTGGTCCCAATAAAGGAACAGACTACGCCGAAGGCCCTCTGACATTCTTCAGCTGCTTCGTCCATTTCTACCTTTGGTTTCCGAAGTCCGAAGCGTTGCCAGATAGGGCGCATGATGATATCCTTGATATCTTCCCGAACCGTCAAATCGTTTCTCACATAGAACCATTCCTTCATCCATTCCCCGGGCCATCTCTTCCGAAAGGTTGGCACGGGACAACTCGACCCAGAGCGGGCACCGAAGCTATAACAACCAAAATTATTATGATATTGTTCCTTGCCCCATGGTTTCGTCTCATATACTAGCTCGTGTATATTGCAAAATCTTTTAGCACTTGGCTCCAAACCCTGGCTCCTCACGGCCCAGACGAAGATTCCCAATCTTATCACTGCTTCAGGGGTAAGTTGATGAAGGTAAATTTGATATATTTTCAGAACTTCTACTACAAACTTGCTTAGGGGGAATCGTAGCCCAGCCTTTAAAAAGCTTCGGAAAATCACAACCTCATTATCTTCGGGGGTCGGCGTAGTTTTTTCTCCGTCATCCGCCCTCACGATGGATATATCTCGGAAGTATCTCCCCCTCATGTTTTCAAGGTGACTCTGCTTTATAGTTGATTTTCCGAAGTTTGAGTGACTAGGCCGCCACGGGCGATCTTCGGAATCCTCTCCGCCACTATCCACATCATAGCTATCACTGTCGCCAGTATCTTCAGATAAACCCTCCAAAGTTTCCTTGACAATCTTTTCAGTATTGGTCTTCGACATTGACTCAAGAAAACCCAGATGCATCTCCTCCGAAAGGCTTAGCTTCGAAGCACCAGCAGCTGTCTTATCTTCAGACATTTTCGCGAATGCTGGCAAACTAGACTTGAAGCCGAAGCTTAAAAATTTAAGACCGAGCAAATGCTGTCGCGCGCAGGCTAAGGGCAGGGTGCGCAGGTTGAAAGCTGGTGAGTAAAAAGCAGGTGGCAAAAGGGCGTGTCAAATAAACTCGCGGAGAGCTTGTATTTATACACCCAGTATGTCGAAAACTGGAGGGCCCCGCTTGTTAATGACTGTTGCTATTCTAGCAAAAGGAAGGTGTTTTTTCGGACCTTCGGCTTAAAGCCTTCGTCCATGTCGCAATATAAATTTATCTTTACAATAAATTGATATTGCGAGGGGCTACTGTTGGGGGCCTTCGGCTCCCGAAGGTCCTCAAAAACACAGTTTGGCAATGTTTTCCAAGTGTAAAATGTGAACAGGCACCTTCGGAACAGGCACCTTCGGAGTCAGGTCGCGAATATATAAGGGCATGTTTAAGACGAAGCTGGAATGAAAAGCGGTCATGACGAAGGATAAGACGATCATGAAGCCATATGCAGAAAAGCTTCGGCATAACGGCAGAAAAGAGGAACCGACTTAAAGATGAAAAGCCAAATTGGACCTCGAAGAATTACTATAGAGCTATTGATAAATGTAAAGGGCATCAATGTAATTTTACACGGGCTGCGTCCCGTGCCTATAAATAGGTGAACAGTACTCTCGTACTGTTCACACTGACTGGGCACACGTCTTTTTGCATCACGACTTGTACCTTTGCCTTACATCAGTCTGAAGTTACATTTGTAATTCGTTTTCATGAATTTAATAATGGAAATGTATTGATGATAATGCTGGTATTATTATTTTCGCACTTTATATATATATATATGTTTATTCTGTTTACTCATTTACCAACTTAACGAAGGTCTTTTCCTTCGTAACCTTTGTTATATTATGTTTATATCCTTCGTCTGAAGTTCATTAAACCCTCGAGGAGATAATGCTTCAGCGGACGAAGGGTATTTAACACTTAATATCTTCGTGTTGTCTTGTTCTTGATTTATAGCATTTGAGAACAAGTCCCCAACAATGAGCGTTACACTAAGCACCTGTCCAAACACTTAACATACATGTCAGTTCTTTAATTGGGTTGTCATCCAAACCACCAAAACCCACAAGAGAGCTTTAATGCCAAAATTGCTAAATCTGATCATGCTTCTCATCTATTATTCATCATGCTCATTAAAAGTCGCCTAGAGGGGGGTGAATAGGCAAAACCTATAAATTATGAACATTGAACACGAACTTCAACCGGGGTTAGGATTAGAAACAAATATTAATGATTATAGAGTGTGGAAGAGAGTTCTTCTTGCTATGAGTTGCTCAATCAATGCAGATAACTTTGGGAGCTAACTCAAAGGATTGTGAGCAAGAGAACTTTTAGAGAGAGGGGAGAGGAAGAACCAAATCATAGAGTAATGATCAACACAAATGAACATGATGATTTGTTTCTCGAGGTTCGGTTCCAATGAACCTACTCCCCGTTGAGGAGGCCACGGGGGCCGAGTCTTTTTCAACCCTTTCCCTCTCCCAATCGATCACCTAAACTGATTGAGTGCTTCATATTAATCTCAAGGATCACAAAGACCCCACAAGGATCACCACACACTTAGCTGTCTATTGCTAGCTTTACAAGTCACTAGAGAGTTTTAGAAGGAGATGAAGAAAGCACAACCAAGTAATAAGAGCAACAAATAAAACACAAATCACACTCTCTCAAGTCACTAATAACTAATGATCACTTGTCTTAATTGTGACACTTGAGGAGATTGGAAGCTTTGAATGTGTTTTCGAATTGATTCTTTGCTCTTGTATTGAATGTGTGAGAGTGGAAGGCTTGGATGTATTGAATGGAGCTGGTTGGGGTATTTATAGGCCCCAACCACATTATAGTCGTTGCCTGTAGCTTTCTGTCTACGGTCGCACTGGACAGTTCGGTGCACACCAGACACGACACTGTTCATTGTCCGGTGCCTGCCACGTCAGCCGACCGTTGGGGTCTGTAGCAGTCGACCGTTCGATCCGCCTGCCCATGTGGCGCACCGGACAGTCTGGTGCGACTGACTTTCTCTAACCGTTTCTGACCTTCTGACGTTTCTTACGTGGTGGCAGTCGACCGTTGGCAAAGATCACCGTTGGCCGTGGCCTCACCGGACAGTCCGGTGAATTTTAGTCGCGGAGCGCTAAGTTTTCTCGAGAGCGGCCTGTTCGTCGGGCGCGCCAACCTGGGCATCAGACGGTCCGGTGCACCGTAGGCTGGTGTAAGTCTGACTCGCCCCATACTTATAGAAACGACCCAAGGGTCCATTTTCCTTATCGATGGATATAAACTTTATGCACCTGAGAAAAGATTAACTAGGCAAACTAGTTAGTCCATAAGTTTTGTGATGGTCGTCAAACACCCAAATTGATTATAGGAGATGGTTAATGCCATTTCCCTTTCACTCATATGTATAGAAAGGAAGCATCTCACTCCAGGCATTCTATTTCACATGGTAAAAGTGCTAAAATGCCTAAAAAGATTGTAAAGGAAGCATCAACTGGACCTCATATGTCATTTCATACAATTGAAGCATCCTATGTTCTAACTAGCAAATCTGGCAGAGTAGTGGCCAAATATGTTAGAACTCGACCCAGGAGTCCTGAGACTTATGTCTGGGCACAAAAAGTACTTGTTACCAATGTAAAAGGACCCAAGACCATTTGGGTATCTAAATGTAAAGCCTAAATATGTGTTGTAGGTTTACGCATCCGGAAGTTCAAGCTAGGTAATTGATAACAGCTACACAAACAATATGACAGGGAGAAGAGAATGTTCTCCTCATATGATAGAAAAGGTGATTCCCGAGATACAATCGCATTTAGAGATGGGAATTAAGGACAGGTAAAAGGTCTAGGTAAAATTACTATATCTCCTAACCATTATATCTCAAATTTATTTCTTTATTGATTCTTTAGACTACAATATGCTTTCTATTTCTCAATATGCATCATGGGCTACAACTATTTATTTACCGATGTTGGTGTTACCGTTTTAGAAGAAGTGATGATTCAGTTGATTTTAAAGGCATGTTAAAAGGGAAGCTATATTTAGTTGATTTCTCAAATGACAAAGCTGAACTTGACACTTATCTAATTGCTAAAACCAATTTGGGTTGGCTCTGGCATCGCTGACTTGCCCATGTTGGGATGAAGAATCTTCAATGATTTCTAAAAGTGGAACACATTTTAGGACTAAAAATTGTGCACTTTGAGAAAGACAGGACTTGTGGTGCATGCCAGGTAGGAAAACAAGTTGACGTTCACCATCCACACAAGAACATCATGACGACGGAGAGACCGCTCGAGCTACTCCACATGGACCTATTTAGCCCGATTGCTTTCATAAGCATCGACGAGAGTAAGTATTGTCTTGTTATTATGGATGACTATTCTCGCTTAACTTGGATGTCCCTTTTGTAGAAAAAATCTTAAACCTAATGGAACATTGAAGAGATTCTTGAGACGGAGTTAAAATGAGTTCGGATTGGGGATCAAAAGATCAAAAGTGATAATGGACAAAGTTCAAGAATGCTCAAATTAAAGGATTTCTTAAGGACGAGGGGATCAAGTATGAGTTCACTTCTCCCTAAACACCTCAGCAAACAGTGTTGTAGAGAGGAAGAATAGGACTCTTATGGATATGGTAAGGGACCATGCTTGAGGAATACAAGATTTTAGAACGGCTTTGGGCAGAGGCAATCGTCACCACCTGCTACGCCATCAACTAGCTCTACCTTCACCAAATCCTCAAGAAAACATCATATGAACTTCTCACCAATAAAAGGCCCAATGTTTCTTACTTTCGAGTTTTTAGGAGCAAATGCTTTATTTTTGTTTAAAAGGTAGAAATTCGAAACTTGCTCCTAAAGCAGTAGAAGGCTTTTTACCTTGGTTAAGACTCAAACACAAGGGCGTATGGAGTCTTCAACAAGTCCACTTGATTAGTTGAGGTTTCTTGCAACGTTGTGTTTGATGATACTAATGGCTCTAAAGTAGAGCAAGTTGATCTTGATGAGTTAGAGGAGGAGGCCTCATGCACCGTGCTAAGGAACATGTTGATTGGAGATATGTGCCCACAAGTGCCCGAGGAGCCTGCACAAGCACAAGATCAACCATCATCCTCCATTCAAGCATCTCCACCAACACTAGATGAAGAGCAAGCTAAAAATAATAATGATCAAGTTCAGGACAATGAGCAAGCTCAAGATCATGCCATGGATCAAGGGGGAGTTGAAGATTGAGGAAGAAAAGGATGATGAGCAGGAGATTTAGACTCCAAGACCACTAAAAGGGAAATAAGCCCTTGGGCAATTTCTATAAGTATTTTGATGATTAGATGCCCAACACATCTTAATTGAATCCTTGTGTGCTAAACGTGGGAAAAGTGCAAATCAAGGCATGATGTATGTTTCTAGACTTAGTACATTGTTTTTGTATACTAATGTGTTTTGTCTAAGTGCTAGAAACAGTGACAAAAGAAAGGGAAAAGAAATGAAAAATACTGGCTATGTGAAGCCAAAACTTTAGCTCGACCTGGCACACCGGACAGTGTCCGGTGTGCGCCAGGCTGGTCAACAGTGAGTCATCCGCGGCGAACTCGTCGCTCTCGGGAAAAGGAAGAAGGCGACGTAGCTATAATTCACCAGACTGTCGGGTGAGCCAACGGCGCCCGCACCAACGACCGTCTGCGTGATCAACGTGCGACACATGGCTGCTCCAACGGTCGGATGGGTGCACCGGACAGTGTCTAGTGCACCAACCAGCTCCGAGAAGCAACGGTCGGCTGTGCTGATTTAGAAGGAGATCACGCCACCTGACATGCTACAGTGGTTTGTCGGTGGCGCACCGGACTGTCCGATGCGCCACTCGAAAGAAGGCAAACATAGCCTTCCATGTTGATTTCCAACGGCTCCTAGCTGCCTTGGGCTATAAAAGGGACCTCTAGGCGCATGGAGCAGGCAACCAAGCATTCTCTAAGCATACTAAGACATCCAGACTCCGCTCCCACGCATTTGATTCATCGTGTTAGTGATTTGAGCTCCATTCGAGTTGTGAACTCCCTGTGTTGTCATTTGAGCTCAAGTCTTCACTTATGTGCGTGTGTGTGCTGCGGATTGAATCTTGTGTGTGTTGCTTTTCCCTTCTTTACTTCTGTGTTTCTCTTGTGATCATCACTGTAAGGGCGAGAGGCTCCAAATCATGGAGATTCCTCACAAACGGAAAAAATACTCTAAAAGAAAAGACTATGGTATTCAAGTTGATCACCGGATCACTTGAAAGGGGTTGAGTGCAACCCTCATCCATTGGGACGCCACAACGTGGAAGTAGGCAAGTGTTACTTGGTCGAACCACGGGATAAAAATCGCGTGTCTCTTGTGTTGCTTTCTCTATGATTGTTTTGTTCACAAGAACTCGCTTCAAAGCTACTTAGTCGCACTAACACTTTAATAACTAAGTTTTGTGGCTATTTAGTGTTTGATTTTACAGGATCACCTATTCACCCCCCTCTAGGTGCTCTCAATTGGTATCAAAGTCGTACTCTTCATCTAAGGGACTAACCGCCCAAAGAGATGGATCCTAAGGGAAAGGGGATGGTGGTCAACGACAAGGAAAAGGAGTCTGTCTTCAACGAGCCAAGAGACGACAAGCCTGCCGACTCAGGCTCGAGTCACAAGAAGAGAGATGGGAAGAAGAAGAGGCGCATCAAGAAGATCATCTACTACGACAGCGATGCCTCGTTTTCTTCACAACATGACGACGACGACGACTCCTCATCAAAGAAAAAGACGGTTAATCAAAACTATTTATTTGATTATTCCTGTATTTCGTACAATTCAAATACTCATTTGCTATCAATTCCACTTGGGAAACCTCCACACTTTGATGGAGAAGACTACTCTTTCTGGAGTCATAAAATGCGTAGTCATTTATTTTCCCTCCATCCTAGTATCTGGGAGATTGTTGAAAACGGAACGCATTTTGATAGTACTGACAATCCTGTTTTTATAAATGAGCAAATCCATAAGAATGCCCAAGTTACTACTATGTTGCTAGCATCTCTTTGCAGGGATGAGTACAATAAGGTGAGTGGCTTGGACAACGCCAAACAGATCTGGGACACCCTCAAGATATCACATGAGGGAAATGATGCCACCATGATCACCAAGATGGAACTGGTGGAGGGTGAGCTAGGGAGGTTCGCGATGATCAGAGGAGAGGAGCCAACACAAACCTACAACAAGCTCAAGACCCTGGTCAACAAGATACGAAGCTACAGAAGCACAAGATGGATGGATCATGATGTCGTCCGACTCATGCTAAGGTCTTTTACTATAATTGACCCTCATCTTGTTAATCTTATTCGTGAAAATCTCAGGTACACCAAAATGACGCCCGAGGAGATCCTCGGAAAATTCGTGAGCGGGCGCATGATGGTGAAGGAGGCTCGATACGTGGACGATGCTCTAAACGGTCCACTACCCGTCTACGAGCCATAGCCCGTTGCTCTCAAAGCAACTAGCAGCAAGGAGACGCTACAAGCAAGGTAGCACAAGTGGAGGCTGTTGGGCTAAATGAAGATGAGATGGCGCTTACCATCAAGCGCTTCAAGACCGCACTCAAGCGACGCAAGGAGTACCCCAACAAGAATAAAACAAGGGGAAAACACTCCTGCTTCAAATGCGGTAAGACGGGTCACTTTATTGCTCAATGTCCCGATAATGAAAATGACCAGGCGCAAGAAAGACATGAGAAGAAGGAGAAGAAGAAGAATTACAGGAAGGCGAAGGGTGAGGCGCATCTAGGAAAGGAATGGGATTCTGACTGCTCTTCATCAGACTCCAACGACGAAGGACTTGCTGCCTTGGCTTTCGACAAATCCTTGCTCTTCCCCAACGAACACCATACATGCCTTATGGCAAAGGAAAAGAAGGTACACATTCGAGACACCCCCAAGTACATTTCTTCTAGCGATGAGGAATCTTCTGACGGTGAGATAGATTACTCAGATTTATTTAAGGGGTTAGATCGAGCTAAAGTAGAGAAAATTAATGAATTAATCGATGCTCTCAATGAATAAGATAGACTACTAGAAAAGCAAGAGGATGTTCTATATGAGAAACATGATAAATTTGTTAGTGTGCAAAAATCTCTTGCTTTAGAAATTAAGAGAAATAAAATGCTATCTTCTGAGTTATCTGTTTGCCATGAATCTGTCTCTAGTTTAAAGAAGTTAAATGATGAATTAACAGCTAATCTAGAGGAAGTTAATAAAACTAGTTCATGTGTAGAACATGTTATTATTTGTAATAAATGTAAGGATTTTGATGTTAATGCTTGTGATGAACATCTTGCTTCTATTACTAAATTGAACAATGAGGTGGCAAGTCTTAATGCTCAACTAAGACTTGCAAAGTTGATTTTGATAAATTGAAATTTGCTAGGGATGCCTACACCGTTGGTAGACACCCCTCAATTAAGGATGGACTTGGTTTTCAAAAGAAAACCAAGAACTTAACAAGCCAAAGGACTCCTATTCTCAACAAGGAGAAAGGGAAGGCCCCTATGGCTAGTAGTCCTCAAAGGAATCATGCCTTTATTTATGATAGGAAATTGCTAGTCATTCTCATAGGAGTTATGATCATACTGCTTATTATGATTCAAATGCTATGTTTGCTTCTAGCTCCACCCATGATTATGGTAGAAGTAGGCCTAGGAGAAATCATATTGTGTCTCATGCTCCTAGAAAAATGTGCAATAAACCCTCTACTATTTATCATGCTTGGAATACTTCTTTTGTACTTACATGCAAAATACAAAAGTAGTGGCTAGAAAATTGGGATCCAAATGCAAGGGAGACAATACTTGTATTTGGTTCCAAAAGTTATTGTGACTAACCTTGTAGGACCCAACAAGAGTTGGGTACCTAAAACCCAAGCTTAAATTGCCTTGCAGGTTTATGCATTCGGGGGCTCAAGCTGGATTATCGACAGCGGATGCAAAAACCACATGACGAGGGAGAAGAAGATGTTCACCTCCTACGTCAAGAACAAGGATTCCCAGAATACAATCATATTTGGAGATGGGAATCAAGGCAAGGTCAAAGGTTTGGGAAAGATAGCCATCACAAGCGAGCACTCCATTTTAAATGTATTTTTAGTAGAGTCGCTAGGATACAACCTTCTATCTGTAAGTCAATTGTGCCACATGGGTTACAATTGTTTGTTTACAAATGTTGATGTATCTGTATTTAGAAGGAGTGATGGTTCATTAGCTTTTAAGGGTGCATTAGACGGCAAGCTCTATTTAGTTGATTTTTCGAAAGAGAATGCTGATCTAGATGCATGCTTAATGGCTAAGACTAGTATGGGCTGGCTTTGGCATCGTTGTCTAGCACATGTTGGGATGAAGAACCGTCATAAACTTCTAAAGGAAGAACATGTGTTAGGAGTAACCAATGTCTGTTTTGAGAAAGACAGACCTTGTGCAGCATGTCAGGCAGGGAAACAGGCGGGAAGCACTCATCACAGCAAGAACGTGATGACAACATCAAGACCACTGGAGCTTCTTCACATGGACCTCTTTGGACCCATTGCCTACCTCAGCATCAGGGGAAGTAAGTATGGTCTTGTAATTGTTGATGACTTTTCCCACTTCACTTGGGTATTCTTTTTACAGGACAAATCAGAAACCCAAGGGACCCTAAAGGCGCTTTCTAAGGAGGGCTCAAAACGAATTTGAGCTAAAGGTGAAAAAGATAAGGAGCGACAACGGGTCCGAGTTCAAGAATCTGCAAGTTGAGGAGTATCTTGAGGAGGAAGGCATCAAGCACGAGTTCTCCACTCCCTATACACCACAGCAAAACGGTGTAGTAGAGAGGAAGAACAGGACACTAATCGACATGGCGAGAACAATGCTTGGAGAGTTCAAGACGCCCAAGCGGTTTTTGGTCGGAAGCTTTGAACACAGCCTGCCACGCCATAAACCGGCTTCTACCTGCATCGCCTCCTAAAGAAGACCTCCTACAAACTCCTTACCGATAACAAACCCAATGTTTCTTACTTTCGTGTATTTGGGAGCAAATACTACATTCTGGTGAAGAAAGGTAGACATTTCAAATTTGCTCCCAAGGCAAGTAGAAGGGTTTTTACTAGGGTATGACTCAAATACAAAGGCGTATAGGGTCTTCAACAAATCATCAGGATTGGTTGAAGTCTCTAGCGACAGTGTATTTGATGAGACTAATGGCTCTCTAAGAGAGCAAGTTGATCTTGATGACATAGATGAAGATGAAGTTCTGACAGCCGCAATATGCACGATGGCGATAGGTGATGTGTGACCATAGGAACAACAGGAGCAAGATCAACCATCCTCCTCGACAATGGTGCATCCTCCAACTCAAGATGATGAACAGGTACCGCAAGAAGAAGGACATGATCAAGGGGGAGCACAAGAAGATCAAGCAATGGAGGAAGAAGCACCACAGGTCCCTCCAACTCAAGTCCGAGCAACGATCCAAAGACATCACCTCGTTGATCAGATTTTTGTGAGCATTACTCGTTTGTCTCTTCTATTGAGCCTTTCAGGGTAGAAGAGGCCTTGCAGGATCCGGACTGGGTGTTGGCCATGCAGGAAGAACTCAACAACTTCAAAAGAAATGAAGCATGGAGCCTAGTGCCACGTCCAAAACAAAACGTTGTGGGAACCAAGTGGGTGTTCCACAACAAGCAAGACGAGCACGGGGTGGTGACAAGAAACAAGGCTCGACTTGTGGCAAAAGGTTATGCCCAAGTCACAGGTTTGGATTTCGAGGAGACTTTTGCTCCTGTGGCTAGGTTAGAGTCTATTCGAATATTATTAGCCTATGCCGCTCACCATTCCTTTAGGCTATTCCAAATGGACGTGAAGAGCGCTTTCCTCAACGGGCCAATCAAGGAGGAGGTATACGTGGAACAACCCCCTGACTTTGAGGATTATAGGTATCCCGACCACGTGTATAAGCTCTCTAAGGCGCTCTATGGACTTAAGCATGCCCCAAGAGCATGGTATGAATGTCTTAGAGATTTCTTAATTGCTAATGCTTTCAAGGTTGGGAAAGCTGACCCCACTCTTTTTACAAAGACTTGTGATGGTGATCTCTTTGTGTGCCAAATTTATGTCGATGACATTTTTTTAATGAAGGGGCGAAGCCCCCTATTTCATTAGGAAATAGGATAGTTCAGTACAAAGACACCAATCGCGATCAACCGATCCGACAGAACACCAACTAGGTCTGATCTCTATCTAGACACCTTACACTATCACCCTAGATAAGTAAAGGGCCTAGAATAGAAGATAAAGTTCGACCTACTACTAGGAACATAAGACTTTCTTATTTACAACCATTTCACGACAGATAGGCGCAACAGAAGGCACTAATTCAAACCAACACCAAAAATATAGGCTACCACCAACGCCAGAAACCATACTCCATTTTTGATCACCCAGAAATTCGCTTGTCTCTCGGACACCGCCCAAACGCTCGCCCAAATGCTTCACTTGCTATCTTTCGGATTAGCTTGCTTCCTTGGACCACCATTTTTTTGCTCCCTCTTTTTCTGTCGTATAGTCTAGGAATCCAGCTAGAAGCAGCAAAGAAAAATGATGTTAGAAGGATCAAGCATAATTTTATTACCAAAGCACCAATCATTTCTAGTGCGCCAAATTGCCCAGAACCCCGCTCCACAACCAAACAAAATCAGATTAGCAATCTTGTCTTTTGGTTTACTTAACCAATTATCACAAAGGTTGCTAATACTTTTTGGAATCTCCACCAAGTTCAAAGCCACTGGATCACTCTCCACATATATCTCGCAATGGGACAGTGAAAAAATAAATGATCAATAGACTCATCACCACCACAAAAACAACATTCTTGAGAACCATTCCAGTTCCTTTTCTTCATATTATCTTTAGTAAGAATTTTATTTCTCACCACCAACTAGATAAAAACCTTGATTTTCTGTGGCAACTTGGATTTCCACAAGAATTTGTAGGGAACAGAAACATGATCCAACACTTTCTTCTTGTATAAAGAGTTCACAGAAAAACCTTTTCTTCCAAGATCCCAAACAATTCTGTTATCTTGATCAAACAAGGAAACATGACTACAACAAATCATCAAATCATCCAATAACACCCTCAGATTACCAATAATCCTTCTCCTAAACGAGAGAGCCTCAAAATTGGACACCAAGACCTTATTAACAGAAATGTCTTTGTCATAAGCCAAGTCAAATAAGGAAGGAAACTGGACAGACAGGGGTAGATTTCCTATCCAGTTACTCTTCCAAAAGCTAGTATTCAAGCCATTTCCCACCAACGTTTTATAGTATTTGTAGAAGTTATCACGCAGACTCAAAATCTTCTTCCAAAAGTGAGAATCCCCTTGTTTTTGCTTGACCGAAATAAGGGGTTTTCCCTTAATGTACTTACATGCAATGATTTTTTTGCCATAAACCATTTGAATTTTCAATATTCCAAAGCCATTTAGATAGTAAGGAATCATTCACAAATTCAAGGTTCAAAACCCCTAAACCTCCCTGATTTTTGGGAGAACACATAGACACCCAATCAACCAGACGAAATTTTTTTTGACTGGTGCCCCCTTGCCATAAAAGACGTCTCCTGAGAATATCCACCTTTCTGATAACCGATTTAGGAATAGGGTAAATCGAAAGCATATAAAGCGGAACATTGGATAGACAGCTATTTAAAAGAGTAAGCCTACCACCCAGACTCAAAAATCTACCCTGCCACCCAGCAAGCCTTTTTTTCTAATTTTTCTATCAATGGGAACCCAGAGGCTTTTATTAATCTTCCTATTATCAATTGGCACACCAAGATATTTCATAGGAAGACTACCAATAGGACAAGTAAAGATATCAGCATACAAATAATCAATTTCCTTAGCTTTTCCAAAACAAAAAATTTCACTTTTGTGGAAATTTATTTTCAATCCTGACATACTTTCAAACAAACACAAAATGAATTTGAGATTTTTGGCTCCTTCTAAACAATCTTGGATAAGAAAAATAGTATCATCAGCATATTGAAGACAACAACATCCGTTTTGGATGATATGAGGTATAAGACCCTCAATCAAACCCTCATCTTGGCCTTTACGAATCATACACGCCAAGCCATCAGCAACCAAATTAAACAAAAGGGGAGAGAAAGGATCCCCTTGTCTCACCCCTTTATGCGTAGTGAAGTATGGACCCAACATATCATTAGTCTTTATGGCGACTTTGCCACCTCGCACAGTTCTCATCACCCAATCACACCAAGTACTCCCAAAACCTTTCTTCTCCATCATGGCATAAAGAAAATGTCAGTTCACTTTGTCATAAGCTTTTTCAAAGTAAATCTTAAGGACCACGCCACTTTGTTTTTTCCTCTTAACCTCATGAAGAATTTCATTGAGTGAAACGACTCCGTCCATTATGTATCTGCCCTTAATAAAACCATATTGAGAGTCACTAATCACCTTTGTGATGCAACTGGCCAGCCTGTTATTTAGAACTTTGGTAATAATTTTATAGCAAACATTCAAAAGACAAATAGGTCTAAAGTTCTTCATGTCAACTATATTATCCACTTTTGGTAAGAGAGTAACCATCCCATAATTCAATCTTTCAATATCAAGATTTCCATCATAGAAGTCTTTGAATAAGTTCCAAATGTCCATGTGAATAAGCTCCCAGAAATTTTGGAAAAATTCAGCAGGAAAACCATCCGGACCAGGAGCACTATTATGTTTCATCTCAAAAACCACTTTTTTGATTTCATTAATGTTAAAAGGAGCAGTTAAAAGTGATCTGCCTGTGTCAGACAACTGATTCATATTAAGGTTAGAAGCATTAATACTAGAGTGGACAGACGGGCCAAAAAGATCTTTATAATAAGAAGACGCAATCTTATTGATACTTTCAGAATCATTGATAGAGGCACCATCATGGATCAAAAAAGGAATTTTAACACGTCGTTTCCGACCTTTCGCAATAATATGAAAGAATTTGGTATTCTCATCCCCCTCATTAATGAATTTCTCCCTCGCAGTTTGCTTTTTTTGCACCCTTCTTCTTCCATAATTTTTTTCAAAATTCCATTCCAACTCAAGCTTTTCGATTCTTTCAGCATTCGAAATGCCAAAAATTTCACATTTTCTATCTAAAATGTCAATTTTACTCATCAAGTCTTTTTTCAGTTTCAAATATCTACCTTCAACATTTATGTTCCAACCTTTCAACATTTTCTTGAGACATTTAATTTTTTCTTTCCAAATATCAATACTTTTTTTTACCTCTGACAGGCAAAGACCAATTCTTTTCAACAAGATTTCTAAAATCAGGTCTAAGCATCCATCACAACTCATATATAAAATCTCTCACTAAAGGGGGAGCAAAATCAGTTTTGAGACATAAAGGCACATGATCAGAAAAAGATCTACTGAGACCAGAAACATTCACATTATTATAATGCAAGAGGAGCTCAACAACTTTAAGAGGAATGAGGTTTGACACTTATTTCCATGTCCTAACCAAAAGGTTGTAAGAATCAAATGGGTCTTCTATAACAAACAGGATGAGCAAGGTGTCGTGACAAGGAACAAAGTGCGACTTGTGGCCAAGGGGTACTCGCGAATTTAAGGTATGGATTTCGATGAAACCTTTGCACTTGTAGATAGACTTGAGTCAATTCGTATATTATTAGCCTATGCTGCTTACTATGGCTTTAAGTTGTTCCAAATGGATGTGAAAAGTGTCTTCCTCAATGGTCCTATCAAGGAAAAAGTGTATGTCGAGCAACCTCCCGACTTTGAAGACTGTGAGTATCATTCTCATGTTTATAATCTCATAAAGGCATTTTACGGGCTTAAGCAACCCTCAAGAGCATGTTATGAAAGTTGGTAACAGAGATCCTATTCTCTTTACTAAAACTATTACCAAAGACATGTTTGTATGACAAATCTATGTTGATGATATCATGTTTAGGTCTACTAACAAGTCATCTTTTGTGAAGAGTTTAGTAGGATTATAATATAGAAATTTGAGATGTCCATGATGGGGGAGTTGAAGTATTTCCTTAGATTCCAAATTAAACAACTCTAGGAGGGCACCTTCATCAGCCAAACAAAGTACACTCAAGACATACTCAAGAAGTTTGAAATGAAGGATGTCAAGCCCATTAAGAATCCTATGGCATAAATGGGCATCTCGACCTCGATATAAGAGATATTTCAGTATATCAAAAGGTATACCGATCTATGATAGGTTCACTTCTGTATTTATGTGCTTGAAGACCAACCATTATGTTTTATGTATGCATGTGTGCAAGATTACAAGCTGACCCTAAGGAATGCCACCTAAGGGCCATGAAAAGAATCTTGAGATATTTGATTCATACTCCTAACTTTGGGCTTTGGTACCTCAAGGGTTCAAACATCTCATTAGGTATTCAGACGTCAATTATGCCTGATGTAAGTAGATAGAAAGAATACATTAGGAACTTGTCAGTTTCTGGGGAGATACCTGATGTCCTGGGCTTCAAAGAAACAAAACCCAGTAGCTCTATGCACCGCCGAGGCCAAGTATATTGTTGCAGGGCATTGCTATGCACAATTACTCTAGATGAGGCAAACCCTCAGGGACTATTGCTACAAGTTGAGCAAAGTCCCCCTCCTATATGACAATGAGAGTGCAAACCGTATGATGGATAAGCCTGTTGAACACAGTGGCATAAAGCACATTGACATCCAGTAGCACTTCATGAGAGACCACACGCAGAGGGGAGATATCATAATTAATCATGTTAGCACCCTCAAACAATTATCCAATATCTTCACCAAGCCCCTAGATGAAAAGATATTTTGTGAGCTTAGGAGTGAGCTAAATGTACTTGATTTCGGAACCTTGTTGAAATATTGCACATATTGTTCATTTACTATACCTTTGATGTTGTTTGTCTCTTTCATTTGGTACACATGCATATCTCTTATTCTAAGGGGTGTAAACAGGATAGATATTATCCGCGCATCTGACTGTCCGAAGAGGCTAATTATCCGTCTGGATAGTTTTTTTGGATATCTACACAATTTTCGGATTTGGATTCGGATAGTACGGTTCGGATATCGGATACAGATATTAGATGACTGATATCCATTGGATTTCGGATATCTTTTCGGATACCAACCCGGATTTCAGATTTCAGATATCTGGACATCTTCGCAGATATCTTACCAGATTTCGGATATTCGGATAGTTACATGTGGAATCGCCCTAAATATCCAAGTTTCAACATAATCAATACTTCATTTTATCGTTTTCATTTGGGGACTTAAGGTTATGTTCTTATATAATGTTTATTGGTCCTCGTAACCTATTTGCAATTTTTGGTCGACACTGAAATATTTTATAAATTTAATTGCATTTTGATAATTTTCTGTAGAAAAAAATAATAAT
This sequence comes from Zea luxurians, assembly GCA_029449295.1. Lineage (NCBI taxonomy): Eukaryota > Viridiplantae > Streptophyta > Magnoliopsida > Poales > Poaceae > Zea > Zea luxurians. Next base: position 56,498,644 of record JAOPSE010000016.1, on the reverse strand, counting down.
ACACAAATAGTCTCAGAAATTTATGAAATTTGACGGAGGGGAAATATAAGCCCATATATAATCCTAAAAATGTTTGGGTTATAAAATCCATAGATTGTAAGTGTTTCTTTCAATTCACTTTCACTTGTTGCGTTAGCTACATGTGAAATCACCTTAAGTATCCGAATTTTAACATAATCAATACTTCACTTTTATCATTTTCACATGGGGTCTTTAAGTTATCTTCTTATATGATGTCTTTTAGTTTTGGTAACTTATTTTCCATTTTCAGTCGACGTTAGAATATTTTATGAATTTAGTTGCATTTTGATGATTTTCTACATAAAGAAAATAATAATACACTCCTAAAAATTCATGAAATTTGACGGAGAGGTAACATGTGTCCACATAGAATTAAAAAAATATATTTGGACTTTAAATTTCATAATGTGCCAGGGCTTCTTTCATTTCATTTCCACTTATTGCGTGAATTACATGTGAAATCACCATAAGTATTCAAGTTTCAACATAATCAATACTTTAGTTTATCATTTTCATATAGGGACTTAATATTATCTTTAATAGAATGTTTATTGGTCCTGGTAACTTATTTGCAATTTTCGGTAGACACTATATTATTTTATGAATTTAATTGTGTTTTTATGATTTTCTATTGAAATAAATTAATAATACACAAATAGCCTCAGAAATTCATAAAATTTGATGAAGGGTTAACAATTGTCCACATAAAATTCTAAAAAATGTTTGGGCCATAATGTCCATAAGATGCCAGTGATTCTTTTCATTTCACTTCCACTTGTTGCGTGAGTTACACGTGAAATCAGTTTAAGTATCCAAGTTTCAACATAATCTTTACTTCACTTTATCATTTTCATGTAGGGACTTGAGGTTATCTTCTTATGGAATGTTTATTAGTCTTGATAACTTATTTGCAATTTCCGTTCGATGCTAGAATATTTTATGGATTTAAATGCATTTTGATGATTTTTGCAAAAAGAAATTAATAATACACAAATAGTCTCAAAAATTCTTGAAATTTGGCGTAGGGACAACATATGTCCATATAGCATCCTCAAAAATGTTTGAACCATAAAACCCACAAGATGTCATCAATTGTTTCATTTCATTTCCACTTATTTGTGTGAGTTACATGTGAAACCACCATAAACATCTAAGTTTCAACATAAACAATACTTCGTCATAACAATACAAGAAGATGGTGCAAGGAGAAGGTGTCATCTTAAACGCTAAAGGCAAAAGACAATGACGTTCTTGTATTACTCATAAATCCTGTGTGTAATCTTTGAGGCCATAAATGTAATAACATATGAAGCTGTATGATCCCGTATAAATAGGTGAACAGTGCCCTACATAAAGTACCTTTTTGGAGGGCCTAACAATTGTTACGTGTAATCTTCTCTTCACCTCCGCTCTAAATCACTTTTTAGAGCTGAAGGTATGTCTATAAATTTAATATAAGAAGGAGGAGAAATATATTATTGATGTGTAAGACTAATTGTCATGTTTAAGCTTTTTAATACTCTTTACATATTCATTTATTTACTGATAGAGATAAATCATAATTCGTTTAGTAAAATCTTAACCTTCGTCTACGAAGAAGTTATTCCAAAGGGATGACTACTTGGAGACGAAGGTTGATTATCTCTCTTAATATTGTGTAGCCTTGTTTTTGGTTGTGTATAACAATTGAGAACGAGTGACCAACAGACGATATAATATTTTATGAATTTATTTGCATTTTAACGATTATCTATATAAAGAAATTAATAATACTCAAAATAGCATTAGAAATTCATGGAATTTTATGGAGGCGTAGCATATATCCACATATAATTTTAAAAATGTTTGGACTAAAGGAGGGGCTAAAAGATTACAATTATGATATGTGTGGAATGGTGTCTTACACGATATCCGATAAAAATATTAGTTACTAATGCTATCCATGTCTGACTAGTTCTGTATTTGACCCACGACTATCCATATTTGTATTTGAGAACATCCGTATTTGTATTCGTATAAAACTGTGAAAACAAATATGATTTCATTGATATTCGTCCGTATTTGATCCGATTACACCCCTACCTATTCTTCTTGTGCCAAGGCTAAGACTAATGTGTTTCCAAGTATATTTCTGAACTTAGTCTTAGATTGAAAGGAAAATGGAGTTACAGGCATAGGAACGCTTGCCCAACTCATGTACTTAAATTCATATCTTTCTTTTAAAGGCCTCTAGATTTCATTATTTTTTGTGCTCAATGCCAAAGAGGGAGAAATTACTAGGCCAATGCAAAAGGACCGCACCACCATCCTATTTATCAAATATTCCAGCTTGGTAGTTTTTGCTTGTGAAACCCTCTTGATAGCTAAGAGGAGCAAAATTGTTTATGCCAAAAGGGGAGAATTTATAAAGGGGGAACATTTATTTGACCAAAAAAACATTTGAAATGGGGGAGAATTCTTTAAAACTTATAAAGGCTTTTGAAAATTCCATTCTTTTACTTTTGACCAATTGCAGGTGTCTTTGAAAAAGATTTTATCAAAAGTTTGCAAAATCAACGCAAGTAGTGTAAATGTAGTCCAAAATTTTAAATATGTCAAAACACTCATATTCTCTTAGAACTATTTCATTTCACTAATTTATGAACACTTGACACAAGTGCAAACTAGTTACAATTCTACTTCATATTTGCTTTGGTTTGTGTTCGCATCAATCACCGAAGGGGGAGATTGAAAGAGAAATGGCCTTAACCACTTCCTCTAATTGATTTTGGTGCTTGATGACTATCATAACCTTATGGACTAATTAGGGTGTGTTTGTTTCTCTCCTATATTATATAAGTTGGATTATGGTGGAAGGGTAGGAGTGTAAAATATCACTTTGGAACCATAAATGAGTTGAAATAAGCTAACATTGTGTAGCTTATTTTAGCTTATTTGTGATCTCAAAGTGGTATTTTACCCTCCTACCCTTTCACCATAATCCAACTTATATAATCTATAAGGGAAACAAACCTGGCCTTAGTTTACCTAGTCTTTGATTCATAGGTTCATAAGTTCAAAAGTTCAGATTCTAAGTTAGAAACAGCTCCAAACCAAGAAAAGGGGTAAAACTTGGAAGAGATGAACTATGTATAGTTCTACACCTTGGATAAGTTCTAAATACTTCTAGGAACCCAATTAACACACCTAAGGAGGTTGGATAGCTCAGATTCAACAATTCACTCATTTGGAGCCAAGTTCGAGCAAAATAGAAATATAAGTTGGAGAGCATAAAAATTCCTAGATCTATGACTTAGACTAGTTCGAAAGTCACTACATATGTTTGTCTAAGTCATAGGAACATTCTCAAGGTCAGTCAAAAAATATTTGAAAAAGATTTGGAGAAAAAAAGAAGAAAATTAGGCTGCTGGCTAAGGCACTGAACTAGTCTGGTGGTGCACCAGACCGTCTAGGCAGAGAACCAACACTTAGCCATTTCCAGCTGACGCACTGGACCAGTCTAGTGACCATCCAGACCATCCATGTAGAGAGCATGTAAAATGACATTTTTGGGCTGGCACACTAGACCATCTGACAGCAGGCAACGGTCCGCTAACAAGCTTTAATGGTAACCTGCGGACCCAGTATGACAAGGTCCAGTGGTGCACCGGACCAGCAATGCAGGGGTCCGGTGTACCCGCGAACAAAGTAGTAATTGCAGTTTTCTCCAACGACTCTTTTGGTTGTTGGGGGCTATAAATATGCTGCCCAACCAACACATTGAAGACACAAGAACTACTCTAACCTGCTAAACATTAAGTGAATCATTTCTAAAGCTTCCAAAGCCAATTTCACGCCACATTGGATCAATTTGAGTTTGAGAGACTTAGCGGCTAGTGCATTCGGTGTTACAAGTTCTTGTGATCTTGATTTGAGCTTTCATTCTCACTTTTCCTTCCCCATTCTCTTTGTTATAAAGTGAGGCAAGACACTCCGTTCTTCGTGTGGAGGTCCTTGCGAGACTTGTGTCCTTGTGAAGTGAAGAAAGGCTCAACCAATCTCCGTGACCATTTGAGAGAGGGAAAGAGTTGAAAGAGACTCATCCTTAGCGAACTCCTCAACGAGGACGTACGTTCTTTGGAGTAGAACCTCGGGAAACAAATCATCGTGTTCATTGCGTTGATCCTTGCTTTGTGATTCGATTCTTCCTCTCCCCTCTCTTCTTGTCTTGCTTGTGATTAATTTGAGTTGGCTCCCAAAGTAATTCTATAATCATTGAGCAACTTTAAGCAAGAAGAACACATCTCCCGCACTCCAATTAACTTTATACTCGTTCTAAGGCTAACCTGGGGTTGAAGTTTGTGCTTAAGTCTATAGATTTTAGGTTTCACCTATCCACCCCCTCTAGGTGAATTTCAATCATACTAATGATCACTATAGGTAAGGGTACGTGTGGGTCTAGCTCTAACATGGGCGTGTGGTTCGAATGATGACACATGAGTTGGAATGTCAGTACGTAGGCCCCTCCTGTCACGAAGTGAGCCATAGTACCGACTCAACAACTCAACCCTAGAAGAGTCAACTAAGGACAACGGATAATCGTTACGAGATAAGACGACGCGTAATGGCAACCACAATATCTCTATAATATTATGATGAAAGGAGGAGGAGTCATCCACAGGAGTCCTTTAGTCGACAAAGAATCCTAGAGGACAAGGAGCTACATGACAAGACCTGACCCTTGCTCGTCGCATCCAACCCCTTGGACTTATGTAATAGGACCTCCCTTCTCCCTGGCATATAAAAGGAAGGGAAGGACCAAGATCAAAGACATAGGAAATAGTGAGCACAAGTAGCCAACACACATGTAACCGCATAGGAAAATATGACGGGATCTAAGAATCGCCCATCGCCCTTTAAGCCTTCCAAAAGCCCTCTCTATGATATTTCTTGCTCGAGCATGACACATATTGAAATACTCCTCAGCACTATGTGGTGGATTTTGCACTGTCCAACCACCCAAATGGTATCACTGACCTGGATAAGGTGCTAGAAATCCTTTGGCGTTTGTATAACCCGCGTCAACAAGATAATAACAACCTAAAAGGATATTTTCAAGTTAATATCCACACTTAAAACACTATACTAACAAACCAAATGGAAGTTATGAAAATAAAACAAAGGGACATGCAATCCATTTGGCCTCGAGATAGCATAATGCAGCACACGACCGTCATGCGCTGAACCCTCCCAACCAGGTAGCATATAGATGAATTGCATATCGGGTGCACAAACACCCAATACATTTGTCGCAATGTCTACTTTCCTCAGCCTATATCTTCCTTTTAGATGTGTTGGCACAGTTACCTTGATAGCGGTTCCGTCTAATGCACCCAAACAATTCTACAGATATGTCATAAAAGAAATACCACTTCAATGCGTTTATTTATAGTTGAAGAAAAACTAAAGAACCCTATAGGTCTTATGTATTTACCTTAAAGTTTTTCCAAGTTTTATCCGTGCTATTCTCTAGAATTGGCTTAGGGGTCTTAAGAAGCAAATGTTGCAACTTTAGAACAGTTAGAAGGCATAAGTTGAACTGCCTACTAACTGTCTCGCCGCTTCGAAAGAAAAACCTTCCAATTGTTTGGTTCTTCAAATGATGAGCCAACATATACAAAAAATAAGCAACTATCTCCTCTAGGGTCATATTGCGTGTGGCTTTTAGGCCACCAACATCTCTAAGCATCTCACACAAAATAAAGAAAGTTCTTCTAGCCATACGAAGCTCACTAATACATTTTCTATCACTCTCACGAATGAGTTCATTTAAATTCTCCATCCTACGCTTCCTATTTCTTAACCTTCTTTCTATTCTCAGACATTTTCTTCTATATGCTAATCCCATGAGCAACCATACATAATAGTACATGACAAGGAGAGAACTCAAGAAACCCCTAAATGTCATATTCCTTCGTCGAGTTCTTGAGGATAAATCTAGAGGTCAACAAATGAGTTTCATATAAATTCGGAGATCAATGTGCACATCAAATAAATTAAACAGAGCATAGAGGTAAGATGAATCAAACAACTGATGTATGGATCATACAGTCAAATAAAACACTAGAATAGCAGATGACTCAACATATCAGCAAAATGAGAGACCAGCAATGTGTGATCCTTGAACGGTAGTGAGTTGGCTTGATGCTCCCTCACTGGAAAGACAAGCTAGTCACTCTGTCACACAAGATATAATGCCCAAGAATGGAAATAACAGAAAAGAGTATTGTTTTGAATAAGGCTAGAGGCAATACAAATAACAAAAATAAGAAGTTAACATCATAGAACAAGGAAAAAGTAAGAAGCTACTGGTAAATAACTAGTGTAGAGACCATGCTATTCTGTAGTATACTGCATCCACTGACCTGATCATACTGTATTTCGAGATTTGAATGTGATAGTACTTAAACTACTAAGGTAGTGAATGCATAAGAGAAAGGAATGAATGCTTTGTTTATATTGACATATTAGTATAAAAGATCAAACATACTCTAACACTGCACAGAGCTTTATAAAAGCAGTAATGCAAAAAATTCTGTGTTGTGGTAGAAAGAAGGCAATATACCCACTAACTTTTTATTGTTCACTCCTAAAATTGTATTTCTTTTATGTTCATGTGGACTTATACCATTTTGTTTATTGAGAAGTTTTGACTTCTCAAACCTGCTTTCCATGTTCACTAATTTGTAAGATCTCTATATCGATGTTTACTAGGGAACTTACCTATAAAAAAATTATGTTAAAGACATCATCGGCTGATGATGTATTCTTGTGTTGCCTTGTCGTAGACAGAAAAGGTTGATTTGGAGAATACCCTTGTCGATGAGAGCCAAAGGCAGTCGAAAGAGTATGGATCTGCTTCTAAACCAAGACAGTTGCCAGCCATAGAATACGCGCGGCTCGAACGGACCACCAATGCGCTGCTCGACAGCTGACTGTCACAGAGTACGCGCCCACATGAAGCAGATGGGGCACTCCTCGTGGTCCCCTCTGCCGAGCGTGACGTCATCGACGCCCAGGTAGTAGGGTTGTGTGCTCGTAGAGCCCATGCGGTCGCGTGAACTGCAATCTATCTCAGAGCAGCCTATCTAGGAGCGAAGAACATGGGCAAATCCGAGATTCGGAGAGGCGGACTCTGGGGGGGATTGGAGTCGTTACCTGGACAACGGAAATCAGAGATTCGGAGAGGCAGATGGACTTTGGCGCTGAAGGGAAGGAGAGGGTGGAGAGTGGAAGGGACACCGGTAGCCGCGCCAGCGGCTGGCGTCCGAGGAGGGAGGCCCAAGTGGCGGCGCGACGCGGGCGTCCGAGGAGGAGGACGGCCCAAGTGGCGCTGAGTGACCCGGCGTTGATTCCAGCTAGGGTTGGAGGGTTTGAGATTTCTATACGGCGGTATCCAATTTTAATGTATTTGATTCAAATAGAACCCATAACAAACACATGTAAGAGCATCTCCAACAACGTGACCTATAAAAATGCCCTATAATTTGAAAATAAGTATATTTTATAGAATTTAGGGCACCAACAAAACACCTCGCTCCAACAGTAAAGCCTCAAATCTAGATTATAGTGCAGCCCACTACGGTGTAGTATATTTGAGTCACTTGAGAGGGTGTCTTATAGTTTTTTGACAAAAAATTATGAAATAGGACACTGTTGGAGTAGTTTTTCCTGTGTAGAGCCCCATATTTCAATTTGAGGCACTAGTTTGAGGCATTGTTGGAGATGCTCTAACAATATCAGATACCCAAAAGAATTTGATACCGCATATGGGCCTGTTGCACATTGGCAAACGGCTTGCCGATGGCGTGCGTCTACCAATTCATTCCTAGCAGTCAAATTCGCACGACATGCCCACAGGTCATCTTTTCTCGCTCCTCCACGTAACCCCTACCTCTTCTCACCGGGTCCCACGCGTTACCAAAAAGCCCCAGACGTATGGCCCGGGGGCGCATGGCCTTCTCCACGCAGACCAGCGCCTACTGACACCTGGGGCGCATATGGCCTGTCTTCCGGATCCCGTCTCTTGGTTTCACGAGCGCCGCGCGCACCAGGGGGTTTCCTCGAGCCCCGAGATCGAAAGCAACCCATCGCGAGCGCCACGCGACGGGCGTCGGATGATCTACGCCGTCCACGTCCAGGCCCGCGGGATCCACGTCCGGATCATCTCCCGCCCGCGCTGGCGCGCATCCGGGGCAGAGAAAGTGAGAAACACCGATCCGACGGCGGTTCGCCGCGTATTAAAACCGGGCTGACCCCCGACGCCCTCGCTTCTTTCGCCCTCGCTTGTAGTGGGGAGAGTGGGAGAACCGGAGAAGAGATGAGCAGTAGTGAGGCTAGCACGCAAGACCATGTTGCTCCCGCGCTCGCGGCTACGGAGAAGATACTGGCCGCCGTGGCGCGGCTGCCGGGACGTCGGATGCTGGAGCTAAGGCGGCTGGGACGCGCTGCGCCCGCCGCGGGTGCGGAGACCGAGGCGGCGAAGCGGGTGGCACCGGGGTGGCCCAGGCCCGTGTCGCACGGCGCGATGTCGGTGATCGGGCGGCGCCGGGAGATGGAGGACGCGGTCGCCGTCGCCGCGCCGTTCCCGGCGGGGGACGGCGGCGCGGAGGCGGAGGCGGGGGTGGAGTTCTTCGCGGTGTACGACGGGCACGGCGGGTCGCGGGTGGCGGACGCGTGCCGGGAGCGGCTGCACGTGGTGCTCGCGGAGGAGGTGGCGGCGCGTCTGCACCTTGTTAGGAACGGCGGCGAGGACGAGGACGAGGAGGGGGACGGGGCGCGCTGGAGGGAGGCCATGGAGGCCTGCTTCGCGCGCGTGGACGGCGAGGTCGCCGTCGTGGAGAGCGAGCCGAACAACGTCGGCCACGCCGTGACGGTGGGCTCCACCGCCGTCGTGGTGGTCGTGGGCCCCCGCCACATCGTGGTCGCCAACTGCGACGACTCCCGCGCCGTGCTCTCCCGCGGCGGCGTCCCCGTGCCGCTTTCCTCCGACCACAAGGTACGTACTGAGAGCAACTCCAATAGGAGCCCTAAACATACAAACAAATTAAAATATAACGTCTAAACAAGAAAGGACTGCTCCAACAGAAGCCTCATTTTAATGAAATTCATCAAAACGTTTTAGGGCCCAACTAAATGAGTAGTATATTTGAGACTCAAAGAAGTGCGGCCCTATACCGTTCACGCTCCTTTCTAACCTCCACAGATATTTCAGACTTCTTCATCGCCAAGTGCAAACATCTGCTCCTGACCCGGTGGCACTCGACCACCTGTTCCCATCTCGTGCTTGCTTCCATCTCGACACCGTGGAAGCCCTTGCCCTTGTTCGTCCTCTTGCCTCCCTAGCCTGTCTCCTTGCTCCCCTCCTCCTGATCTACTTCGTGCCTGAGATGGATCCAACATTGAAGGTCGCCATCCCAAGCTCACGTACGTCATTGAGGCCTCACCTATCATCTCAGTCGTTCTGCATGTCAGCCATCACCTCAAGCACCATCGTCTATCAGGGATGCCTACAAGTATATGCTAGTTTTTGTTCTTATAGATTCCAAATTTTAGTGCTGGGCATGGCTGAATATCGAAAGTCCATGGGGTCTTCATATGTGTGCATTTGTGCTAGATGAGTAATGAATTGAACAGTAACATGCAGATATATTGTTATTTATGTACAAGAATTAGTTCAGTCTTAAAATCCATAGAAAGATTTAGTTTATGGCACACATAATGGTGCTTTTCCTTCTACCAGATTTCTAGTAGAAATACACTTGCTGCTTCAAGGCCCCATTACTATCTGAATTCATTATTGATTGACGGGAGCAAAGTAGCAGACCAGTTTGGGTGTTTTGGTCAGTTTTGTGGCTAAATAGTGTTGTTGTTTATATTTTTTATTAGAGTACTTTCTCTGTTTGCAATTGAATAGGTTTTCAAAAACAGAAACTCTATTGTTCATTGAATATGTTTGCAATTTGAATTGGTTAAATCTCATTCTAGCATAATTCTATCAATATCGAAACTCCGCAGTTCATTGGTTAAAGCCCAATGCATATTATTCTGAAACTCTAAATGCTATAGGTCTACAGCATCTGCCGCCCCTGTTCAGGTTCCTGCATGATTTGGATGTTCCCTGTCAGCTGAGTCTACAGATAAGAAAATGCTCTCTGTCTCCAGTGAATTGCGGTGGGATGACAGGATAGGAAAAAGGAAAGAACAAGTCGAACATGAAAGTAGCGACGTCGGGTGAGGGATGGCGGCAAATCACTGAACTGTAGCAGTTGCAAACTACACGCGGTTTAAGGCTCACTGGTTGGAGTCTAACCTTCAGTTCGGTCCTAATCAAATTGACTGAAGTAGCTAAATTAAAATATAGGGCTCAATTATGAGGCTTGTGATTGGAGGTGCTCTAACAAGTGTCCAGCACCCCGCACTACCCTCTCCCCCAAACAAATTCTCCCGACCTGCCAAGTGCCCGCCCCCCAGGCCCCAGATCCGCATTGATTTAGAACCGCTCGCGATACGGCTGAGGAATTAGGGACGCTTACGCCGTGCGCGCACGCGTCCAAGTCGCCGTCATGACGCCATTGCCTGCCGTGCCGTGGCCCGAGATGTTTCCTACGGCCGGGATCACAGGTGTCGCGCGCAGGCCGGAAAAGGGCAGCCCCCCAAGGAATCTGCGCCGGCACCGCGCCAACAAACACCGTGGCTTTGGCAGTTTGGCGTGAGGTCGTCCTGAAGCGGCAGCGCTCGTCTCGACCCGTCGTCGACCCCCCGTGCCGCAGGTTTCGTTACGTTTCGTTTCATCGCATCCTTTTGTTTTCGCTTTCGGCAAGGCGCCTTGCGCGGCTAGCCGCACTGTGCCAAACCGGATGGCCGGGTGTATCTAATCTAGGTGACCGATGGCGTGAGAAAACACTAGTCCCCGAGGACTCCACACCACCTGGCCAAGTTTTTTATTTTATTTTATTTCAGGCCAAGCGGCCAAGGCAAATGGTTCCCCGCGACGATGAGCGTGTTCGGTCGCGCTTACCCAATTGGCTCGATGCAAAGGGTGTTTGGTTCGATCAAGGTCCGCTAGTTCTGATAGCGTGATTCGCTGCGCCTCTATACATGCTGCCTAATAGTAATACTATCTTTCATTGGGCTCCTTGCACTGGGAAGGAACCCCAAGGTCGTTCTCTGTGTACAGTGTACTAAATCGGGAGGAAACTGCTTGCTTCCAGTTCATGCAATGTTGAATTTCGTTACGACATTCAAATGGTTTTCTGTAGGAGCTCATGCAATGTTGAATTTCTCTTCTCTCTCTCTCTCTCTCTCTCTCATCTTTCTCTTCCTTCCACGTTGGATAAAATCATGTCTACCATGCAGAACAGTGTTATATATGCATAATCTGCTGACCACAACATTATATATGGCTGATCTTTTGCCCTAACTGCGTGTACTGCAGTGAGATAATGAACATCTTCCTTTAAGTAGTTAATTAGCTCAGCGCAGTCCTTGTGATTAGCAGTGACTCTGCCAGTGTAGTTTCGTTGAGCGCTTCAAATAGGAACACATTTGCTTTGACTGTCCTGGATTAGCATTGGTTGTGATGTAGCCAACTATTTCAAGTTCTTCATCTTATCTACGCCATCTATGTCTTGGTAAAGTGGCATCAGGCATGCAAAATATTATGTACAGCTAGATTTATTTCTCTGAAACGCGCATGTCCTTTGTTCAGTTGCTTACGTTAAATATTGTACACTGTTGACACCTTAGTCAATACTAGTTCTGCTTCATACATGCCATGTAGGATGCTTCACCATTTTATCTGACATCTTGTAGGTGAGTTGTTTAAACATTTGTTTTGTCTCTTATATCGATGTTTTTTTTAATATGAGGTTGGGTCAATCTGTACATCTGTAAACGACTTCTATGGCAATGCTTTAGGTAGTCTTTTTGTCAGGGCCTAAGGAGGCCCATGGAGGGGCTGCAGTAGCAGCATCCATAGACCCTTCAAGGGGGATTAGATAAGGATAGTTAGAGATAAGATTAGTTGAGATTATTTAGGAGATTAGTTGAGATTATCTAGGAAGGTTATCAGTTAATAGTTTGTTGAGAGTTTTTAGAAGAGTTTTAAGGAGATAAGGATCTCTAGCTAGATAGGGGCAGTCAGCTGGCCTATTTATGTAATCAATGGATGAGAAATAAAGTAGCCAAGAATTAGAAGGAAGGAACCCTCATCTTGCTCGGCCGTGGGCAGAGGCCCCCGGTCGGTGTTCCTGCCCATCGATACCCCTCTCCAATCCCTCACCGATCTAGCGACCATAACATCTGGTATCGGATAGCTTGGGTTTCGATCTAATCCCATGGCTTCTGCTGCCAATTTCGTGGCGTTATCCTGGCAACCGGCGTCCCCATCTCCATGGACTGCGTCGCATGTCACCTTCGTCACGCCGTCCTAGCAACCGACGTCCCCATCTTCATGGGTTGCGCCGTATGCCACCTTCGTCACGCCATCCTGGCAACCGACGTCCCCTTCTCCATGGGCAGCATCGCCTGCCAATTTTGTCACCACATCCTGGACGCCGGCGTGTCCATCTCCAGGGACAACACCAAATATCGTCACATCATCTTTGTTGACGGCGTCTCCGTCCCCATGGGCGACGCCACTAGGGGCAGCCACGGCTCAGCAATCACCAGCTCCATCGATGGGGCATTTGTGGACCAATATAAGGGCTGATCTCACAAAGATGCAAGCCACGCTCCAGAAGGTTGAGCAAGGGCTGCTGCAAATCAAGGCAGCAGTGCAACATGAGCAACACCAGCTGGCGTTGTCCGCACGGCTCCAGACGTCGGCGGCTGTGGGCATACAAGCTGCTGCTCGTGGCTTCCTTGCACGACGGAGAGTGCGGGAGATGCGCCGACAGATGCCCGAGGCAGCCTTGGTGACGGTTGACCTCGGCACACGGGGACGCGACCTCGCCCTGTCGGACGGCCATCAGCAACGGCACTGGGCCGCTATCTCCAAGTGCGAGCATGGTATGTGTCCCGAGGGTGACGAACTTCAACTCTACGGCAGCGGCAGCGGCGGTAAGGAAGGCACTCCCCTCATCATCGACAAGGGCGCACTATTTAGCGCCACCAGATTCCGCTACCGGCCGCCACGAGGGCGCCTCCGCTGGTTATTGTTGCGACCTATTCCAGGTGCCCGTCCATGTGCTCCCCTTTCGTCTAGATGGCGTCCATGGGATCCAGGTGGCTGCACACGTGCAAGTCTAATACGCGGAGGGTGTCCGCCTTATCTTTTGGGGTAAAAAAAAATCAGATTCGGAATAATAAGATAAGCCGAGATGTAAAAGGCTTGTCTTCTAGGTGTCTGGTTTTGGGTCAAGTAGACTCGGTCTTTGAGCACCCGTCATGCTGCAGCTCGAGGACGAGCTGCTTGTCCAGGAGGGGTGTAGTGTCAGGGCCTAAGGAGGCCCATGGAGGGGCTGCAGTAGCAGCATTCATGGGCCCTTCAAGGGGGATTAGATAAGGATAGTTAGAGATAAGATTAGTTGAGATTATTTAGGAGATTAGTTGAGATTATCTAGGAAGGTTATCAGTTAATAGTTTGTTGAGAGTTTTTAGAAGAGTTTTAAGGAGATAAGGATCTCTAGCTAGATAGGGGCAGCCAGCTGGCCTATTTATGTAATCAATGGATGAGAAATAAAGTAGGCAAGAATTAGAAGGAAGAAACCCTCCTCTTGCTCGGCCGTGGGCAGAGGCCCCCGGTCGGTGTTCCTGCCCATCGATACCCCTCTCCAATCCCTCACCGATCTAGCGACCATAATACTTTTTGTACTGTGTAGCTAGAGAAGGGAAAAGAGCAGACCTTGTTCAGTGGTGAGAGCTGTCTTACCGAGTCATGAGGTCGCGGGTTCGAAGCAACCTCTGTATTTACGACGAAAAGCTTGCCTTGGTTTATTATTTTCCTATTAACTAGTTATCATAGGGCCTATCTAGCTGGAAACAATATAGTGGATACAATGGTGCGGAATAAAGATCGATATGTTGTTGCGCATATGAAGTTGAGGGTGGGTCTCAAAACGCAAGTGTTGCACATGTGCACTATCACATTACGTGAGAAATACTTTGTTTTAGATGCGGCTTTTGAAGCCATATCAAGTAAGATGGTTGCCCGCTAGGCTGCTGCTTTAAGTAAGCATTGCTATTTGTCGGTTTGGTCTTTTCACTCCCAATGTGGGGACCAAACTTGATCTTGTGGCATGCAAACCTTAAACTCTAATGATGTAGGATGTGTAAAGGGATCATGCAACTGTTGCTTGCGTACTTAATGCAATTGGTCAATGTGAGGATATGGTTTTGAAAGTGCAGTGTGTTTTCTCCTGTTTAAACATGGAAGCTCTGCGGGCACTGGGGGTTGAAATTAATCCTTTTTGTTTGGATTGATTTATCTTGCTAGCTTGTAGGGGCTTGGAGAATGCATTGACGGTGGAGTGATTAAGTGAGGTTAACTCTGTTTGGTGCTCTGGTAATAGCTGAACTTTGAAGTTTCCTGGTGCACTTGATATGACTTGATCTACCTGACCTTATTTATGTGCCATGCTTTGATGCCCACCACAACTTGTCACAATATGATCTTTCTATGATAACATATTAAAAAAAACAGTGCTGTTCTACTGTGTCCATCATTCTGAACTGCAAGTTGTCTGTACGCTAGAGAATACACGAAACAGTAGCCTCTAAAGGTCTGGAATACGAAATGAGAGTCAAAGCGATGCGCATTTTGTTTCTGATTCAGTGCACAGTGTTAGATTAGTCCGTTGGGGGTTCACTTTGAGATTCCCTTTCCTACTACTGTACTTGTTTTGTCTAATGCGTATTGTTTGTCGCAGGTAATGCTAATGATTTTTTTTCTCAAACTGTGCAGCCAGATCGGCCTGATGAGTTGGAAAGGGTAGAATCAGCAGGTGGCAGGGTCATTAACTGGATGGGGTACCGTGTCCTGGGTGTGCTCGCGACGTCAAGGTCAATTGGTACGATGATGTCTCCTTCTGTTCTATACATTGTCCATGTGAGTGAAGATGACAATCCCCGTACTTCTAGCTAGTCACATCTCTCTAATAATTGCAGTAGCTTTGGTAAGGAGAAACAATGAACATAACTGGGTGACCGTTGATCATGTTATCACTTGCATCATTATGTGTTTTTTTGAAACATTTCACCGTGAATTTTTCGGGAATGCCATGCTCTCTTCATCCTGAACCTCAAATTCAATGAGCCAAGCTTCACCATAGCGGTCCCATACAACGACTTGTGAAGCAATAAAATAAAATAAAATAAAAATCATACGGATGAGTTGCAACTTGCAAAACCCTCTGTGGACTTGGAACTTGATAAATTTGAATTGCTCAATACATTGCTATCTTTCCACTATTTATTTAGACAAGACACAGTTCCTCACAGGTCGTTCTCTATAATGGATCGATCACTCTGTGCTTTTTTCTGCCTGCCATTTCAGGTGACTATTACATGAAGCCATTCATATCAGCGGAACCAGAGGTGACTGTCACAGCGCGTACGCACAGGGACGAGTTCATCATCCTGGCGAGCGACGGGCTGTGGGACGTGATGTCCAACGAGGTGGCCTGCAGGGTCGCGAAGAGCTGTCTGTGCGGGCGCGCGGCTTCCAAGTGCCCTGACACCATCCACGGGAGCTCGGCCAGCGATGCCGCCGCGGTGCTGGTGGAGTTCGCCATGTCGCGGGGCAGCACTGACAACATCAGCGTCGTGGTGGTGGAGCTGAAACGTCTGAAGAGGTGGAAGGGTGGTAGTAGACAGAACGGTCGGACGTAGCCTGGCCCTGTAGGAGTCTCCGGCTCGTCGCGAAATATATGCATGGCGACGGAGCTCTAGGGAAGCAGCCGAGCATATGACGGAATGGTGTAAAGAAGAAGAGAGGGTTCTGACTCTTGAGAGCTATACCTATGCTGTGACCAGGTGAGTGTAGGAGCTGCTCGTAGCTTTGCCGTTGTATTGCGTTGGTTACTTGGTTCTTTAGTTCACTCAATACTAACAAAATGGCATTACGGGCCGATGGAAGCAGCAGGAAGCATGGGCTGCTTTTTACTAGTTCTGGTCGTTTTTTTCAAGTCAGATAAGTTCTGACCGTCCAATTTTTATCTGACTCGGAGCTAGTACTATATATAATGTAAAAGTTCGTTAGAAAAAAGCCAAAACAAATAGGCACTACCGGAATCAATCGCTTTGCCGAGTGGCTGAAGCACTCGGCGAAGCCTTCAAAACACTCGGCAAATGTTTTGCCGAGTGTTACACTCGGCAAAGAAGGCTCGGTGAACAGTGCATCGGCAAAGCCTTCTTTGCCGAGAGTTTTTTCTCGGGCACTCGGCAAAGATCTTTGCCGAGTGCCAGAGAGCACTCGGCAAAGAAAAGCGGCCGTTACGGCGCCGGGTGACGGAGACGGCGGCTTTGCCGAGTGTCCCTTGTGACACTCGGCAAAGAAGTTAGCTTTGCCGAGTGTCTTCCGTGCAGCACTCGGCAAAGAATCCATCTTTGCCGACACTCGGCAAAGAACCCGCCAGGGAGGGTCCCCATGTCAGGTTCTTTGCCGAGTGTCCCAAGTGGCACTCGGCAAAGCCGACCTCTTTGCCGAGTGCCAGGGACATAACACTCGGCAAAGAACCTAAGCCGGTGCCCAGGTCTGTGCTCTTTGCCGAGTGTTATGACCCGGACACTCGGCAAAGAGCCTCTTTGCCGAGTGTAACACTCGGCAAAGTGACCAGTATATACCTTTTTAATTTGTTTTTTGTATTCTATCCACACAAATAGAAGATATCACATATATATCACATATATACATCACAGATATCATCACAGACATAAATAGCCAACACAAACATAAAACCGTCACCACAAACATAAATATCCATCACAAACATAAGTGTTCAACACAAGTATTAAACACAAACATAAGTCTCAAACGTCGCAAGCTCTCACATAAGTATCAAACACAGACATAAGTATTATACATAAGTTCTGAAGTCTAAAACAATGAAAACACAACACTCATGGAGGTGGGCGGTTTGACCGGGGCTGCGTTGGGCTGAACCCTTCCGGAGGGTTGTTGGATGCCGCCCCAGATTGGCCCTGCACAGAGAAGAGATTGCATGTGTTATACCAGATGCATTACAAACATCTAACTACAATTTTGATACTCACAGAAGTGTGAAAGAGAGTAGGGTCAACTGGAGGGAACAATGGAGGTGGCGGAGGGATGCCCTGTGCGGCGCCAAGGCTCTGCATGTACTGGAACATCTCTGCCATCCTCTGATCAGCCGCCGCCCGCTCCGCCATTATCCTCGCCTCCATCTCTTGACGTTCCCTCCTCTCTTCTTCTAGTTGGGTCTGTAATATTACAAGCCAACGTTATAGTAACTCAAAGAGAAGGTATATAACTCAAGAAAGGACGAGTTACAGAAGCACTAACCTCGAGTTGCTGTATGCGATGCTGTGAGCTGTCGTGCCGAGGTTGTATGGCTGGACTCGAGCCCGTGCTCCTTGCTCTCACCTGAGACAGAGTGGGAGTGGAGGACGAGTCGATTGCCCCATCGGCAATCCAGTACCGCCCATGTCTCTTGCCTCCTCCGACCCTCATGAGCACATCGGTGTCGATCGGCTCGATGCTCGGATCATAGTCTGGGCCATGGACCTCCTGCGCCATGGCGGTGTAGTCATGGAGGCGGCTGTAGACGGCGGGGTTGGTGTAGGCCTCGGGCCCGTCATCCGGGTTGTAGGTGACGTCGGACGTCGCCTTACCCTTATGGGCCATAGCATAGGCCGAGAAGGTGGAGCAAGGCCTGCCACCATGTGACGCCGACTGCAACGAAAACCAACGAGATAGTTAGAAATAATATCTAACTTAGTGCTATATATCTAAATAAAAAAGGTGGCGTACCCATGCTTCGACATATTGGCCCAGGCTCCGGCTGCCTTGGTGGTGGGAGGGGCCTTGCATCATCAAACGCCGTTCCCGGCTAGCTGTGTGCGCCTCGTCCCACTCAGCCGAACACCACCTATCCACCATCTGCTCCCAGCACAGAGGATGTGCGGCGCACCAATGTGGAATCATCTGCAAAGTAAACACGTAAAGTGCATATCAGAAGATAAAATAAAATTCATGTATGGAGTACTGGTACCAAACATGCATGACTTTACCTGCAGGTACTGCTCCCTGGTCAATGACATGGTTCGGGCTTGAGTTTTGGTCACCTTCTCCCCAAGGACGGAGCCGTGGTAGGTGATGATGGCCTGGATGCGGGCCTCATAGTGCATGTCCACGACGAGCTTCTTACAGCTCGTGGTGGCCACCACATCCGCCCTAGCCTCGTATCCAGCATCGCATCTGAAGAAATCCTGCATACAAAAACGATGTATCCATACATTATTTCAAGAATTTGCAACGAATGCGACATATTTTACATTATACTAAGACTTACCCACAGCTCTTGCTTCACCCGCTCCGCCTTGTTATTGAATTCCCTGCCGTCCCGGTCTACTGCATCGGGGGCGACGGCGTAGTGGTCGAAGGTGAAGGCTGGGCCCGTCACTCCGGCGTACTCCACAAGTCCAGGGAAGTGTTCCCTGCACAGCAGGCTGAGGATGCCATTGGGGGGGCGACGATGACCCCCAGCATAATCCAAAACCGTCCAAGACCTGTCCAAGTGATAAATAAAAAGTATTAGTTTATATTATGATTTTGAACACATAATATGAACAAGAATGAAGAACATAAAGTTACATACCTCTCCCCTTCCGGCCGAATCAGCGGCCGTCTGTCCCGAAGTATGGGACGCTGAGGGAGACTCGCGGGGCCTCGCAGGTAGATGCTCCTCGAACTAGAGCCGCCTGAACCTGAGGCGTCCTGCTGCTGGTCGTCGTTATCCTGAGGCGCCGCCTGCTGCTGCGCTGCCTGCTCTGCCTCGTCCTGCTGCGCTGCCTGCTCTGCATCGTCCGCCGTCCTACTCCTCCTCCCCCTCCTCCTCCTTAGGAAACCGCCCACCATATTTGTCCAACAACCTGCAATTAAGAGTAAACAAATAAGCACATATAAAAAGATGTATTTAAAAACAGGTGCGAAATAAAAAGTCATATAGCATTACATCGATTAAAAATAATCTTCATATGTGTCGGGGTTAGCCGGATCATAACTCTCATCATCACTATCAAGCATTTCAATCTCCACACCATCGAAAGACGCAAGTTCATCAGTAATGTCATTGCCTTCAAGGATTACTAAGTCATTATCATTTTGCACCTCATCATCCTCCTCATCAACAACCATTTCAATATCTACGTCCATTCCGATAGCTTTGGTTAAGTCTATCTCAAATCGCCCTTCTAGCCCATCTTCTTGGAAGAACTCTCCATCATATGTGTCCGGGTCTAAGTTGTAATCTTCATCGTTAGGAACAGGTAACCTCCCGTGCGGCGATATCTTATACACAACATCCCAACCCTCAAGATGTTCTTTCGTTTGACACGCATATGGGAGATAATACACTTGTGTTGCCTGTTGGGCAACGATATAGACATCGTCTCCTGCTAAGGTGGAATCTTGTCGAATTTCGACTATCCCAAGATTAGAATGTGTCCGTCTCGTCACTTGAGGGTCAAACCAATGACATTTGAATATCACTGGAGTAAGAGGTTTGGAACCATAAAAATTGAGCTCATATATTTCTTCGATTCGTCCAAAATAATCGACATTGTCAAGGCCCAGCGTAAAGACCCCAGAACACGTTGTTTTCCGATTGGGCCGACTTTTGTCGTAGTGTGTTGTGCGAAAACGGTATCCATTGACGTCATACCCAGAATACTTCTTGACCCTATAAGAAAAGCCGTTGGCTACTTGTCTCAATTCGGCACTCATAGACGGATCTCTTTGGCCCTGCAAGTATTCGCAAGTTAAAAGACGCTAAATTGAGTTTAAAGACGTATCTCTTTTACAAACTAAGCATGTACCTTATGTTTGAACCAGGAAATGAAATCGGGCAACCCATTTCTCGCACCCTTTCTAAGAAGAGTGTCATATTCCTGTGGAGTGGGGTCCCTTGATCGACGCCAGAATTCATGAAGAAATTGTTCCATGTATGGCGTCACCTCTTCAAGGTTGGTCAATACGTATAGCATGATATGCCGCCACTCTTCATGTGTTAGGGTCTTGGTGGTCGAGCCACTTGCGCTTCCGAGTTGGCCTCGAAATATGCTAAGGTTCGATTCATTGTCGCTATCATTGTAACGAGGGGGTGGATTATGCACGACCGGCAGTTTGTCACCATAATAAGTTGTTGTGAAGTTTGAGACCTCCTCTAGAATGTATGCCTCTGCAAAGGAAGCCTCGATTTTGCATTTATTTCTACATTTCTTTCGAATAGTCTTTAGACATCTCTCGATTGGATAGCACCAACGTCCCTGCACGGGGCCCCCCATTCGTGCCTCATAGGGGAGATGAAGAATCAAATGCTGCATTGGATTGAAGAAGCCAGGTGGTAATATCTTCTCAAGCTTACACAGTAACACAGGGGCCAATCTTTCCAAGTCTGCAACCACGGTCCGAGATAACTCTTTTGCACAAAGCTGACGGAAGAAATAGCTCAACTCTGAAAGCGCTAGCCAGACATGCTCAGGGACATAGCCTCGAACCATCGCAGGAAGAATCCGTTCAATCCATATGTGGAAGTCATGACTCTTCATCCCTAAGACTCGCATAGTAGATAAGTTCACCCCCCTACTCAGGTTAGCTGCATATCCATCAGGGAACATCAACATCTTTATCCACTGAAGTACTTCCTTCCTCTGGGCCCTGCTTAGGACGAAATCGGCTTTAGGCCTTCTCCACGTCTTTCCGCCACTTGGCGGCTTCATCTCTAGTTTTGGTCTATCACATAACGCTGCCAGATCCACTCTTGCCTTCACATTATCCTTTGACTTATCAGGAATGTCCATAATTGTTGCCCACAGTGCCTCGGCAACATTCTTTTCAGTGTGCATCACGTCAATGTTGTGTGGAAGGAGCAGGTCATCATAATAGGGGAGCCGAGTCAAGCCAGACTTATGTGTCCACATATGCTGCTCACCATATCCCACAAAACCACCTTCTGTATTGGCCACGAGCCCATCTATCTGTTGACGAATTTCGGCACCAGTCATCGTTGCAGGTGGGCGGTCTGTCACTACGACACCTTTCGTAAAGTTCTTGATGTCTAGGCGGAATGGATGGTCAGCAGGAAGAAATTGTCGATGTTTATCGAAGGACGAATATTTGCCACCCTTTTTCAACCAAATGAACCTGAGAGCTTCCTTGCAAACTGGGCATGAGAATTTATCGTGAACACACCAGGCACAGAATAGCCCATACGCCGGTAAGTCATGCATGGAGTACTGGTACCAAACATGCATTCTGAAGTTTGTCTTTGTAGCTCGGTCATATGTCCATACCCCTTCCTCCCAGGCACGTACCAATTCATCGATCAAAGGCTCCATGTACACGCCCATTTTGTTCCCCGGGTGTCCGGGAATTATCAACGACACGAATATATTCTGCCTTTGAAAGCACACACCAGGGGGGAGATTGATTGGGATAACAAACACGGGCCAACATGTGTACGGGGCAGCGCTCATTCCATAGGTATTGAACCCATCTGTGGCCAACGCAACACGTACATTACGAGCCTCTTCGGCTTTCTCACGGTGAATGTCATCAGTGTTTCCATGCTTCACCATCTGACGCGTGCACCATCTTGTCAGGATTGTATCGTTTTCCATTTTTGTGCCATGTCATCTGTTTCGCGGATTCCTCTGTCATGTAAAGACGCTGGATCCTCGGTATGAACGGAAGGTGTCGTAGGATTGTCAAGGGGATGTCGAGCTGCCTCTTCTATCCATCACCAGAGTCTACCTCCATAAACCTAGACGAATTACACTTGGGACAGTACTTTGCCTCCGCGTATTCTTTCCTAAATAGCACGCAGCCCTTCGGACAAGCATGAATCTGCTCATACGTCATCTTAAGTGCACGAAGTAGTTTCTGTGCCTCGTACATGCTCTTTGGCAGAACGTGATCATCCGGAAGCAGACTCCCAATAACCGTCAACAAGCCATCGAATGCATCTCTACTGATGCTGTACTGCGACTTGAACGCCATTACATGCCCAATGGCATCCAGTTGAGAAACCTTTGTCTGGCCGTGAAGGGGCTTCTGTGCCGCGTCGAACATGTCGTA
The DNA here is from genome assembly GCA_029449295.1 of Zea luxurians. Lineage (NCBI taxonomy): Eukaryota > Viridiplantae > Streptophyta > Magnoliopsida > Poales > Poaceae > Zea > Zea luxurians. The sequence goes on along the minus strand of JAOPSE010000016.1, from coordinate 56,476,308 downwards.
GAACGCCTTTGCAGTCGGCTCTGGCTCGTCATCCATACATCCTCCCGTGTACTGTGCCTCCTGATAGTCGTTCAACATATCCGCTATCCCCGCATCCGCGTCATAATCCTCGACACGTTGTCTCAGCACCTCTTCTCTCGTACGATGCGCTTCACCATGAAATATCCACCGAGTATAGCCCGGCGTAAATCCATTCTTCCAAATATGTTCTACCATGGTCTTCTTTGGTTTTCTTTTCCGGTTGTCACATTTGCTGCACGGGCATGGGACTAGACTCGCTCCTTTAGCAGCTTCGCCATATGCCCGTTCCATGAAATCATCGATCTTTCTAATCCATTCAGTGGTGACATCGTTCCTTCCTCTACGGCCCGTGTACATCCACTCACGGTCCTCCATCCTCTAACATATATAACCGAGTATAGTTTAATATAGACATGTAATGCATGTACACTACGTTCCTACCTTCTAATAGGTGACGATAGGTCCTAATCCCACCCGCGGTTGCGTAGATGGAGTTAGTTTCCATGCTCTACTCCGATCCGAGATAGAATTTCGGCAGCACCTCCCCGCTGTTCTCCGGATACACGTCCTGGCAGGGAGAGTGTACTGTCCGGAGAACAACAGGGAGGTGACGCCGAAACTCTATCTTGGACCGGAGTAGAGCATGAAACTAACACCATCTACGCAACCGCGGGCTGTCCAAAAAACGTGGACAATTCGAAACTGATACATTTGTAGATATGCAAAGATCTGCATATCTACACCGTATCACTTTCGAACGGGAGACGCCTAACTGGGTTAGGTGATCTACGACCATGATGCGGATGTAGAGGTTATACCTAGGGTGGCGGTGGAGTCAGGCTAGTGGGGCTGTGGCGGGTCGGTGCAGTGGCGACGGGACGCGGTGCAAACAGACCCGCAGCGGCTAGGAAGACAAGTATCTTCTCTGTAAAAAAGAAACACAAGTCTATTAATACAAAAAAAATTGACGAGGAGGTTTTCAAAGCTTATCAACAAAAAAATCCGGCAGCACCTCCCCTGCACGGGGAGGTTTTCAAAGCCTGTAAATATAAGTAGCAGCACGATGGCTGACATCCACACATATACATATCCACACATATACATTAATGCCTAAATAACCACATAAACATTTATTTGACAATATTTAGCAACTAAAATCTCAAAATGAGTTTATACCTAGTTGCTCGGCGTGGACGGTGCACGACGGCGAACGGGCATGACGGCGTGGAGGTCGCGACGGCGTGGAGGGCGCGACGACGGGCTTGCGAGGGCGTGGAGGGCGCGACGGCGGCGAACCGGACGGTGAGGGGCGCGGCGAGGGGCGCGAAGGCGGCGAACCGGGCGGGCGCGGCGAGGGGCGTGGGCGCGGCGGGCGGCCCCGGCGCGGCGAGGGCGAGGGCAAGGGACGCGGCCCCGGAGCAGCGCGCGTGGCGGCGCGGCGAGCAGCGAGCGCGCGGCGCGGCCGGGCGGGGCACGTCGAGGGCGAGGGGCGCGGCTGCGGTGAAACCGACGGCGAGGGTGAGGGGCGCGGCTGCGGCGAAACCGACGGCGTGGGCGAGCGCGAGGGGCGCGGGCGGGCGGTGGTCTCGGCGCGGCGAGGAGCTCGGGCGGGCGAGGGCGACGGCGAGGAGCTCGGGCGGGCGAGGGGCGCGGGCTGGCGGCCCCGGCGCGGCGATGGCGTGGGCGGGCGGCCCCGGCACGGCGAGCTCGAGGGCGGGGGGCGCGGCGGCGGCGAAACGGGCGGCGAGGACGCGGCGGCGGCGACGGTGAGTGAGAGAGTGAGAGTGAAGTGAGGAAGAAAGGTTAACTGGTGTATGTATAGGGTCTTTGCCGAGTGCCCGCGATCTGGCACTCGGCAAAGATTTTTTTTTAATTTTAAAGCACACTTTACCGAGTGCCCTAGATGCGACACTCGGCAAAGGCGCCTTTGCCGAGTGTCAACCGGGAGACACTCGGCAAAGATTCTGTCCTTAAGCTTTGCCGAGTGTCACCCTTTTGACACTCGGCAAAGCATTCTTTGCCGAGTGTCACCTGTTGACACTCGGCAAAGTGTATTTTCATTTTTTAAATTTTGTCTCCCAAACTTTTTGTGGTATGTTCCTACACTATGTAGACCTATATGTATCATTTGTGGATAATTATAACATAGTTTCCATAGTTAGTAGATTTAGTTCGTTTATTTGAATTTCTTCGGAAAATTCAAATTTGAACTGCAGGTCACTCGAAACTTGGAAAACCGTGCATGAAAAAATGATATCCATGTTACTTAGCATAAGTTACGACCGATTGCAGAAGCGTACCGGAAACTTCGAGCAACATGCTCACTAAACATGGTCGTAAACTTGGCATCCACATGTTTAAAAATTGTATAAAACACAAACAAAGTCAGAAAATCATGAAACTTGTCCACGAGTCATGATATCATATGTACAGGCTGTGATAAAAATTTTAGAATGTTTGGAGAAAGTTGTGAGACACTATGTGTAGAAACCTAAGAGATCCACATTGAAACTCTTTGATTTCATGTGTAGTCCTCTAGGTTTCTACACATAGTGTCTCACAACTTTCTCCAAACATTCTAAAATTTTTATCACAGCCTGTACATATGATATCATGACACATGGACAAGTTTCATAATTTTCTGACTTTGTTTGTGTTTTATACAATTTTTAAACATGTGGATGCCAAGTTCACGACCATGTTTAGTGAGCATATTGCACGAAGTTTCCGGTACGCTTCTGCAATCGGTCATAACTTATGCTAAGTAACATGGATATCATTTTTTCATGCACGGTTTTCCAAGTTTCGAGTGACCTGCAGTTCAAATTTGAATTTTCCGAAGAAATTCAAATAAACGAACTAAATCTACTAACTATGGAAACTATGTTATAATTGTCCACAAATGATACATGTAGGTCTACATAGTGTAGGAACATACCACAAAAAGTTTGGGAGACAAAATTTAAAAAATGAAAATACACTTTGCCGAGTGTCAACAGGTGACACTCGGCAAAGAATGCTTTGCCGAGTGTCAAAAGGGTGACACTCGGCAAAGAAGCCTCTTTGCCGAGTGCCAGCCGTTGGCTCTCGGCAAAGACTTACGGCCGTCAGCTCTGGGACGGCCGCTGACGGCCCTTTGCCGAGAGCCCCCTTTGTCGAGTGTTTGACACTCGGCAAACTATTCTTTGCCGAGTGCCGCCCTGTGCCGAGTGTTCAGCACTCGGTAAAGAGGATCTTTGCCGAGAGCCTAACTTTACCGAGTGCGGCACTCGGCAAAGCCTTCTTTGCCGAGTGCCCGACAAAAGGCACTCAGCAAAGAATACAACACTCGGCAAAGCCTCGGATTCCGGTAGTGAGGTCCAATATAAGTTGTCAAAAATCGTGGTAGCTTCTTCAGGCGGTCAGGCAGTTTGTTGTCTGCAAAAAGCTCCAGGCCCTGTCCGTGAGAAAAAGGACTCTCTAGGCTCTTGGGAGCCGGACATTCTTTGGGCTATGTGGTGCGAGAACACTCAAGATTATGTAGCATTATATGAGACTGTTAATAAGACAACACTAATGTGATTATCATGTAGGATTATATGAGACTTCATTGTTAGAACTAAATTGTATTCATTGATCTGTTTGAGTAGTGATACAAGAATCATTATCTTGATAAGTGATGACTAGTGATTCGATGGAATCACAATTGATCACTCATGAAATCATACATAGACATGTTAGATTTCAGAATGATTTGTGAGAATAATCATTAGAATATACGACGACTCCTGTGAAAACTCTACCACAAAGATATCAGTCTGTGATCTGGCATGCATAAGGGGACTTATTGGCCAGTATCTTCATAAACCACTATGATCACATCTCAACTTATCTAATGACAAGCCAAGATCCTTTAGCACCATATAGATATTCATTGATATCCTTCTCCTCACAAATATCAATGTTGGAGATGCACATTTCAAGCTAGCAAATATTTGCAAATGCAGTATCAGGCTTGTTGTGATTTGCAAGATACATATGCACTTTGGTGGCACAAATGTTCAATTCCAGGGTCGAAACAAATATTGATCCACTTTAGGAATTAAATGATCAATGTTGATGGATATGGTGCCCAATATCGTTGGATATTGATAGACTGATGTATACACTTAAGTTCTAGATTTAAGCAGAATTTGATTTACCCAAATTTTCATCACATAATCTGTCTTAAGATGATTGCATGATCATTGTGTGTGATTGGAGATGATAGAAAATCAATCTAGGATTTTGATACAAACACACTTATCCAATCATCATGATTTGGGAGTAACCCTTCGGAGGAAGGAACTCAACCAATTGGTTGTACCACAATCAACCTAGCAGTTTCAAGTCATGGAGTGACTTGACTTGTATACAACGTTTGTTGCAATTTGACTTAGAATATAAAGTTTATTGGGACTTCTATATTTGAAAATATCAAAGTCTCAAGATCCGCCAATGATAAAATGTAGGAACAAATTTTTTCACACATACGGAAGGTATGCTGGCTGTGTCTCTGCATGAAGACATGTGCTACAAGATCTTGCTATCTCACCACCTTGCTTTCATAAAGAAAGAACTATGAGAGTAAGATCTCACTTCAATCATAGTTTAGTGAAAGCAATTCTCCTTGATTGCCGCTTTTGATTTGACCCAAAATGAGTGTAGAAACACTCTTGCCTAGTGAAAGTCGCCTAGAGGGGGGGTGAATAGGCGGAATCTGAAATTTATAAACTTTAAGCACAACTACAAGCCGGGGTTAGCGTTAGAAATATAATCGAGTCCGAAAGAGAGGGCGAAAATAAATCACAAGCAAATGAAGAGTGAGACGCGGTGATTTGTTTTACCGAGGTTCGGTTTTTGCAAACCTACTCCCCGTTGAGGTGGTCACAAAGACCGGGTCTCTTTCAACCCTTTCCCTCTCTCAAACGGTCACCTAGACCGAGTGAGCTTCTCTTCTCAATTAATCGGGACACCAAGTCCCCACAAGGACCACCACACAATTGGTGTCTCTTGCCTTGATTACAATTGAGTTGGGAACAAGAAAGAAAGAAGAAGAAAAGCGATCCAAGCGCAAGAACTCAAATGAACACAAATGTCACTCTCTCTAGTCACTATTTGATTGGAATGAACTTTGAACTTGGGAGAGGATTTGATCTCTTGTGTGTGTCTTGGAATGAAGTCTAGAGCTCTTGTATTGAATGCAATGGCTGAAAACTTGGATGCCTTGAAGTGTGGTGGTTGGGGGGTATTATAGCCCCAACCACCAAAGTGGCCGTTGGGGAGGCTGTGTGTCGTATGGCGCACCGGGCAGTCCGGTGCGCCACCGGACACTGTCCGGTGCGCCAGCCACGTCACCCAACCATTAGGGTTCGACCGTTGGAGCTCTAACAAGTGGGGCCACCGGACAGTCCGGTGGTGCACCGGACAGGTCCTGTTCACTGTCCGGTGCGCCTTCTGGCGCCTGCTCTAACTTCTGCGCGCGCAGGCGTGCACTGTTTGCTTTCACTGTTCATTTGCAGACGACCGTTGGCGCGAAGTAGCCGTTGGTACGCTGGCACACCGGACAGTCCGGTGTTACACCGGACAGTCCGGTGAATTATAGCGGAGCGGCTTCCCCAAATTCCCGAAGCTGGCAAGTTTGAGTTGATCCTCCCTGGTGCACCGGACACTGTCCGGTGGCACACCGGACAGTCCGGTGCGCCAGACCAGGGCTGCCTTCGGTTTACTTTGCTCCTTTGTTTTGAACCCTTTCTTTTATCTTTGTATTGGTTTATTGTGAACCTTTGGCACCTGTAGAACATATATTCTAGAGCAAACTAGTTAGTGTTGGGTAATTCAACCACCAAAATTCATTTAGGAAAAGGTTTGATCCTATTTCCCTTTCAATCTCCCCTTTTTGGTGATTGATGCCAACACAAACCAAAGCAAATATAAAAGTGCTGAATTGAACTAGTTTGTATAATGTAAGTGCAAAGGTAGCTTGGAGTTAAACCAATAATTATTTCTATTAGATACACATGGATGGTTTTCTTCCTATTTAAAATTTTGGACCTCATTTGCACCACGGGTTTTGTTTTTGCAAATCCTTTGTAAAATTCTTTTCAAAACATTTTGCAAATAGTCAAAGGTACATGAATAAGATTGAAGGAAGCATTTTCAAGATTTTGAAATTTTCTCCCCCTGTTTCAAATGCTTTTCCTTTGACTTAAACAAAACTCCCCCTTAATGAAATTCTCCTCTTAGTGTTCAAGAGGGTTTTGCAAGTTTTGAAGATACTACTTTCTCTCCCTTTTTGAACACAATAAGATATCAATTTGAAAACTTCATTTTTTTTAAAATCGGTGGTGGTGCGGTCCTTTTGCTTTGGGCTAATACTTTCTTCCCCTTTGGCATGAATCGCCAAAAACGGATACTTGTGAGTGAAATATAAGCCCTTTTTACTTTCTCCCCAATGGCAAACAAATAAATACGAGTGAAGATTATACCAAAGTGGAGAATAATGCGGAATACCGACAAATATCGATGGAGTTGAGTGGAAGCGCCTTCTTTGCCGAATACTCCATTTCCCTTTCAATTCTATGACTAAGCATAATAATACACGTGAAAACACATTAGTCATAGACATAAAAGAGATATGATCAAAGGTATGTAAATGAGCTATGTGTGCAAAGAATCAATCAAAATTCCTAGAATCAAGAATATTTAGTTCATTCCTAAGTTTGGTAAAGGTTTTCTCATCTAATGGCTTGGTAAAGATATCGGCCAATTGATCTTTGGTGTTTATATAGGCTATCTCGATATCCCCCTTTTGTTGGTGATCTCTCAAAAAGTGATACCGAATGGCTATGTGCTTAGTGCGGCTATGTTCAACGGGATTATCCGCCATGCGGATTGCACTCTCATTATCACATAGCAGAGGGACTTTGCTAAATTTGTAGCCATAGTCCCTAAGGGTTTGCCTCATCCAAAGCAATTGCGCACAACAATGACCTGCAGCAATGTACTCGGCTTCGGCGGTGGAAAGAGCTACTGAGTTTTGTTTCTTTGAAGCCCAAGACACCAGGGATCTCCCCAGAAACTGACAAGTCCCTGATGTGCTCCTCCTATCAATCTTACACCCTGCCCAATCAGCATCAGAATATCCTAATAAATCAAATGAGGATCCCTTGGGGTACCAAAGACCAAACTTAGGTGTATGAACTAAATATCTCAAGATTCGCTTCACGGGCCTAAGGTGAACTTCCTTAGACCAACTCCAGCAGTGCTGGCTCTGTATCCGTGTCCTACGGAGTGGCAGGCGTGGATACAGAGGTGCGCATGGAGGGTGTTTTCTAGGAACGCTCCCTATTTACACTCCCTATTCACATGCATGCAGACTGTGACAGCTGGGTCCCGCGAGCACAGGCTTTTAATTGCACCGTTGTTCAGACTTGTGCGGGGAGGAGAGAGAAGACGTGGGGAAGGGGAGTGCAGGTACACGACGTGCTTTTTAGGGAGACGGATACGGAGTCTGCTGGACTGATGAATAGTGTGCTGCTGAGAGCACCTAGAGGGGGGGGGGTGAATAGGTGATCCTGTGAAACTTAAAACTTAAGCCACAAAACTTGGTTAATCGTTAGCACAATAATTGCCAAGTGGCTAGAGAGGAATCTCAACAAAACACAATAACCACAAGAAATCAATCACAGAGATGGCACGGTGGTTATCCCGTGGTTCGGCCAAGACCAACGCTTGCCTACTCCACGTTGTGGCGTCCCAACGGACGAGGGTTGCAATCAACCCCTCTCAAGCGGTCCAAAGACCCACTTGAATACCACGGTGTTTTGCTTACTTTTTCTCAATCCCGTTTGCGAGGAATCTCCACAACTTGGAGCCTCTCGCCCTTACACTTGAAATTCACAAGAAGCACGGAGCAAGGGAGGGATTAGCAACGCACTCAAGACAAGAAATCACAGTAACACACGCACACAAGTCGCAATGAGAGCTCACAACACAACTCAATGAGTTCACCACTCAACTAGAGCTCTAATTGCTATCGCAAAGAATCAAAGGCGCGGAATCGATGTCTTGGTGCTTAGGAATGTTGTAGGAATGCTTGGTGTACTCCTCCATGCGCCTAGGGGTCCCTTTTATAGCCCCAAGGCAGCTAGGAGCCGTTGAGAGCAATCTAGGAAGGCTGATCTTGCCTTCTGTCGACTGGCGCACCGGACAGTCCGGTGCACACCGGACACAGTCCGGTGCCCGATTTCCTTCCATAAATGGCACAGTCGACCGTTGGCAGCCAGAGAGCCGTTGGCGCACCGGACATGTCCGGTGCACACCGGACAGACCGGTGCCCCCTTCTAGCCGTTGGCACGGCCACGTGTCCCGTGCAGATCGCGTGGCCGACCGTTGGCCCTGCCGACCGTTGGCTCACCGGACAGTCCGGTGCACACCGGACAGTCCGGTGAATTATAGCCGTACATCGACGATGAATTCCCGAGAGTGACGAGTTCGCCTGTGAATGGCCCACCGGACAGTCCGGTGCACCACCGGACAGTCCGGTGAATTATATCCGTACACCGCCGTCGAAGTCCCGAGAACAGCCTTTTCCCTCGAGCCAGCCTGGCGCACCGGACACTGTCCGGTGCACCACCGGACAGTCCGGTGCACCCAGACTGAGCAGACTTTGGCTGCTCGAGCCATCTCTTCTCCAACTCAATTTTTTCTGTTTCCAGCACTTAGACACAATACGTTAGTCCATAAAACAATGTACTAAGTCTGAGAAACATACCTTTATCCTTGATTTGTAGTTTGTCCACCTTTTTACAATTAGACACTTGTGTTGGACACTAAATCACCAAAATACTTAGAAATGGCCCAAGGGCACATTTCCCTTTCAATCTCCCCCTTTTTGGTGATTTATGCCAACACAACATAAAGCAAGTAGAACAAGTACAAAATCACTTCAAATAAGAACTCAAATTATTTTGATTCAAATTTGACATATATGGATCACTCTATGCCACCACTTGGTTTGTTTTTGCAAATCAAACTCAAATTCCTATCTCTAAGTTAAAACCACTTGTAAAGACATAAAGAGAGGTTTTCCAAAGAAATTTGATCAAGGATTTCAAAAACTCCCCCTTTTTCCCATAATCAACACTTGTCCCCACAAGAGGCCAACTTTTGACATAAGAGACAATAAAAGAGTTTTGACAACCCAAAAGCTCTAATCTACTATTTTCAAAATTTCTCAAGTGGTAGCTGATCCATTTATTGCTTTGGCCTTTATTTTCTCCCCCTTTGGCATCAAGCACCAAAACGGGATCAATCTTGGCCCTTAAACCCCATTGCCTCACCAAAATCTTCAAATAAGAGCAAATGGACAATAAGAGTATAAAGATGAACTTGGAAAAGTTACTCTTTTCATCGGAGTGCAGTGGAAGTCTTGCATGGTCCAAGTCCACCTTTTCCCTTTCAATTCTCCTTGAAGACTAAAACAACCAAACTCAAGTACATGGTTAGTCTCAAAGGGTCAAGTTGTAGCACAGCTCCCCCTAAATATCTGCATCACTTGCAAAAAGGACTTGTGAGGTCCAGGGAGTGTTTGTACAACTTGAGCACCACAATAAGCAACAAAATGCAGAATGAACATGATCAAAGGCATAAACACATGTATGCTACAATTCAATCCAAGTTCCGCGAATCTAAGATATTGAGCTCACTATGCAGCCTGCAAAAGGTCTTCTCATCTAGAGGCTTGGTAAAGATATCGGTTAGCTGGTTCTCGGTGCTAACATGAAACACTTCGATATCCCCCTTTTGCTGGTGGTCTCTCAAAAAGTGATGCCGGATGTCAATGTGCTTTGTGCGGCTGTGCACAACAGGATTTTCCGCTATTCGGATAGCACTCTCATTATCACATAGGAGTGGGACTTTGCTCAGATTGTAGCCAAAGTCCCGGAGGGTTTGCCTCATCCAAAGTAGTTGCGCGCAACATTGTCCTGCGGCAACGTACTCGGCCTCAGCGGTGGATAGGGCAATGGAGGTTTGTTTCTTAGAGTTCCATGACACCAGGGACCTTCCTAAGAATTGGCATGTCCCCGATGTACTCTTCCTATCGACCTTACATCCAGCATAGTTGGAATCTGAGTACCCAATCAAGTCAAAGTTAGACCCCTTTGGATACCAGATCCCGAAGCAAGGCGTAGCGACTAAATATCGAAGAATTCGCTTCACAGCCACTAAGTGACACTCCTTAGGATCGGATTAAAATCTAGCACACATGCATACGCTAAGCATAATATCCGGTCTACTAGCACATAAATAAAGCAAAGAACCTATCATGGACCGGTATGCTTTTTGATCAACGGACTTACCTCCTTTATTGAGGTCGGTGTGTCCGTCAGTTCCCATCGGCGTCTTTGCGGGCTTGGCATCCTTCATCCCAAACCGCTTTAGCAAGTCTTGCGTGTACTTCGTTTGGGAGATGAAAGTGCCGTCCTTGAGTTGCTTCACTTGGAACCCAAGGAAGTAGTTCAACTCGCCCATCATCGACATCTCGAATTTCTGCGTCATCACCCTGCTAAACTCTTCACAAGACTTTTGATTAGTAGAACCAAATATTATGTCATCGACATAAATTTGGCACACAAAAAGATCACCATCGCAAGTCTTAGTAAAAAGAGTTGGATTGGCTTTCCCAACCTTGAAAGCATTAGCAATTAAAAAGTCTCTAAGGCATTCATACCATGCTCTTGGGGCTAGCTTAAGTCCATAGAGCGCCTTAGAGAGCTTACACACGTGGTCGGGGTACCGTTCATCCTCGAAGCCAGGGGGTTGCTCCACGTACACCTCCTCTTTGATCGGCCCGTCGAGGAAAGCGCTCTTCACATCCATTTGGTACAACCTGAAAGAATGGTGAGCGGCATATGCTAGCAAGATGCGAATTGATTCTAGCCTAGCCACAGGAGCAAAAGTCTCCTCAAAGTCCAAACCTGCGACTTGGGCATAACCTTTTGCCACAAGCCGAGCCTTGTTCCTTGTCACCACCCCGTGCTCGTCCTGTTTGTTGCGGAACACCCACTTGGTTCCCACAACATTTTGCTTGGGACGAGGCACCAGTGTCCAAACTTCATTGCGCTTGAAATTGTTGAGTTCCTCCTGCATGGCCAACACCCAGTCCGGATCTAGCAAGGCCTCTTCTACCCTGAAAGGCTCAATAGAAGAGACAAAAGAGTAATGCTCACAAAAATTAACTAATCTTGAACGAGTAGTTACTCCCTTGCTAATATCACCCAATATCTGGTCGACGGGATGATCCCTTTGAATCGTCGCTCGAACTTGGGTTGGAGGTGCCTGAGGTGCTTCTTCCTCTTCAACTTGAACATCCTGTGCTCCCCCTTGATCATGCGCCTCCACTTGAGGTACCTGTTCGTCATCTTGGGTTGGGGGATGCACCATAGTTGAGGAAGACGGTTGATCTTGCTCCAAATGTTCCTGGGGCCGTACATCTCCAATCGCTATGGTGCGTATCGCGGCCGTTGGAACGTCTTCTTCATCTACATCATCAAGATCAACAACTTGCTCTCTTGGAGAGCCATTAGTCTCATCAAATACAACGTCGCTAGAGACTTCAACCAAACCCGATGATTTGTTGAAGACCCTATACGCCTTTGTATTTGAATCATAACCTAATAAAAACCCTTCTACAGCTTTGGGAGCAAATTTGGAATTCCTACCCTTCTTCACTAGAATGTAGCATTTACTCTCAAATACACGAAAGTACGATACATTGGGTTTGTTACCAGTTAGAAGCTCATATGAGGTCTTCTTGAGGAGGCGGTGAAGGTAGACCCTGTTGATGGCGTGGCAAGCCGTGTTCACGGCTTCCGACCAAAAGCACTCGGGGGTCTTGAACTCTCCAAGCATAGTCCTCGCCATATCAATGAGCATCCTGTTCTTCCTCTCTACCACACCATTTTGCTGAGGTGTGTAGGGAGCGGAGAACTCGTGCTTGATCCCCTCCTCCTCAAGGAACTCCTCCACTTGAAGATTCTTGAATTCGGACCCGTTGTCGCTCCTTATCTTCTTCACCTTGAGCTCAAACTCATTTTGAGCTCTCCTTAGGAAGCGCTTGAGGGTCCCTTGGGTTTCAGACTTATCCTGTAAAAAGAACACCCAAGTGAAGCGGGAAAAGTCATCAACAATAACTAGACCATACTTACTTCCTCCTAAGCTCAGATAGGCGACGGGTCCGAAGAGGTCCATATGCAGCAGCTCCAGAGGTCTTGACGTGGTCATCACATTCTTGCTGTGATGTGCTCCTCCCACTTGTTTACCTGCTTGACAAGCTGCACAAGGTCTATCTTTTTCGAAATGAACATTGGTTAGACCTATCACGTGTTCTCCCTTTAGAAGCTTGTGGAGGTTCTTCATCCCCACATGTGCTAAGCGGCGATGCCACAACCAGCCCATGCAAGTCTTAGCCATTAAGCATGCATCTAGACCGGCCTCTTCTTTTGCAAAATCAACTAAGTAAAGTTTGCCGTCTAGTACACCCTTAAAAGCTAGTGAACCATCACATCTTCTAAAGACAGACACATCTACATTTGTAAATAAACAATTATATCCCATATTACATAATTGACTAACAGATAGTAAATTATATCCAAGACTCTCAACTAAAAACACATTAGAGATAGAATGCTCATTTGATATTGCAATCTTGCCTAAACCTTTCACCTTGCCTTGGTTCCCATCACCGAATATGATTGAATCTTGGGAATCCTTATTCTTGACGTAGGAGGTGAACATATTCTTCTCCCCCGTCATATGGTTTGTGCATCCGCTGTCGATAATCCAGCTTGAGCCCCCGGATGCATAAACCTGCAAGGCAAATTTAGGCTTGGGTCTTAGGTACCCAACTCTTGTTGGGTCCTACAAGGTTAGTCACAATTTCCTTAGGGACCCAAATGCAAGTTTTATCACCCTTGCATTTTGCCCCTAATTTCCTAGCAACTATCTTCCTATCCTTTCTACAAATAGTAAAGGAAGCATTTAAAGCATGATAAATTGTAGAGGGACCATTCATAACTTTTCTAGGAACATGATGAATATTTTTCCTAGGCACATGATGAATATTTTTCCTAGGCATATTTCTATCATGCATATAGGAAGAACTGGGAGCAAACATAGCGTAAGAATCATAGGCATGTGAATCAAAAGCATTACAACTCCTATGAGACTGTCTTCTATCAAAGTACATAAAAGCATGGTTCTTTTTAGTACTACTTGCCATGGGGGCCTTCCCTTTCTCCTTGGCGGAGATGGGAGCCTTATGGCTTGTTAAGTTCTTGGCTTCCCTCTTGAAGCCAAGCCCATCCTTAATTGAGGGGTGTCTACCAATCGTGTAGGCATCCCTAGCAAATTTTAGTTTATCAAAATCGCTTTTGCTAGCCTTAAGTTGGGTATTAAGACTAGCCAATTCATCGTTTAACTTTGCAATAGAAGCTATGTGTTCACTACAAGCATCAATATCAAAATCTTTACATCTATTGCAAATAACAACATTTTCTACACAAGTTGTTGATTTACTAGCTATTTCTAACTTAGCATTCAAATCATCATTAATGCTCCTTAGGCTAGAAATTGTCTCATGGCAAGAAGATAATTCACAAGAAAGCATTTCATTTCTTTTAACTTCTAACGCATGAGATTTTTGTGCTTCTATAAATTTGTCATGTTCTTCATACAACAAATCTTCTTGTTTTTCTAGAAGCCTATTCTTATCATTCAAGGCATCAATTAATTCATTAATTTTATCTACCTTGGTTCTATCTAGGCCCTTAAATAGACATGAATAATCTATTTCATCCTCATCACTAGATTCATCCTCACCTGAAGAAGCATAAGTAGAGTCTCGAGTACATACCTTCTTCTCCCTTGCCATAAGGCATGTGTGACGCTCGTTGGGGAAGAGGGATGACTTGTTGAAGGCGGGTGGCGGCGAGTCCTTCATTGTCGGAGTCGGAGGAGGAGCAATCCGAATCCCACTCCTTTCCTAGATGTGCCTCGCCCTTTGCCTTCTTATAGTTCTTCTTCTTCTCCCTCTTGTTCCCTTGGTCCTGATCACTATCATTGTCAGGACAGTTAGCAATAAAATGACCAAGCTTACCGCATTTGAAGCATGAGCGCTTCCCCTTGGCTTTGGTCTTGCTTGGCTGTCCCTTGCGACCCTTTAGCGCCGTCTTGAATCTCTTGATGATGAGGGCCATCTCTTCATCATTAAGTCCGGCCGCCTCAATTTGTGCCACCTTGCTAGGTAGCGCCTCCTTGCTTCTTGTTGCCTTGAGAGCAAGGGGTTGCGGCTCGTTGATCGGACCATTCAAAGCGTCGTCCACGTACCTCGCCTCCTTGATCATCATTCGCCCGCTAACGAATTTTCCAAGGACTTCTTCGGGCGACATTTTGGTGTACCTGGGATTCTCACGAATATTATTCACCAAATGAGGATCAAGAACGGTAAAGGACCTTAGCATCAGTCGGACGACGTCGTGTTCCGTCCATCGCGTGCTTCCGTAGCTCCTTATTTTGTTGATAAGGGTCTTGAGCCGGTTGTATGTTTGAGTTGGCTCCTCGCCCCTTATCATCGCGAACCGTCCAAGCTCGCCCTCCACCAACTCCATTTTGGTGAGCAAGGTGACGTCGTTCCCCTCGTGAGAAATCTTGAGGGTGTCCCATATTTGCTTGGCGTTATCCAAGCCGCTCACTTTGTGGTATTCATCCCTGCACAAAGAAGCTAGAAGAACAGTAGTAGCTTGTGCATTCTTATGTATTTGCTCATTAATGAACACAGGATTATCCGTACTATCAAAGTGCATTCCACTCTCTACAATCTCCCATATACTAGGATGGAGAGAGAATAGGTGACTACACATTTTGTGGCTCCAAAATCCGTAGTCCTCTCCATCAAAGTGTGGAGGCTTGCCGAGTGGAATGGAGAGCAAATGTGAATTTGAACTTTGCGGAATACGAGAGTAGTCAAAAGAAAAGTTCGAATTAACCGGTTTCCTTCTCTCGTAGTCGTTGTGGTCGTCGTCCTTTTGGGAAGAAGTAGACTCATCGCTGTCGTCGTAGTAGACGATCTCCTTGATGCGCCTCGTCTTCTTCTTCTTCCCTTCTTTCCGTCTATGGCCCGAGCCGGAGTCGGTAGGCTTGTCGTCCTTCGGCTCGTTGACGAAGGATTCCTTCTCTTTGTCGTTGATCACGATTCCCTTCCCCTTAGGATCCATCTCTTCGGGCGGTTAGTCCCTTTGTGAAGAGAACGGCTCTGATACCAATTGAGAGCACCTAGAGGGGGGGTGAATAGGTGATCCTGTGAAACTTAAAACTTAAGCCACAAAACTTGGTTAATCGTTAGCACAATAATTGCCAAGTGGCTAGAGAGGAATCTCAACAAAACACAATAACCACAAGAAATCAATCACAGAGATGGCACGATGGTTATCCCGTGGTTCGGCCAAGACCAACGCTTGCCTACTCCATGTTGTGGCGTCCCAACGGACGAGGGTTGCAATCAACCCCTCTCAAGCGGTCCAAAGACCCACTTGAATACCACGGTGTTTTGCTTACTTTTTCTCAATCCCGTTTGCGAGGAATCTCCACAACTTGGAGCCTCTCGCCCTTACACTTGAAATTCACAAGAAGCACGGAGCAAGGGAGGGATTAGCAACGCACTCAAGACAAGAAATCACAGTAACACAAGCACACAAGTCGCAATGAGAGCTCACAACACAACTCAATGTGTTCACCACTCAACTAGAGCTCTAATTGCTATCGCAAAGAATCAAAGGCGCGGAATCGATGTCTTGGTGCTTAGGAATGTTGTAGGAATGCTTGGTGTACTCCTCCATGCGCCTAGGGGTCCCTTTTATAGCCCCAAGGCAGCTAGGAGCCATTGAGAGCAATCTAGGAAGGCTGATCTTGCCTTCTGTCGACTGGCGCACCGGACAGTCCGGTGCACACCGGACACTGTCCGGTAACCGATTTCCTTCCATAAATGGCACAGTCAACCATTGGCAGCCAGAGAGCCGTTGGCGCACCGGACATGTACGGTGCACACCGGACAGACCGGTGCCCCCTTCTAGCCGTTGGCACGGCCACGTGTCCCGTGCAGATCGCGCGGCCGACCGTTGGCCCTGCCGACCGTTGGCTCACCGGACAGTCCAGTGCACACCGGACAGTCCGGTGAATTATAGCCGTACGTCGACGATGAATTCCCGAGAGCGACGAGTTCGCCTGTGAACGGCCCACCGGACAGTCCGGTGCACCACCGGACAGTCCGGTGAATTATAGCCGTACACCGCCGTCGAAGTCCCGAGAACAGCCTTTTCCCTCGAGCCAGCCTGGCGCACCGGACACTGTCCGGTGCACCACCGGACAGTCCGGTGCACCCAGACTGAGCAGACTTTGGCTGCTCGAGCCATCTCTTCTCCAACTCAATTTTTTCTGTTTCCAGCACTTAGACACAATACGTTAGTCCATAAAACAATGTACTAAGTCTGAGAAACATACCTTTATCCTTGATTTGTACTTTGTCCACCTTTTTACAATTAGACACTTGTGTTGGACACTAAATCACCAAAATACTTAGAAATGGCCCAAGGGCACATTTCCTTTTCAGCTGCGCTGTGCAAAAAAGGAGATGGGGAGCCGCATACGGAGGCTGCTGGAGTTGGTCTTAGGATCGGTTTGGTACCTTGCACACATGCATACGGAAAGCATAATGTTCGGTCGAGATGCACATAAATAGAGTAAAGATCCTATCATCGACCGGTATACCTTTTGATCTACGGATTTACCTCCCGTGTCGAGGTCGAGATGCCCATTGGTTCCCATGGGTGTCTTGATGGGCTTAGCATCCTTCATTCCAAATTTAGTGAGTATGTCTTGAATGTACTTCGTTTGGCTAATGAAGGTACCCTCTTTGAGTTGCTTCACTTGAAATCCTAGAAAATACTTCAACTCCCCCATCATAGACATCTCGAATTTTTGAATTATGATCCTACTAAACTCTTCACAAATAGATTTGTTAGTAGACCCAAATATGATATCATCAACATAAATTTGGCATACAAACAAATCATTTTCAATGGTTTTAGTGAATAGAGTAGGATCGGCTTTACCGACTTTGAAGCCATTAGTGATAAGAAAATCTCTTAGACATTCATACCATGCTCTTGGGGCTTGCTTGAGCCCATAAAGCGCCTTAGAGAGTTTATAGACATGGTTAGGATACTCACTATCTTCAAAGCCAGGAGGTTGCTCAACATAGACCTCTTCCTTGATTGGTCCATTGAGAAAGACACTCTTCACGTTCATTTGATAAAGCTTAAAGCCATGGTAAGTAGCATAGGCAAGTAATATGCGAATTGACTCAAGCCTAGCTACGGGTGCATAGGTTTCACGAAAATCCAAACCTTTGACTTGTGAATACCCTTTGGCCATAAGTCGTGCCTTGTTCCTTGTCACCACACCATGCTCATCTTGCTTGTTGCGGAAGACCCACTTGGTTCCTACAACATTTTGGTTAGGATGTGGAACTAAATGCCATACCTCATTCCTCGTGAAGTTGTTGAGCTCTTCTTGCATCGCCAGCACCCAATCCAAATCTTGAAGTGCTTCCTCTACCCTGTGTGGCTCAATAGAGGAAACAAAAGAGTAATGTTCACAAAAATGAGCAACACGAGATCGAGTGGTTACCCCCTTATGAATATCGTCGAGGATAGTGTTCACGGGGTGATCTCGTTGGATTGCTTGGTGGACTCTTGGGTGTGGCGGCCTTGGATCTTGTTCATCCTCCTTGTCTTGATCATTTGCGTCTCCCCCTTGATCATTGTCGTCCTCTTGAGGTGGCTCATCTTCTTGATCTTCTCCTTCATCATCTTGAGCCTCATCCTCATCTTGAGTTGGTGGAGATGCTTGCATGGAGGAAGATGGTTGATCTTGTGCTTGTGGAGGCTCTTCGAATTCCTTAGGACACACATCCCCAATGGACATGTTCCTTAGCGCGATGCACGGAGCCTCTTCATCATCTAGTTCATCAAGATCAACTTGCTCGATGAGGAGTTCATATGATGTCTTCTTGAGGATTCGGTGAAGATATAACCGGTTGATGGCGTAGCAAGCAGTGTTGACCGCCTCGGCCCAAAACCGATCCGAAGTCTTGTATTCATCAAGCATGGTCCTTGCCATGTCCAATAGAGTTCTATTCTTCCTTTCCACTACACCATTTTGTTGTGGCGTGTAGGGAGAAGAGAACTCATGCTTGATGCCCTCCTCCTCAAGGAAGCCTTCTATTTGTGAGTTCTTGAACTCCGTCCCATTGTCGCTTCTTATTTTCTTGATCCTCAAACCGAACTCATTTTGAGCCTGTCTCAAGAATCCTTTCAAAGTCTCTTGGGTTTGAGATTTATCCTGTAAAAAGAATACCCAAGTGAAGCGAGAATAATCATCCACAGTAACTAGACAGTACTTACTCCCGCCGATGCTTATATAAGCTATCGGGCCGAATAAATCCATGTGAAGTAGCTCCAGTGGCCTGTTAGTCGTCATGATGTTCTTATGTGGATGATAAACACCAACTTTCTTCCCTGCTTGGCATGCGCTACAAATCCTGTCTTTCTCAAAATGAACATTGGTTAGTCCCAAAATGTGCTCTCCCTTTAGAAGCTTGTGAAGATTCTTCATTCCAACGTGGGCTAATCGGCGATGCCAGAGCCAACCCATGTTAGTCTTAGCAATTAAGCAAGTGTCGAGTTTAGCTCTATTGAAATCAACTAAGTATAGCTGACCCTCTAACACTCCCTTAAAAGCTATTGAATCATCACTTCTTCTAAAGACAGTAACACCAACATCCGTAAAAAGACAGTTGTAACCCATTTTACATAATTGTGAAACTGAAAGCAAGTTATAATCTAATGAATCTACAAGAAAAACATTGGAAATAGAATGGTCAGGTGATATAGCAATTTTACCCAATCCTTTTTCCAAACCTTGATTCTATCCCCGAATGTGATAGCTCGTTGGGGATCTTGGTTTTTCTCGTAGGAGGAGAACATCCTTTTCTCCCCAGTCATGTGGTTTGTGCACCCGCTGTCAATGATCCAACTTGAGCCCCCAGATGCATAAACCTACAAAACAAATTTAGGCCTTGTTCTTAGGTACCCAAACGGTTTTGGGTCCTTTTACATTAGAAACAAGCACCTTGGGTACCCAAACACAAGTCTTTGACCCCTTGTGTTTGCCCCCAACATATTTAGCAACTACCTTGCCTGATTTGTTAGTAAGCACATATGAAGCATCAAAAGTCTTAAATGAAATGTTATGATCATTCGATGCAATAGGAGTTTTCTTCTTAGGCATTTTAACATGTGTAGAACGTCTAGAGCTAGAAGCCTCATTCTTATAAATAAAAGCATGATGAGGAACAGAATGAGTCTTCTTTGCATGAATTCTCCTAATCTTATCCTCAGGATAACCAGCAGGATACAAAATATAACCCTCGTTATCTTGAGTCATGGGAGCCTTGTCCTTAACAAAATTAGACAATCTTTTAGGAGGGGCATTAAGCTTCACATTGTCTCCTTGTTGGAAGCCAATGCCATCCTTAATGCCAGGGCGTCTCCCACTATAAAGCATACTACGAGCAAATTTAAATTTTTCATTCTCTAGTTCATGCTCGGCAATTTTAGCATCTAGTTTAGCTATATGATCATTTTGTTGTTTAATCATAGCAAGGTGATCATGAATAGCATCAACATTAATATCTCTACATCTAGTGCAAGTAGAAACATGCTCATCGGTAGATGTAGAGGTTTTGCAATCATTTAATTCAACAATCTTAGCATGTAAAATAGCATTCTCATCTCTAAGATTGGAAATGGAAATATTGCAAACATCTAATTCCTTAGCCTTAGCAATTAATTACTCATTCTCAAACTTAAGGCTAGCAAGGGAGGCATTCAATTTTTCAATCTTAGCAATTTGACTAGCATTATCATTTCTAAGATTGATAATTGAATCATCACAAATATTTGATTTCTCAACCTTAGCAATCAAATTAGCATTCTCAATCCTAAGGTTGAAGATAGTCTCATGGCAAATACTAAGCTCACTAGTTAATTTTTCATTTTTCTCTACCTCCTGAGCATAAGCATTTTTAGTCTTAACATGCTTTTTGTTTTCTTTAATTAGGAAGTCCTATTGGCTATCCAAGAGTTCATCCTTCTCATGAATAGCACTAATCAATTCATTCAATTTCTCTTTTTGTTGCATGTTAAGATTGGTAAAAAGAGTAAGCAAGTTATCCTCATCATCACTAGAGTTATCCTCATCACTAGAAGTTGCATACTTAGTGGAGGATCTTGATTTTACCTTCTTCTTCTTGCCATCCTTTGCCATGAGGCACTTGTGGCTGACGTTGGGGAAGAGGAGGCCTTTGTTGATGGCGATGTTGGCGGCGTCCTCATCGTCGGAGGAGTTGATGGAGCTCTCGTCGGAGTCCCACTCCCGGCAAACATGCGCATCGCCACCCTTTTTCTTGTAATACTTCTTCTTCTCCTTCTTCTTCCCCCTCTTGTCGTTATCCCTGTCACTATCACTAGATAAAGGACATTTAGCGATAAAATGACCGGGCTTACCACACTTGTAGCATACTTTCTTGGAGCTGGGCTTGTAATATTTCCCCCTCCTTTGCTTGAGGATTTGGCGGAAGCTCTTTATGATGAGCGTCATCTCCTCATTGTCGAGCTTGGAGGCGTCGATGGGGACTCTACTTGGTGTAGAATCTTCTTTCTTTCCTCCGCCGCCTTAAATGCGACGGGTTGCACATCAGGTATGGAGGAGGCGCCTTGCTCGATGATCTTCTTGGAGCCTTTGATCATTAGTTCAAAGCTCACAAATTTTCCTATCACTTCCTCGGGAGACATTAGTTTATATCTTGGATCACCATGAATTAAATGAACTTGAGTAGGGTTAAGAAATACGAGTGATCTAAGAATAAACTTGACCATCTCATGGTCATTCCATTTGGTGCTCCCAAGGTTGCGCACTTGGTTAACCAAGGTCTTTAGCCGGTTGTACATGGCTTGCGGGTCTTCTCCTTGGTTGAGCATAAAACGACCGAGCTCCCCTCGATCGTTTCCCTCTTGGTGATCTTGGTCACCTCGTCTCCTTCGTGCGCGGTTTTGAGCAAATCCCAAATCTCCTTGGCACTCTTCAACCCGTGCACCTTGTTATACTCCTCTCGACTTAGAGAGGCGAGGAGTATAGTGGTGGCTTGGGAGTTGAAGTGCCGGATTTGGGCAACATTGTTCGAGTCATAGTCTTCATCCCCTACGGATGGTACCTGTACTCCAAACTCAACAACGTCCCAAATACTAGTGTGAAGTGAGGTTAGGCGATGCCTCATTTTGTCACTCCACATGTTATAATCTTCACCGTCAAAAACCGGTGGTTTGCCTAATGGAACGGAAAGTAATGAAGTATGTTTAGAAATGCGAGGGTAGCGTAGGGGTATCTTACTAAACTTCTTGCGCTCATGGCGCTTAGAAGTTACGGATGGCGCGTCGGAGCCGGAGGTAGATGGCGACGAAGAGTCGGTCTCATAATAGACCACTTTCTTCATCTTCATCTTCTTGTCGCCACTCCGATGCGACTTGTTGTGGGAGTGTGATTCTCCCTTTCCTTTTGAGCCGGACTCCCTTGATGGAGCCTTCCCGTGGCTTGTAGCGGGCTTCTCGCCGGTCATGACCTCCTTCTTGGCGTGATCTCCCGAAATCACTTCGAGCGGTTAAGCTCTAATGAAGCACCGAGCTCCGATACCAATTGAAAATCACCTAGAGGGGGGTGAATAGGCGGAATCTGAAATTTATAAACTTTAAGCACAACTACAAGCCGGGGTTAGCGTTAGAAATATAATCGAGTCCGAAAGAGAGGGCGAAAACAAATCACAAGCAAATGAAGAGTGAGACGCGGTGATTTGTTTTACCGAGGTTCGGTTTTTGCAAACCTACTCCCCGTTGAGGTGGTCACAAAGACCGGATCTCTTTCAACCCTTTCCCTCTCTCAAACGGTCACCTAGACCGAGTGAGCTTCTCTTCTCAATCAATCGGGACACCAAGTCCCCACAAGGACCACTGTAAGGCCCAAAATCTGTATAAGAAAAAAAATATTAATAATAAAATAAATACATGAAGAAATAAAATATTAAATTTAAATATCTCTAATTATCCTTGAGTGTTAACAATTGAGAATTGAATTTTGAAAACCAAGAAATATTTTAGAAAAGTAGTAATATAAAAGTTTTCTATTCAACTAAAAGATTATGCATATTATCAAATGATGCATCATAAGCCATCATTTACATGAAAATCTAATTTTGAAGTAATTTTTACTTCTCATTCCACATTCAAAATACTAATCCTCTAAATAGAAAGAAAACCATATGAGAGAGCTTCATATTTCAAACATTTATAGAACAAGTTAATTAGAATAAATATATACTTAATGCATCATGTTGGAGTTTGTTGGAATGTGCACTAAATATTAACATTAGTACCAATAAAAAAATATAATAATGATTGAGA
The DNA here is from genome assembly GCA_029449295.1 of Zea luxurians. Classification (NCBI taxonomy): domain Eukaryota; kingdom Viridiplantae; phylum Streptophyta; class Magnoliopsida; order Poales; family Poaceae; genus Zea; species Zea luxurians. The sequence continues at coordinate 56,453,635 of JAOPSE010000016.1, read as the reverse complement.
TTTGAATTAGACCCCAAATTGAAATTTGGAATTTAAACTAGAGGGAGAAAATATTACACCATGGCAAATAAATTTATAAATAAATAAATTTATTCTGTGAATTTTATGTCCAAGTTATACACTTAAAAGTTGAGTACAAAATTCGCCACAAAATCTTGAATTCAAGTTTGGGATTTAAAAGGGAATAATGAAAGGAAAATAAAAACAGAAAATAAAAAGGGAAAAGAATAAAAGCTCCACTTGGGCCAGATCTTCCCCTTTCGGCCCAGCCTGGAATTGCCTCCGCGTGGCCCAGACGCGCGCGCGGCGCTGACGCGTGGGCCCGCCACCTCAGACGCCCCTGCGTATGGACCGCGCGCTCGTCCATTCTCTCGCTCGCGCTCTGTTTCACTGACGTCTGGGTCCCACCGTCATAGGCCACGGCGCGCCAGAGACTTCATTGTTCCACTGACTGATGGGGCCGTTTTGCCAGCTTCGTCTCCCCACCCTGAACAGAACCCGCACGTCCTTCGCCGCGCGAACCCGAACTCCGTCAACCCCGCGATTTAGCCGGTCGTGGTTGTTGCGCCTCACCCGGGCTACAAAACCTGGCTCAGCCGAGTCGTGCGCCATCCCCTCCCCTCTATTTCTCCTTTTCTTTACCGCGAGTGACGAGAGAGAGACACGGTGGGAGGTGGAAATCGAGCTCCGCTGCCGCGTGGAACATCGCCGGTTACTGCCTCTCCGGCTGCGTTTACGGTTGGATCGGGTTGTCGCGGCTCTGGTCGTGCGCAGGTGGGCGATTGGTGCAAGGACATCGGCTGGAATTGAGGGAATTCCTCACCGGAGTTGGTTTCTCCGCCGCATATCGCTGTCGTCGTGGTCGACCCCTCTCCATCGCCTCCCAGCTGCGGTACGTGGTCCCACCATGTTTAAGTCACTTCCCCTGTCGTGAATCGTGGCCGGATTGAGATCGGGGAGCGTTGAGGCGCGAAATTGGTGTGCACCGGCGCAGGCGCCGCCGTGCGTGATGGGCGGCGCCGCCGTGCGCGGGTCTCGATTGGGGAAGACGGTTTACAGCCGTCGGATCCTTTTGCTACGGTGGAGATTAGATCTGGTAGAGTTTCATCCGCGTCCGTTTGTTGGCGATCGGAGGGTCGCGAGGGGACCGTGGTAGAATTTAATCCGGGCCGCAGATCTTCGATCAGACGAGTTGGTTTACTCGCGGGATTGGTATGCGCCTGATCCAATCGGCGCCGTCCGTTTCTAATCGGATGGCCGTGCTTGGCCGATACCCCTTCGTGTTTCCACTTTGCAGAAAACCCCTTATAAGTTTAGAGATTCAACCCGCAGTCCGATGTGCAGAGCGGTATGTGTCTTAGGATCTTTTGCGCCAACGCCCCTGTGTTTTACAGAAAATGGCGCCCAATCCAAAGAGAGCTGAAAATAGGAAATTAATATTAGAAATCGATTTTTAATACAAAAATAAATCTAGAAACTTGTTTAATTCATAGAAAATGCATATGAACTCCAAATTGATCCATTCCAGTTCCAAAATTTTTATAATATTATTGTCTAGCCATTAGTGTCTCTGTTTTAACATGAAAGTGGATTTAAAATTTATCTAGCACTTAATCTTGTATTAAGCACATAAAATCCTCAGAAATTCATATCTTAAAATCTATAACTCCAAATTTAATGATTCTAGTTCCTGTGATCATATTTTAATGTCTAGTTTATTACTGTATATTCCATTTGCATATTTGATGTGATGTTAATTTATGCTATGCTATGTATGTATTGTGTTGATACTAGTAGACGAGCAAGCCACTGTGGAATCTGAGGTTCATCAAGTTGAGATAGCTGAGCAGGAGCTCGTGGAAGGCAAGTTGTGCCCTTGATCACCTCTTTTACCCATTCATGTTCTTATTATTCATAATGATCTGCATAGGTTAATTTTGATGGGACCCAATAGGTTACCCTAGATTTTGACTATCTTTATACCTTGCTTCACCACTGGTTTTACTACTAAGTTTTTGGGTAGTACATGCTATTGCTTTATGTGGATTTGGGTATAGAGATATTCATCACTCATTTTTACACTTGTTATTATCTGTTCATTATTTTATGTTCATGATAAGATCATTATGTTAATGGGAACATGGAGAACCACCCGGGAAAACAGTGCTACCACAAGGGTTTAATGGGACGCCCTTGGTTGATTAACTAGGAAAGCTAGTGGAGGGCTACCTTACCCGAAAGGGGCAAGGGCAGTAGGGGAGTGGTCAGTGTAGGGAGGTCCTTGGGTTGATTTTGCTGCGATGGCGGTCAGGCAAGAACCCTGCACTGGAGCTTCCTATAAACTGTAGCGGGTAGTCTGAAGCTAGTGGAACTTTGTAAAGGCCTCGTAGTGGTACCCTGCCTCGCTTCCTTGGTAGAGGTGTATGGAGTCTGATCAACTCCGTGGCAAATGGGTAACACGACTTGTGGGTAAAGGGTACAACCTCTGCAGAGTGTAAAACTGGTATACTAGCCGTGCTCACGGTCATGAGCGGCTCGGACACTCACATGATTAATTTATGGAACTTAAGCTTAATTTGTCATATCATTGCATTTAGGATTATTTTATTATTACTTCTACTTATTATTACTATGGTTTGGTATTTACTTACACTTAGTAACTGCTAATAAAATTTTGACCAACTTATAAAAGCAATGCTCAGCTTCAGCCTTTATTTCATTGATTAGCCTTACACTTCATGAACTCCCACCTTTGGTGAGTTCATGCCACATTTTTCCCCACGACTTGTTGAGCTATGAACGTATGTGAGCTCACTCTTGCTGTCTCACACCCCCCACAGGAGAAGAGCAGGTGGTTCAGGAGGAGCCACAAGGCGAGGAGTTTGATCTGATCTAGGTGGCGTTTCTCAGTCGACATTGGCGCCGGCGATCCTTAGTTCGTTTTATGTTTATTCTTTTATTTTGTATTAAGTCTTCCGCTATGTAATAAATACTCTGATGTTTTATGACATTTATCTCTATACACTCTGTTATTATATATGTTGTCTTCTTTGGCGCATGTATGAGATGCACCCGACTTTGTTCCTTAAAGCCCGGGTGTGACAACCACCACACAATTGGTGTCTCTTGCCTTGATTACAATTGAGTTGGGAACAAGAAAGAAAGAAGAAGAAAAGCGATCCAAGCGCAAGAACTCAAATGAACACAAATGTCACTCTCTCTAGTCACTATTTGATTGGAATGAACTTTGAACTTGGGAGAGGATTTGATCTATTGTGTGTGTCTTGGAATGAAGTCTAGAGCTCTTGTATTGAATGCAATGGCTGAAAACTTGGATGCCTTGAAGTGTGGTGGTTGGGGGGTATTTATAGCCCCAACCACCAAAGTGGCCGTTGGGGAGGCTGTCTGTCATATGGCGCACCTGACAGTCCGGTGCGCCACCGGACACTGTCCGGTGTGCCAGCCACGTCACCCAACCGTTAGGGTTCGACCATTGGAGCTCTGACAAGTGGGGCCACCGGACAGTCCGGTGGTGCACCGGACAGGTCCTGTTCACTGTCCGGTGCGCCTTCTGGCGCCTGCTCTGACTTCTACGCGCGCAGACGCGCACTGTTTGCTTTCACTGTTCATTTGCAGACGACCGTTGGCGCGAAGTAGCCATTGGTCCGCTGGCACACCGGACAGTCCGGTGTTACACCGGACAGTCCGGTGAATTATAGCGGAGCGGCTTCCCCAAATTCCCGAAGCTGGCAAGTTTGAGTTGATCCTCCCTGGTGCACCGGACACTGTCCGGTGGTGCACCGGACAGTCCGGTGCGCCAGACCAGGGCTGCCTTCGGTTTACTTTGCTCATTTGTTTTGAACCCTTTCTTTTATGTTTGTATTGGTTTGTTGTGAACCTTTGGCACATGTAGAACATATATTCTAGAGCAAACTAGTTACTCCAATAATTTGTGTTGGGCAATTCAACCACCAAAATTCATTTAAGAAAAGGTTTGATCCTATTTCCCTTTCACCTAGAACTTTTGGTCTAGATCCAGTAGGTGTACGACAATGTGAGATGGAGAAATCTCGACATTCGTAGACTTGTATGATTGATTCGATAGAACCAAAACTGCCTGTGAAATATTAACCCTGAAATTCCATGTTAATTCCCACAATGATAGAGTTAGGGCATCCCAGTGACCGACACCTGATTGTGTGTGCACATATGCTGACTTTTGCATGTCAAACATCCTTAGGTTTTGGATAGTAAATATCCATAAAAGTGATAGTCAACTGAGGTTGATGAGTGTCACACCCGGATTTTAGGGGCACCAAGACCCGGGCGCGAACATAAACACCAGGTATGCTGGGACCAAGTCTCACACATATGATGTATAGTGGCACAGGATCGAATGTCACATCTTTATATATAACAGGAGTTCTATACAAAATAAATAATTACATTATAAGGAGACAACGGTCCAGCAACCCAAAGTTGACTGGGAGACGACGGCCTAGACCTCTCATGAACACATCACAGTATCCTCCAAGCGCCTCATCCTGTGGTACCTGTTCTTGACCTGTGGGGGGGGTGTGAGACAGCAAGAGTGAGCTCACATACGATCATAGCTCAACAAGTTGTGGGGAATAATGTGCATGAACTCGCCAAAAGTGGGAGCTCACGTGAAGTGTAAGGCTTACCAAAGAGGATGGCTGAAGCTGAGCATTGCTTTTAAAGTTGGTCAAAATTTTATTAGCAATTACTAAGTATAAGTAAATACCAAACCCAATTAAGTAATAGAACAAAAGTAACAACATCACCTGCGATGCAATGCATATGACAAATTGAATTTAGTTCCATAAATTAATCATGTGAGTGTCCGAGCTGCTCATGACCGTGAGCACGGCTAGTATACCAGTTTTACACTCTGCAGAGGTTGCGCATCTTTACCCACAAGTCATGTTACCCATCTGCCAAGAGACGGCCAATCCCATACACCTCTACCGAGGAGGCGAGGCAGGGTAACACTACGAGGCCTTTACAAAGTTCCACTAGCTTCAGAAAACCCGCTACAGTTTATAGGAAGTTCCAGTGCAGGAATCCCTTGCAGGACCGCCATCGCAGCAAAATCCTCCCGAGGGCCTCCCTACACTGACCACTCCCCTACTGCCCTTGCCCCTTTCGGGTAAGGTAGTCTTCCACTAGCTTTCCTAATTAATCAGCCAAGGGGTCCCATTCCTCCCTTGTGGTAGCACTGTTTTCCCGGGTGGTTCTCCATGTTCCAATTAACATAATGATCTTATCATGAACATTAATAATAAACATATAATAAAAGTGTGATCATGAATCATATACCTTCATACCCAAAACCACATAAAGCACTAGCAAGTACTACCCAAAAAGTTCAGTGGTAAACAAGGTATAAAGATAGACAAACTAGGGTAACCTATTGGGTCCCATCAAAATTAACCTATGCAGATCATTATGATTAATTAGAACATGAGTGGGTAAAAAGAAGTGATCAAGGGCACAACTTGCCTGGGACTTGAGATTCCAGGTACCAGGATGATCTTCAGGTGACACGTGTCCTCACTGCTAACACTACTAGAAAACCCCCCTTGTATGTACGTTTTAGTTGTAGCGCATACAAAAGCGTCTCTACGGCGGTACATAAAGACGTTATTTGAAACAATTTTAAGAACACATCAAAATGTTACGGTATTTGACACGCTTTCAACGTGAAGAGATACCTAAACACAATTTTTAACACGCTATTAAAATCGTATTAGAATGACACGAAATTAGACACGCTTTCAATCGTCAGTAACCTATAGACACGTTGCAAAACACGTATTAAAATCGTCTATAGAAACCTTAAGACGCTTTTTGATATGCAATTAAAAACGTATAAAAATGACATAATTAGACATGCTTTCAATACGTGACTAACATGAAGATACGTCATAAAGCGCATCGAATAACCGTTCTTAGCCACATAGAGATGTTTTTTATGTGATAACAAAATATCTCTAGTTGATATGAAATTAGATACGCTTTTAACCGTTACTACTTGAAGACACGTTTTAATGTGTATTAGCAATTTATCCTTAACCATGTACAGATGTTTTTGGTGTAAAATTTAAAACATGTAACCTACCGAGGTATATTAGTCACCATAGTTGTTGTGTGGTATATCTTCCACTAGAGCTAACGTGATATATATTATAGGAGGCTAACACTACAACAAACTAATAAATATTCGTGGGTAAAAGTAAGAACGTGGGTACCCACGTTCTTACTTGAGTTAAGTTCATGAGTTATGTTAAAAACGTGTGTACTCACGTTTTTAATTTAAATTCGTGGGCCCTAGATAAAACCGTCGAACTTAACGAGTTAGGAACGTGGGTACCCACATTTTTTAGTTAAGTTTGTCGGGCTTGTGGACACCGTCAAACTAATCTGAAAACCTAAATGCAAATCCCATGTGCACGACTCTCTCTCTCTCTCGAGCCTCCTCTCTCTCACCCTGTCTCATCCCGCCCACACGCGCTTCTCTCTCACCAACGGCAGCCCGCGCCGCCGCCGCGCAGCCCGCGACGCCGCCGCGCCACCGCAACCGGGCCGCGCCGCCACCACGACCGCGATCGGGCCGCGCCGCCACCGCCACATCACCTCCCTCGCGGTGCTCCGCTCCCACCGCAAGCTCGGGCTCGCCACCAAGCTCATGTCCGCCGCGCAGGCAGCCATGGACCAGGTCTTTGGCGCCGAGTACGTCTCCCTCCACGTCCGCCGATCCAACCGCGCCGCCTTCAACCTCTACACCTCCACTCTCGGGTACCAGATCCACCGCGTAGGCAGCCATGCAGTATTTTGGTTATTATAATCTTGTATTGTGGAAGCACTATTGTCCTTACTATATCTATCTATTTCCGCACTTGTTTAACCCACGGGCTGTTTTATATGTGTTCCTTTTGAATTGCTCGATCCCTTTTGCTGCTCTTCGTCTTCTTCATGGGAATGTATGTTTCCTTTGCTCGGCCTTGCTCTCAGCTGTGCTCTGCTCTAACGTACGCAGCCTCTGGTTGTAGCACACCACACCCCTTCTGTTATTTTGGAGAAACTGGAAGCGTTTCGGGTATGGAATTTGGCACCTAGCTTGAATGCCACCGAAACCATTTTGGAGCTGAGTAGGGCTCATTAAGTGATCTCTGGCAAATGATTGAGCAAGCAATGCAGAACTTGTACTTAGCAAAGTAGGTTTTATGCTTCAAGGTTACGACTGCAGCTACAGCCTGATGTTTTTATGCCTAATTTGTTCTTTTGTTCTAAGTAAGTGATTGTTCCCAGATATGCTAGACCATTCATGACTTTTTATCCACTTGTACATACTTTTTTTCTGTGGCCTCACAGTGGCATGCTTTTCATTTGCTAGTTTTTAGCAAGTATTGGAGATACAGATACATGCTGCTTTTTTTCGTGGAAGAGTGGTGATTTTTTGTCTTCCGAAGGTCAGTAGGATTATTATGCATTCTCAAGTGCTGCTCTGTATATTTTTGCAGATAGTAAATTGCCAAGGCTGTTGTAATGGGGGCCAATGGTCATCATGAACTTCGCAGAGGTTGTAATGGCACCGTCTGCAATGGTAGTATAAGACCACTCGATTACTTTGGTGATGTAGATCCATGGACGGCTTGGGCATACAAGCCTCGAATGATCTCGCTCTTGCTGACGGGAACATGCCTTTTAATGTGAGTTCATAGTCTTTTATCTGTGGAACATTTAATAGACACGAACATGCCTTTTTTAAAATAATAATAATATATCATTGGTTATGGCCTGTTGTGGTATTTTTGGACCCTTTTCTTCAATTTGAATCACCATTATATATATTATCCAAAATACTGCAGATGCACATGAAATTTATGTTTGATAAGTATTGTTTCATGTTCTTATCAGTTGGGCAAGTGGTGCTCTCGATCTAGAAAGGAGCTCATCTGCTGATCGTGTTTGGTCAGTCAAGAGGTATTTGTAATGATTTGTCCTCTTCTATTGCCTTTTCTTGCAGCTATATTTTTTTATGAAGCTTCCTTGGTGCTGAACTGAACTCAATATTTCCGATCACCATTTTTCTTAGTCTCATGTGCTGGTTACCATTTTAAGGAGAGCTTCTGGACTAATTTATACTATCTCTTGTTAACAGGGGTGTATTTGCGATGATTGCTGTTTTTTTGGCTTACTCTTTTCTTCAGGCACCTTCAACGTGAGTTACAGAACTCTTTTCCTGACTCTGATTATTGTTTTATATCACCACAATCAAAAGGTAGATTTATGCGTAGAGGTGTCCCCAGGGCTTCATAAGGCAAAAAGGCACTGAACACCAGCTGCTCAGGATACAGTCATGTAAAAAATTCTGAAAGCATTTTACTTTTTTTCGCGAAAGTGCCTGACCATGTATTTCATTTTGTGGGGGGGAGTTCTATCACACACATGTCAAAACCAAGAAGAGAGTGTAAACTTCAGAAATCAGTTTACTTGAGCCTTGAGGTACCTCATAGTCATATAGATAGATATAGTAAGGACAATAGTCATTTGGTTATTATAATCTTGTATTGTGGAAGCACTTTTAGAAAATCTGATATCCTTTAAGCTAAGCTGCAGCAGTATAAAAAAAACTCGGCTCGGGAGGGAATGACCGCCCTCCCGGTATCTATACTACTTATTAAGGCTGCAAGGGTAGCCTGCCGTTCTGCCATTCTGCGATCTCAACCATCCGTTCTACTGTTCTATAATCGCAGCCGTCCGATCCTACGTTTCAGTCTCGCACCCTGATCCCGAGAAATTTGCTATTTTGCCACTCTCAATTTTGGCTGCCTGTTATTATGCCATCCCGTGTCTATGACTGGTGGGACCTTCTGTGTCTATGATTTGTGGGTCCCATGGCATACTGGCGAAGCCCACAAATGATAATGGCAAAATTGCCAATGGCTCCCCTGATCCCGCACACCAGTCCTGCTCATGGCTCCCCGAAACCGTCGCCCCAGCCTCCCTCCCCTCCCCGGCTCCCCCGATTTCAGCTGCCCCCGAACTCCGTCCCCTGTTGTCCCTACCTCGATTCTGCCGCCGCAAACGCCGATGTGAGTCGTCCGATCCCACCCGCAAACGCCGCTCCCCGCCTCGAGGCTCGCCGGAACGGACGCCTGGATACCGCGGCCGCAACCCACCGCCGCGCAGGGAGGTTGCGCCCGCACTAAAATGGAGCACAGGGAGGCTTTGCCCCCCACAACTCGGAGGACGTGTGCAGGCCGGAGGGCATGGGGGAACTCGTGTTGAGGTCTATGCATCAACATCTTCTTCAAGGTACACCACCTCCATCCCAATCCCTACCCCAGATTGAGCAGTACCCCTCCTTCCATCTCTGAATCTCACCCTCTGCTTCCTTCATTCGATGTCACGCCGTCAGTGCACAAGCACCAGCACAATGGTAACTCGTAAGCTCCCATAAGTGGCATGTCAAGGTCCTCTCTGAGTTCTGGTAACCGATAAGCGCCCCCATGAACCCTAACCCTAAACTCCCTTCTCCTCCTCCATGCCCCTCGATCGACCGATTGATGGACCCCATGCGTGCCGGGGGTGTTATTGACCATGTCATAGAACCCAAGGTTGTTGGGGTTCAATGTCGGCTGGACAGGGGATGGTGGGGGCGGCCAGGTGATGTAAGCCAAATCGCTTTCGGCCTCCTCCAGCAGCGCTGCGAAGACGAGGTGCTCGAGGTGGCCCAGCGGGACCACGAACTGGTGACGGAACCTGCTCAACAACCACGCGCGCTTGACCTAGCCCCCACCGGAGACCCTCACCGTGGCCTCCTGAGTCGGATCACGCCTCACCTTGAACTGCATCGACGCCTCAACCTGCCGGGGCAAGGTCACGTGCCTTGCGGAGGTTGGTTGTGTGCCTCACCCAGCCAAAATCGAGGTTCTTTGTTTCACCAACTCTGATTTTTTGGGTGCGGGTTGTGCGTGCAGGCTATAAGAATGTTGGGGGGTTGTACAACTCCATAGCTTGGTGATCACGGTGGAGGACTACAACAGCTCCCGCAGAAGGCCTGCCAGCTTGTTCGCCATGGACCTCAACCACAACAAGCTCGATCTCTTCTACTGACTGCTGGTGTGCATCAGCACCGTCAACCTTCATGCATCCCCTAGTTCATGTACCGGTACTTTGGCCGCGGCAGAGTCGACATCTGGTGAGCCCCCATGCCCCACGGTGATTTAGTCGACGTAGTTGTAATTCATATTACAATATGCTCTTTGGTGATGTTGAACAAAAAGATTAAATGTGATACCATGCCATGTTTAATAATTTTGACATGTCAATATCTCCTATTTGGTTTGGGATGGATTTTTTTGAGAAATCTCTGTCTGTGGTCCAAACACCTTTGCTTTTTGAATAGGTCACCTTTTTTTGTGTTTGCCTCCAATTCTGTATGTTTGGCACATATGCACAAAATTTTGACGTTTTTATCTTTAAACAATTGACCTCTCAGAGATATATGAGGCCTTGGAATTGAGGAATGGTGGATCTGATTATTTTGTCAAGGGTGTTCTTAAGGTTAGTTAACCAACCAATGTTTATATTTCAGTCTGAGGGTATTATACTAGCTTTATTTGCCATGCACTCGTATTCACCATAGTCATTCATGCATCTAATATTCCAATGGTTATGGTTAACTTTATATAATAGAAACCAACATTTCTATCCTCCACCTTTTATGTGCAATAAAATTTATTTTCAGAAGCTTTTGAAGTATATGCTCTAAACTTCTAGATTTAGAAAAGGAAAATTCAAGGCAGTAGAGGAATCTTAATTGGACAGATTGTAAGTCCATGTGCCTGGTGTTTCATTCTATGCCTATACGTCTTCTCAAGTATAAGGCTATTGATTAGTTATAATCTATTTGACCGCTACTTATGTCTACAAATTTTAGCTAATTTAATTCCAACCAACTATTGTGAAACGAAATCCATGTAATGACCATTTACTGCTACTATGTCATGTTTTGAGGTTTTTTATTGGCAAAATGAATTCACCTCATCCCTGGTTAGCATTAGAAAGTTGAAGCAAACATCAAGTTTGTGCTTGTTTGACACAGTTCACAAGTTCTGAACCTTTTTGCATCCCTTTAATCACAAATATATTCATCACTTTCTGTCTTTCTAAATTGGTTATTCTATAAGTTGACCATGTTTTATCTCAAAAGAAAAAGAAATACTTAGTATAGTACCTCATTATATTAGTAATATATTCATCACTTTTTGCCTCCCACTATGACTGTCTAGAGGTACCTAATGCTTATGTATTGAAGAAATGGTATTTCAAAAACCTATTGGGTTCCTTTTTTCCCTCTCCTTTAACAGTTCAATAATGTACATATTAGTGACCTGCAAGCAGTAAAAATCACAATATTAGAAGATAGCGGTAGGGATCCTGGCATCACATATTACAGCTACAGTTTAGGTTTTTGCAACATTATAGCCACATCTACCGAAGACAAGCAGCTTTTATATTAATCACTTTTTGCCTCCCACTATGACTGTCCAGAGGTACCTAATGCTTATGTATTGAAGAAATGGTATTTCAAAAACCTATTGGGTTCCTTTTTCCCTCTCCTTTAACAGTTCAATGTACATATTAGTGACCTGCAAGGAGTAAAAATCACAATATTAGAAGATAGCAGTAGGGATCCTAGCATCACATATTACTGCTACAGTTTAGGTTTTTTACAACATTATAGCTACATCTACCAAAGACAAGCAGCTCTTATTGCTTAATTACTTTTCTGGGATGTATCCACAATTCTGAACCTTCTAGCTTTTCGGTAGATATCTACTTAGAATTTAAGTTTTGAGGATCTTATTTACTAGATTAGACTTCAGCAATAGACATTAATTTAGAATACCCAATTTATTGCAATCTAATTATCCATCGCATAACTCTTTTTCAATGTCTACCTTATATACCTCTGCTCGCGTGGACAAGATATTGCTAAAGGAGGTGCTCGCAGGGAGGAGGACCTCAACGTGGTGGACATACTTTGCAGGTTGAATTGTTTCTAACCTTATTAAAGTCTCATTCTTGTAACATGAAAGTCATATATAGTTTTCTGAATGGGACATATTTTAACTAAACGAAACAATGTTTAACACACAAATTACTTGTTTAGAGCCTCCTCTCGTTCATAAAGATTGTCCACGTTTCTAAGCAAACTACTCTAATTTCATATATTCTGTTCTAGGTCGAATAGAATTTCAGGTATTCCTTAATTCTTTACACAGTTCAATTTAAAATTATGTCTCAGGCTCTCAGCTTCATATGTCGGGTAAACTTCCACACTCTCACTTATCTTGTGCTATTCAAGCTTGCATCTTTCTATGCCCTTTGATTTTGACTACTCCATAAGGACAAATGATTATCATTGGATCAACATTTTCCAGACGTCTACTCCATGGAATTCTTTAGTTATTCCAAGATTTCGTCCACTTGTTTTAAAGGTTTTAGGCGAATTCATTGAATTTATAGGCTCTGATTTTGATGTCCAGTTCGCTGATTGGATTTCAAATCGGTTGTAAATCTCAGCCTAGCTGATGAGGAGATGCAGCTGTAGGCGTTGGATTTCGAGAGTTGATTTATCAGACTTTTGTTATTTTAAAAAAAATGCGATCTCGGTTCGCCTTCCTTTGCACTTTTGTTAGTCGTTAAACTGATCTACAAGGTTGTCCGTTCGAAAACTGTAATTTTGATTTTTGTCCTAAGAGGGATATTTAGGTGATAGATGGTTTTAGTAGTGCTCATGTCACTTGTCTGTCTTAATTTTTCATCATAGTGGGCTGTTATTTTGGTGCATTCTCATGCTAAGTTTGCTTCAGGGTGCAGAGATACTGTCCAAGGAAGGAATCAGTGCTGAGGTAATTCCTTTTGTAAACGTTATAGTTTCACTGATCAGTGCACGCACCCAGTTACAAGTCGGATTCCACGTGCCCACGCCGTCCGCGCAAGTTTGCATCAAAGCGCTGGGGAGGATGGAATGGCAGATTTGCATTAAACCAGCGACACCACTTCATAACCAGCAGGCAGGCAACACACTCCTTCAGATCGGTGGGATGTTCGAAAAAGATAAGCCCTTGTAACCTTTGTATGCATAGTAGGCAATCCTTGTGTAGTAGAACCCAGGGATGAACATTACAATGCCCAACATCATGAAGAAAATTCCTGATACAACATAAAGGGCCATAAGTTTAGGTAAAGGGAGTAAAAATATTCATGCATAAGCACTGCATTTCATTTGAATAAGTACTTAACTAAAACTGCTATATGAAAGGGTTCAAAATGCATCAGTACTTGAAAGGTGAATCAGCATCCATGCAAATTATCAAGCCTGTGCGAGCAAATCACAACTTGTTCTAATCAACAAGCAGTTTAGTGCAAATCACAACTTGTTCTTAATATTCCCCTATCATAGGCTTCTAGCGTGGAGTATGAAAATATGTGATATATATTGTGGTGGTATTGTTTTCTGATGAAATGAATATTATTACCCCATAAGTGGACACAGGCCAGTTGAACCAATATGAACCCGATCAACTACATCGATGCATCACCAACCCAAGCATCCCAATCCAAACAACTTGTAATTTGAAACTAGAGGTACATTATAGTACCCCTTTTCTTTTTAGGGAACTAGACTATTAAGGAACACCTTTTCTCTAGTGGGGTACAAGACTAATATAATCAGTTTGTGTGACCCGCCTGAAAACTATGTTCTGTTATCAGTATTTTGTGCCGTCACAATTCAGTTAGCAGCATGCATGTTCAATTGTTGGTGTCTTTGTTAAGTTTGAGTAGAAAAGCTCAATCTAGCATGCTCTTCGCTCTGTTTTACTTTCCATGATTCGTTGATTATCTATGCAGTTTCTGCATGATTACTATGAGTATGTGCTTTCATATATTGTTTACTCGATGACTTGAATAGTTTACAACGTATGATTATTGCTTAGGACCCTGCACTACTAAATCAGGGGACTCGCTTGAGTCAGAAAAACTTAGGAACCAAGTTTTCTCTCTAAGTTACTGACTTCATTTTCTACTGTTTATAGATTGCGAATTGAACTTAAATCAAATACTTCAGTATTGGTCTCTAGAGAGGAAGCTCTGCCAACCATTACTAATAACTGAGAAGGTATGGAGACACCTTTGTTTTGCTGTAATTTTAAACAAATAAGTATCCTGATGATAGTGATGTTTTGGTAGATCATCTGATAATCTCTACTACTCTATATGACCATATGCACTTGACATTCAGAAAATTGGTTTGAGATTCTCAAAAGATAGTTGCATTCTTGGCTCACTTAGTTACATTCTCAAAAGTAGTGTTTTTATTGTTTTGTTTTTTACATTCTGTCCACATGTATTCTACATTTTATAAACTAATTTGTCTTTCAGCTAGGTCCTGGTGCTTCAATTTGGTTATTAGATTTAAAAAATCTTACATGGAGTCGATTGGTAAAGCCTTTCATACTAACAACAGCATTCTATCACTTATTTCAATAACTTGTTTAATGTTTTATATCACTTATTTCAATAACTGGTTATTATATTCTCCAAAAATAATAAATTGAATTCAACATCTTAGTCAGTTTGGTGATATATATCTGGAAGAATATTTTATCAAATATCTGAAATCTGGTATTCAGGTTTGAGTATTTGACATGAAAAAAATACTATCAATTTTACTGAGAAACAGAATTGTTCACTTTATAGGATTTGGCAATCGCTTATCTTTGACTCAATACCTTATGACCTCGGAAAGGTTTGAACCCGTCAGGGACTAAAGATGCCAAAGGTATACTATTTTCCTTCTCATTCTACTATGCTATAACTATTTCTCCTCTACTGTTTTTACCCTACGAACTGTGTTGCTCATCTTATTCTACACTACATCTACTTAAACTCAATTGTTCAGTGTCATAGCTTTGCTAGAAGCCACATGGCATATTACTTACATGCCTTCTTAGAGTCTTTTAGTTATTTCTGTAATCTGTATTATAGGAATCATAATTAATGTTGTTTTATAAGAATAAATTTATATTGTTGTTTTTTAGTCAGAAAAAATGCTTGTCATTTGGTCAATAAGCTAGCGACATGATATTAAGTGTTGTAGCATGGTCAAGGGTTAGCTATGTCTACGTGCCATGTGTTAAAAGCATTAGGCTACAAAAATCCGATAAAAGCAAAAAAAAGTAGGACCATTGAAAGTTTAAATTAGTATCGTTGTTACAAGTTTACCCAACTTTGAGTATAAGAGAGCACAGTCAGCCCCTCGTCTATTCACTGCTCCCAACCTAAAAAGATTGTCATTACACGCAGGATTATGATAACTGCAATTTCATTTCTTCTTGGATATGAGCTCCACAAGAGGATGAGACCCCTCTCTTCGCCATATGTATAGGTAGCTCTTTGCCATATGCGACTGTGTCTATTTCAGTCGACTGAAAACAACTATCACTGTTCCAGTTCCATGCCACATCCTCTTCAAACTTCACATCTCTACTTATGTATAATCTCTCAGTTGTAGGATCAACCATTCTGTAACCCTTTGTGCCTGATTCATATCCTAGCAGAACCATTTTAGTAGACCTGTCTGACAGCTTGTCGACTCCAGGACCTACCTTCTTGACATGACCTATGCATCCAAAAGTTCTGAGATGACCCACTTGTGGTTTACTGCCATGCCATGCCTCATATGGAGTTTTCCCTTGCACACTTCTTGGCAATATTATATATGAGGAGGTACCTAGACCATCTAATCAGATTCGTACACTAATTGATGCTATTGGCTATGTTATTCCTTGGCTAATTACACATGTAAGTTTCTTTTTTATTTGAAATAGTACATGTGTCCCCATAACAACTTCAAATTGAGTTATTGATCTAACACATGCTTCATAGGTGAAGCAAGCTAGAAGCTCATCTTGTACCCGCAACAAGTTGATACCTGCAGCACGTGGACAAAGCTAGATGGCGTGGACAAAGCTAGATGGGAAGCCTAGTATAATTGCAAAGTGAATCAGTTAGATTCTAGTAGTTACTAAAATTTTTAAGTGATATTTGTATGATATTGCCACTTTGGCTTTGCTTCTTTGTGAACACAATTGGCAGTTACTGAACATGTTTGCTATCGAGTTAGTTAGCTTCTTGATATTTTGCCAAGGCCAAAAGCAATATTATTGAGGGTTTATAATTTGATTTTTTAACATTCATCTCGATGCACATTTATATATATAAATATATAAATGAAAACATCTTTTTTTGGCACGTAATAAAGTGTTACAGTATAACGTATCTATATTATTACAAACAAATATAGATGTATGTACAAAATCGTTTCTACAGGTCTTAATACACACTTTGACGTTACTATATAACGTATTGATATGCGTAGGCACACAATACAAACGTGGCTATATTATTGTTTCTACTTTTGTTAACACGCGTTTTGGCATTACTATAAAATGTGTCACTCGCCAGTTCAGCTGACACGTCACCTTTCCACATCACCTGCCACGTTATTTTTCCACATCACCTGCCATGTCACCTATCCACATCACCTGCCATGTCATCATTCGTGTCACCTACTACACCGTCTCTATACTCCTTAATGCGCAATAAAGCGTCACTATAAAACGTGACTATAGTAATACACATGAATTATGAATGTATCTATAATATCGTATCTATATTTTTTCACACATAATAAAACGTTACTATATGACGTAACAACAATAATAGACACATGTTATATGCGCATCTATAAAAGCGTATCAATGTGTCTAAACATGCATCTAACGTGTCTATGAAACGTCTATTCATCTAATATATACGCTTACGATAATCGTTTCTACAAAGTCTGATACGGTCCATACGAAGACGCTTCTAACACGTTTTTGGAAAGCGTGCGTACATTCATATAGAGACGAATTAAAGCGTGCCTATTGTCCAAAAAAGCATAGCTACAAGGGGGGTTTTCTAGTAGTGTAAACGTAGCAATATAGACAAACATGGTATAGGCAAAAATTAACATTACACCAAACATAAGAATAACTTCATAATAATAATCTACGCGAAGCTACGAGACTAACGCAACTTGAACGGATCAAATCGGAGTTAAAACGAAAGAGTTATGAATTTCCTAAGATTTTATGTATTTGATATGAGATTAATTAGGAGATCAATTTTATTATGGTTTTCATGTCAAAACAGAGGCATTAGGTGATAAACAACATTATTACAAAATTATAGAGATTGGAATGAATTAATTTGGACTATGTATGCATTTTCTATGAATTAAACAAATTCTAGCATTTATTTTTAAATCAAAAATCATTTTCTAATTCCTTTTCTGGATTTTATAATATTCTGGACTGGGCGCACCATTACCAGAAAGTCCAGGGGCCAATCCATGAAAATTCCTAGACTCAGTCTACATCCACAGTGGATCGCGGGTTTGAATCGGGAAAAAGACAGAGTCTCTTTAGCAAAAGCGACGGGTCGAAGGGGTATCAGCCATTCACAGCCGTTGGATCAACAGCCGAGCGCATGGATTAGATCAGATCTCAGCCGAAATGATACGTAAACACCACCGTTGGATCAGGGATCGACGCTCGAGAGTTACTAAATACTTGATCTAATCCTGAGCGTTCTCTTTCCATCCAACGGCATCTATTCAACCAACGAAGGGGTAAGTGTGTATCAGTTTCTAGCCGTCGATCAGAGGATCCATGGCAGTCGCGTCATCCCTCCCCACGGCGCCCAACCACCGCCACCCATAGCTCCAGCGCGGCGGTGGCCATGGCCGGCTATGGCCATCCCTTGCCACGGTGCACCAAGCACAGAACCGAATGCCGCAAAATCTCATGGAGGACAAAGTGAAGGTGCCAGGGGACTTTTTACCTGGATATAGGACGCTCACGCATCCCGCCCACGGTACAGGTGGCTCCAAGGTGAAGACCGTACGCCGGCGAGCAATTGCAGGTACTCCGGTTACCCACGTGTTTGGCGGAATCACCGAACCCACTCGGGAATCACAGGCGAACACCCCCAAACACGCAGTGGGTGCCCAACAAGCGTGGAGGTGAGGGACGACGGTGGCGGATCCGGAGGAGTTCATGGCGGCGGTGGACTTCGGTGTTTTCTGTTCCGCAGGGAGTAGCCGACCAGTAGCGTGATTCAATAAGGGCGGCGGCCAGGCATTTATCGTGTGCTGGGAACGAGTCCGAGCGATTCTTGCGAACGAGCTACCGATTAACGCGGAGGGGATCACGGTGAGCGAGTCGCGCGGTCTGTTATTGGGGAGAAGGAACAGCTGACAGGGGCGGCCCACGCGTCAGCGGCCGGTACAATCAAGCGTGCGTGCAAGTGATCTGACCAGCGGGGCCCCCGGAAGTGGCGCCTGGGTTAGGGTGTGGCTAAGGAGATGGGCCGGCTGCAAGGGGATTTGGCCCAATTGGTTCTGCCAGTTTTTTTTATCTTTATCCTTTTATTTATTTGGTTTTTGAATTCTTTCTCAAATTCAAAGCTTAGTATTTGAATTCAAATTCTTTTTTTTTGTGAGTTTCACATATCGACTAAATGCACAAAAGAATACCAGCCTGAAGAAATGGTTTTATTATTTTATATATATGTTTCTTTATATTGTATATTCTTTTCTATTTCTATTTCCTTTTGAATTCTATTTATAATTTCACACAAGATTCAAATTTAGGATTTGAGTTCAAATGCACATACAAAAATTCAGCATGAAATGCAACTGTACTTTTATATTAAATACTTTATTCATTCGAGAATGTCTCCAAAATGCAACATATACACACATTGTTTGAAGTCAAATTAAAAGTATATTCAAAAGTTCATATTCATCTTTTTTTTATAGAAAAGATTTTCTAATGCATAATCTTTTATTAAGAGATTGTTTACCTAATTCTTCATAGTTTACTACGGCAGTCATTCATATTGGACCTTTTATTTAACCACTTGTTTCAAAACATAACTATTTTTACTTCAGAATATTATTATTTTTTTTCCTAAATTACCCAAAATGATATTTTGGGGTGTTACAAATCCTACCCCCCTTAAAAATAATCTCGCCCTCGAGATTGTAAGAAAAGGGATATAATAGGTTTGGTCTAGAATTTTAGTTTCTCATTTGGTTTTGGGAATCAAAGTTTTGTTCAAGTTTTTACATAACAATTAGTAGATGATTTAGAAAATATGAATATTGTATGTCTAGCCATTTATTGGGTCAGATGAGGTATGGTTATGGCCAGTAGAGGTTGTGGCACGGGTATGATAAGGAGAGACTTCATCCTGAACTCTGGATCTTGGTTCCTCTGGCGATCCAACTTGATCTTTGAAGACTTGAGTTGATGCTTATCCTCCTTTGATGTGGTTGGTCTTCTTTGGTCTTTCTTCTTGGAGTTGCCATCCGAGTTAAGGACATATAGTTAGGATAGCCGGGGCACACGAGGTGGGTAGGTTTGAACAGAGTTGTATTTTTGCTTTTAGGACAAATGGACTAAGTAACCTGTGAGGTAGGTTATGTTGTTTGTTCACGGACGAGTTAGTCTGTCATTCTTAATTTAGTGCAGAGTGCAATAAGTTAAAATATGTTTTATAGGGGTAGAGTCTCATTTATTTTACTACTATCAACTGGTTAAGTGATTGACCTTAGGTTAGCTCAACTTAAGGTTAGACTTCGTTAGGTTAGATTAATCCATCACATTAGATCGGATCTCGGTTAGATTGTTATGACTAGATAAGTTCTCATTAATTTGGATTAGATCTTGGTTGTTATTTTAGGATGAGATAAGCAAAGTTGTTAGGATAAGACGAATCTATCAAGGTGAGATGAATCTATTGAGATAAGAGAGAATCTTTTAAGCCAAGATGGATCTATTTAAAATAGATACACTTTAATGGAGGATACTCTAGATTGTTTAGTTATCTTATGAATTTTATTTATTTATATCTATGCCTATATGTATATGTAGATGTAATTGTGGACATTACTCCACAACTCATCACACTCAATCAAAGATCCAAATCAAACAAGTATCATAAGAACAAGAATTCAAGCATATCAATATTTACGAAAATAGTTTCGTTTTTTTTGTTCATATGAGTAGGTCTCCTATTCCTAAAGTCACTTTAACCACAGGATTTCAAAGTGTGAAATCCAAGTTTGTCTTTGGAAAGAAAAGATAAGAATAATCAGAGTGAGCGGAAATAGATGAGAAAAGATTAAGAAAAGTTTAGAAAAGAATCAGAGTAGCAAAGGTAAGTAAATGAAGGTTGTCCAGTTCTATCTAGGTTTCGTCCTACAGTCAACATTCCTCTGATACCACTTCTGTCACACCCGGATTTTAGGGGCACCAAGACCCGGGCGCGAACATAAACACCAGGTATGCTGGGACCAAGTCTCACACATATGATGTATAGTGGCACAGGATCGAATGTCACATCTTTATATATAACAGGAGTTCTATACAAAATAAATAATTACATTATAAGGAGACAACGGTCCAGCAACCCAAAGTTGACTGGGAGACGACGGCCTAGACCTCTCACGAACACATCACAGTATCCTCCAAGCGCCTCATCCTGTGGTACCTGTTCTTGACCTGTGGGGGGGGGGGGTGTGAGACAGCAAGAGTGAGCTCACATACGATCATAGCTCAACAAGTTGTGGGGAATAATGTGCATGAACTCGCCAAAAGTGGGAGCTCACGTGAAGTGTAAGGCTTACCAAAGAGGATGGCTGAAGCTGAGCATTGCTTTTAAAGTTGGTCAAAATTTTATTAGCAATTACTAAGTATAAGTAAATACCAAACCCAATTAAGTAATAGAACAAAAGTAACAACATCACCTGCGATGCAATGCATATGACAAATTGAATTTAGTTCCATAAATTAATCATGTGAGTGTCCGAGCTGCTCATGACCGTGAGCACGGCTAGTATACCAGTTTTACACTCTGCAGAGGTTGCGCATCTTTACCCACAAGTCATGTTACCCATCTGCCAAGAGACGGCCAATCCCATACACCTCTACCGAGGAGGTGAGGCAGGGTAACACTACGAGGCCTTTACAAAGTTCCACTAGCTTCAGAAAACCCGCTACAGTTTATAGGAAGTTCCAGTGCAGGAATCCCCTGCAGGACCGCCATCGCAGCAAAATCCTCCCGAGGGCCTCCCTACACTGACCACTCCCCTACTGCCCTTGCCCCTTTCGGGTAAGGTAGTCTTCCACTAGCTTTCCTAATTAATCAGCCAAGGGGTCCCATTCCTCCCTTGTGGTAGCACTGTTTTCCCGGGTGGTTCTCCATGTTCCAATTAACATAATGATCTTATCATGAACATTAATAATAAACATATAATAAAAGTGTGATCATGAATCATATACCTTCATACCCAAAACCACATAAAGCACTAGCAAGTACTACCCAAAAAGTTCAGTGGTAAACAAGGTATAAAGATAGACAAACTAGGGTAACCTATTGGGTCCCATCAAAATTAACCTATGCAGATCATTATGATTAATTAGAACATGAGTGGGTAAAAAGAAGTGATCAAGGGCACAACTTGCCTGGGACTTGAGATTCCAGGTACCAGGATGATCTTCAGGTGACACGTGTCCTCACTGCTAAACGTAGCAATATAGACAAACATGGTATAGGCAAAAATTAACATTACACCAAACATAAGAATAACTGCATAATAATAATCTACGCGAAGCTACGAGACTAACGCAACTTGAACGGATCAAATCGGAGTTAAAACGAAAGAGTTATGAATTTCCTAAGATTTTATGTATTTGATATGAGATTAATTAGGAGATCAATTTTATTATGGTTTTCATGTCAAAACAGAGGCATTAGGTGATAAACAACATTATTACAAAATTATAGAGATTAGAATGAATTAATTTGGACTATGTATGCATTTTCTATGAATTAAACAAATTCTAGCATTTATTTTTAAATCAAAAATCATTTTCTAATTCCTTTTTCTGGATTTTATAATATTCTGGACTGGGCGCACCATTACCAGAAAGTCCAGGGGCCAATCCATGAAAATTCCTAGACTCAGTCTACATCCATAGTGGATCGCGGGTTTGAATCGGGAAAAAGACAGGGTCTCTTTAGCAAAAGCGACGGGTCGAAGGGGTATCAGCCATTCACAGCCGTTGGATCAACAGCCGAGCGCATGGATTAGATCAGATCTCAGCCGAAATGATACGTAAACACCACCGTTGGATCAGGGATCGACGCTCGAGAGTTACTAAATACTTGATCTAATCCTGAGCGTTCTCTTTCCATCCAACGGCATCTATTCAACCAACGAAGGGGTAAGTGTGTATCAGTTTCTAGCCGTCGATCAGAGGATCCATGGCAGTCACGTCATCCCTCCCCACGGCGCCCAACCACCGCCACCCATAGCTCCAGCGCGGCGGTGGCCATGGCCGGCTATGGCCATCCCTTGCCACGGTGCACCAAGCACAGAACCGAATGCCGCAAAATCTCATGGAGGACAAAGTGAAGGTGCCAGGGGACTTTTTACCTGGATATAGGACGCTCACGCATCCCGCCCACGGTACAGGTGGCTCCAAGGTGAAGACCGTACGCCGGCGAGCAATTGCAGGTACTCCGGTTACCCACGTGTTTGGCGGAATCACCGAACCCACTCGGGAATCACAGGCGAACACCCCCAAACACGCAGTGGGTGCCCAACAAGCGTGGAGGTGAGGGACGACGGTGGCGGATCCGGAGGAGTTCATGGCGGCGGTGGACTTCGGTGTTTTCTGTTCCGCAGGGAGTAGCCGACCAGTAGCGTGATTCAATAAGGGCGGCGGCCAGGCATTTATCGTGTGCTGGGAACGAGTCCGAGCGATTCTTGCGAACGAGCTACCGATTAACGCGGAGGGGATCACGGTGAGCGAGTCGCGCGGTCTGTTATTGGGGAGAAGGAACAGCTGACAGGGGCGGCCCACGCGTCAGCGGCCGGTACAATCAAGCGTGCGTGCAAGTGATCTGACCAGCGGGGCCCCCGGAAGTGGCGCCTGGGTTAGGGTGTGGCTAAGGAGATGGGCCGGCTGCAAGGGGATTTGGCCCAATTGGTTCTGCCAGTTTTTTTTTATCTTTATCCTTTTATTTATTTGGTTTTTGAATTCTTTCTCAAATTCAAAGCTTAGTATTTGAATTCAAATTCTTTTTTTTTGTGAGTTTCACATATCGACTAAATGCACAAAAGAATACCAGCCTGAAGAAATGGTTTTATTATTTTATATATATGTTTCTTTATATTGTATATTCTTTTCTATTTCTATTTCCTTTTGAATTCTATTTATAATTTCACACAAGATTCAAATTTAGGATTTGAGTTCAAATGCACATACAAAAATTCAGCATGAAATGCAACTGTACTTTTATATTAAATACTTTATTCATTCGAGAATGTCTCCAAAATGCAACATATACACACATTGTTTGAAGTCAAATTAAAAGTATATTCAAAAGTTCATATTCATCTTTTTTTTATAGAAAAGATTTTCTAATGCATAATCTTTTATTAAGAGATTGTTTACCTAATTCTTCATAGTTTACTACGGCAGTCATTCATATTGGACCTTTTATTTAACCACTTGTTTCAAAACATAACTATTTTTACTTCAGAATATTATTATTTTTTCCTAAATTACCCAAAATGATATTTTGGGGTGTTACAATGAGTACTCTTCCATTTCTGCACAAGCTTGCTATAAAGCTATATCATTCGTGACCATACTTCTCCTTTTTTTATTGGGAGTTGAGTGGTTTTAAATTGGTACCTCCACTCTTTCTAGCACATATAAGATTGGAAAATAGTGACACCTTTAGTGAGTAAAAGCATTTTGGTAGATTGTTTGCAACAGAATTGCAAATGTAAGATTCTGAACTAATCTCCAGTACATGGATCCATGGGAGGGGGAATGTCAATATGTGACATTCACTCCTAATTCTTGGCATTCTATGTGTGGTATTGTCGGGGACCGTAATTAGGGGTACCCCCGATGGTCCTTAATCCGGCTGGAAAACATCTTCAGAACAAACCATACACGGCTGATAAGGCACGGTTCAAGTCAAGGCCACGCCTACCGAGGGACGCGACCTCATCCGAGCCCAGCCTCGGGCGGGAACAGTAGTCCCCGGACGAATTCACGCCTCGCCCGAGGGCCTCCCTAGGTAGTGGGCGCACCCCCGGCTCGCCCGAAGCACAACTCGGGCAGACTTTGTCGTGCAGCGACCTCGACCAAATCGCCTTACCAACCGACCGTATCGCATGCGCATTTAATGTGGGGATCGCTTGACACTTTATCCTGACACGTGTGCCTTAGTTGGCAAGGTCGAAGTGACCGCAGTCACTTCGCCCCTTTACTAATCATTCTGACAGGAAAACAGCGCTATTCACTCCGCTCCGGCAATTGTGCCAGCCACCAGGGAAAGACTAACAACAGTCACGACCTTTCCCAAGTATGGCCTCGGGCACAACAGGGAGCTCCGCCTCGCCCGACCCCGGGCCTCGGCCTCAGCTTCGGTCTCGGGAGAAGGTCTCCGCCTCGACCGAGCCCGACATTGGCCTCAGCCTCGGCCTCGGGAGGAGGACTTCGCCTTGCCCGACCTCAGCCTCGGCCTCAGAGGAGTCGCCGCCTCGCCCGACCTCGGCCTCGGATCGACTACGCTGCAGGGGATGCATCATTACCCTACTCCTAGCTAGCTGCCTCAGGCTATGAAGGAACAAGACCGGTGTCCCATCTAAGTTACTCCGGTAACAGGTGATGATGGTTCCCCGCGTGCGCCCATGACGTCGGGTGCTCTCAAACCCCCTACGGAAGCAAGGGAACGTCAGCAAGACCCATGCCGCACCGCCAGCTATGCTTCTATAGGGCACAAGGCACTTCTCTGACGGCCACGTTGGTACATCTACAGGGCGCAAGACTCTTCCCCGACGGCCACGTTATTACCTGTACAGGGCTCAAGGTACTTCCCTGCCAGCCACGTTAGCACATAGCTACCCCCATTGTACAACTGAGCATCCCCTTGTATCTATAAAAGGGGGTGTCCAGGGCCCCACGGTGGGGGGGAGATAGAGAGGAGACGGGGAGAAAGATCGCACGTACGAACACACGGACGTACGACGCAGACGAGCGAAGGCAGGCAAAGTAGGAGAGACGCGGTAGAGGCGGACTCAGACAGTTCGCCTCAAGGCCGAACTCTCTCTCTCTCTCTCTCTCGCTCCCGCTCTCCCGCAACGCTTGTAACCCCTACTACGAGCACCCTGGTGCAAGATAACATGAGTCCCGTTTCCCTCTTGTGTTCCATCTTGCATCAACCCATCTGGACTGGGGCACGCGACACATAAATTCACTAGTCGGTCTGGTTGAGGGTCCCCCGGGTCCGAAACACTGACAGTTGGCGCGCCAGGTAGGGGCTCGCTGCGTGTTAACAATACTTTCCTGTGGAGTTCCAGATGGGTAGCTTTCAGCAGCCTCTTTAGCTCGGGACGGTGCTCCGCTTCGGAGGTCTCGAGTTCATGTCCCTCGACGGCGGCTACGACATGGTACTGCTCCCCTCGCAGCACGACAACAGTCGTCGGCCCGCCCAGCGGAGGCAAACTCGACGGCGGCATCTCCTCGCGGCAGAAGAGGAACACCCGGGTTTGCCCCGCCGCCCTCCTCGTAGAAGGAGGAGGAGGCGAGGCAACCGTGACCAGGCAAGAGGCAGTACCTCAACGGCTGTCAGACCAGAGCGAGTCGACGACGCTGGCACCCCTGTGGGAGACATGTCGAGTGTTATCCTCGCACCTGAGACAACGACGGGTGTCGCTTCCCCACAAAACGCCGGCCCCAAGCAGACTGATGATGCCAGCACCCTCGCGAAGGACTTGTTGGACGTCAGCCTCGTACCTGAGATAACGGTGCAGTCCGTCCCCGATGCGACTTTGCCACCGTCCATCAACCAAGAGGTACCCTCCGTTTTTCATCCTGTTCCCTTTAGATTCAGCTTCGATCCACCAAGCGACCGCGCTTCGGTGAGCGCTTTCGCTAGGGCATATCCTGACCTTCTGGGGTACCATATGTGGTCAACTTGGGACTGACTGACGGCCGTCTCAACCTCCGGACCCGCGGGTTCCGAGGAAGAGGACGACCCTGACGTCAGTTGGGATTTCTCTGGACTCTGTGATCCCGGTGCCATGCGCGACTTCATGTCCGCATGTGACCACTGCCTCTTCGACTGCTCTGATGATGGTCACAGCCTTGACGACGAGGGCTGTGACCCAACTCGCGAGTGCTACCACATCGATCAGGAGGACCACGACGGAGAAAACCACCTTGGTATGCCAGGAAGTGACGACGCCCTTGCACCTGCGTCTCGCGCTGAGATCCCGCGAGAGCTAGCTGTGGTCCAAGTCCCTGCGGGGGTCAGGACACACAGCTTGAGCAACTCCGCGAGATGCAGGCCAAGCTCAACGAAGAAGCAAGGCGGCTTGTGCAGCTCCAGCAAAACATCGAGCAGGAATGGGCAGGCCGAGCGCTCGCCGAAGGAGCGCGTCATCAGGCTCAAGATGTCCAGCACCGCATTGTTGACGATGCCAGGGTAATACCACCCCCGGCCTTCAACGGGGCCGGCCAGAGCCTAGCCGCAGCAGCAATGTTGCTTCGGACGATGCCGGAGACATCCACCACCGAAGGGCGATGTATCCAGGGCGAGCTTAAGGGCCTCCTGGAAGACGCCGCTGTCCGGTAAGCCGAGAGCTCTGCCTCCCGGAGACGAGGAGACCCCTCGGAGCATCGCGCAATGCCCTCTCGACACATGCGGGAGGCCTCGGTCCACACCGAGCGCACACAGGACGGGACGCCTGCGGCCCTGGATCGCCTCGGCGACAATCAGGGCCACCGCGACCGTAGAGCCCGCCTTGAGGAAAAGGTATGCCGAGGCTACCACCCTAGGCACGGGGGACGTTACGACAGCGAGGAGGATCGAAGTCCCTCGCCCGAGCCACCAGGTTCGCGAGTCTTCAGCCGGGCCATACGACGAGCACCGTTCTCGGCCTGGTTCCGAGCCCCGACTACCATCACCAAGTACTTAGGGGAGACAAGGTCGGAGTTGTGGCTCGCGGCCTACCGGCTGGCATGCCAGTTGGGAGGGGCGGACGACGACAACCTCATCATCCGCAACCTTCCCCTTTTCCTCTCTGATGCTGCCCGGGCCTGGCTGGAGCATCTGCCCCCTGCGCAGATCTCCGACTGGGACGACCTAGTCAAGGCTTTCGCTGGAAATTTCCAGGGTACGTACGTGCGCCCTGGGAACTCATGGGATCTCTGAAGTTGCCGCCAGCAGCCCACGGAATCCCTGCGAGAGTACATCCGGTGGTTTTCAAAGCAGCGCACCGAGCTGCCCAACATCACCGACTCGGATGTCATCGAGGATTTTCTCCTCGGCACCACTTGCCGGGACTTGGTGAGCAAGCTAGGACACAAGACACCTACCAAGGCGAGCGACTTGATGGACATCGCCACCAAGTTCGCCTCTGGTCAGGAGGCGGTCGAAGCCATCTTCCAGAAGGACAAGCAGCCTCAGGGAGGGCAGAAGGAAGACGCCCCTGAGGCATCCGTCCAGCATGGCACGAAGAAGAAGGCCAAGAAGAAGGCGCAAGCGAAGCGTAACATCATCGACGTGGATCTCGTCGCTGCT
This sequence comes from Zea luxurians, assembly GCA_029449295.1. Classification (NCBI taxonomy): domain Eukaryota; kingdom Viridiplantae; phylum Streptophyta; class Magnoliopsida; order Poales; family Poaceae; genus Zea; species Zea luxurians. The sequence goes on along the minus strand of JAOPSE010000016.1, from coordinate 56,425,813 downwards.
GCCAAGCACAGGAACCCTCGGAAGCCTCCCGAAGGAGCCAACACATTCGACAAAATGCTCAAGGAGTCGTGCCCCTATCACCGGGGTCCCGTCAAGTACACCCTTGAAGAGTGTGACATGCTCCGGCGCTACTTCAACAAGGCTGGACCCTCGGTAGAAGGCGGCAAATACCAAGGCAACAACAAGAAGGGGGCGACAAGGAAGAGGAGTTCCCGGAGGTCTACAACTGTTTCATGATCTACGGCGAACAGGTGGCGAACGCCTCGGCTCGGCACCGCAAGCAGAAGCGTCGGGAGGTCTGCTCAGTGAAGGTAGCGGCGCCGGTCTACCTAGACTGGTCTGACAAGCCCATCACCTTTGACCAAGGCGACCACCCCGACTACGTGCCGAGCCCAGGAAGGTACCCGCTCGTCGTCGACCTGATCATCAGTAATGTTAGGCTCTCCAAGGTCCTCATGGACGGAGGCAGCAGCCTCAACATCATCTACACCGAGACCCTGGAGCTCTTGGGGGTTGATCGGTCCGAGATCTAGGCTGGTGTAGCACCCTTCCACGGGATCGCACCCGGAAAGTGTATCCTGCCCCTCGGGCAGATTGACTTACCCGTATGCTTCGGAACTCCCTCCAACTTCCGAAAGGAAACCCTCACCTTCGAGGTAGTTGGGTTCCGAGGGACCTACCACGCGGTGCTGGGAAGACCGTGCTACGCCAAGTTCATGGCCATCCCCAACTACACTTACCTCAAGCTCAAGATGCCTGGCCCCAAGGGAGTCATCACCGTCGGACCCACGTACCGCCATGCTTACGAGTGTGACGTGGAATGCGTGGAATACGCCGAGGCCCTCGCCGAGTCCGAAGCCCTCATCGCCGACCTGGATTGCCTCTCCAAAGAGGCGCCCGATGCGAAGCAGCATGCCGGCAACTTCGAGCCGGCCGAGGCGGTCAAGTCCGTCTCTCTCGATCCCAGCAACGATGCCGGCAAGAAAGTCAGGATTGGCTCCAAGCTCGACCCCAAATAGGAAGCAGTGCTCATTGACTTTCTCCGCGCAAACGCTGAAGTTTTTGCGTGGAGTCCCTCGGACATGCCCGACATACCGAGGGATGTCGCCGAGCACTCCCTGGACATCCGAGCTGGAGCCCGACCCGTGAAGCAGCCCCTACGCCGTTTTGATGAAGAGAAGCGCAGAGCCATAGGCGAGGAGGTCCACAAGCTAATGGCTGCAGGGTTCATCAAAGAGGTATTCCATCCCGAATGGTTAGCTAACCCTGTACTTGTGAAGAAAAAAGGTGGGAAGTGGAGGATGTGCGTAGACTACACTGGGCTAAACAAAGCATGTCCAAAGGTTCCCTACCCTCTGCCTCGCATCGATCAAATTGTGGACTCCACTGCTGGGTGCGAAACCCTGTCTTTCCTCGATGCCTATTCGGGCTATCACCAAATCAAGATGAAAGAATCCGACCAGCTCGCGACCTCTTTCATCACACCCTTTGGCATGTATTGTTATACTACAATGCCATTTGGTTTGAGGAATGCAGGTGCCACCTACTAAAGGTGCATAAACCATGTGTTTGGAGAACACATCGGCAGAACGGTCGAGGCTTACGTCGATGACATCGTTGTCAAGACAAGGAAAGCCCCTGACCTCCTCTCCGACCTTGAAGTAACTTTCGGGTGCCTGCGTGCAAAGGGAGTAAAACTCAACCCCAAGAAGTGTGTCTTCGGAGTCCCCCAAGGCATGCTCCTAGGGTTCATCGTCTTCGAACGAGGCATTGAAGCCAACCCAGAGAAAATCGCGGCCATCACCAGCATGGGGCCAATCAAAGATTTGAAAGGAGTACAAAGGGTCATGGGATGCCTTGCGGCTCTGAGCCGCTTCATCTCGCGCCTCGGCGAGAAAGGGTTGCCCTTGTACCGCCTCTTGAGAAAGGCCGAGCGCTTCACTTGGACCCTTGAGGCCGAAGAAGCCCTCGGCAACCTAAAGGCACTCCTTACCAATGCGCCCATCTTGGTGCCCCCCACTGAGGGAGAAGCCCTCTTGGTCTACGTAGCCGCAACCACTCAGGTGGCAGCGCCGCGACCGTAGTCGAGAGACAAGAAGAAGGGCATGCACTGCTCGTCCAGAGGCCAGTCTACTTCATCAGCGAAGTGCTATCCGAGACCAAGATCCGCTACCCACAAATCCAGAAGCTACTGTATGCAGTGATTCTGACACGGCGAAAGTTGCGACACTACTTCGAGTCTCATCCGGTGACTGTGGGGTCATCCTTCCCCCTGGGAGAGATCATCTAGTGCCGAGAGGCCTCGGGTAGAATAGCAAAATGGGCAGTGGAACTCATGGGTGAAACACTCTCATTCGCTCCTCGAAAGGCCATAAAATCTCAAGTCTTGGCAGACTTCCTGGCTGAATGGGTCGACACCCAATTGCCGACAGCTCTAATACAGCCCAAACTTTGGACCATGTACTTCGATGGGTCGCTTATGAAAATGGGAGCAGGTGCGGGCTTGCTCTTCATCTCACCCCTTGGGGAACATGTGCGCTACATACTGCGCCTCCATTTTCCGGCGTCAAACAATGTGGCCGAGTACGAGGCCTTGGTTAATGGACTGCGCATCGCCATTGAGCTAGGGGTTTGGCGCCTCGACGCTCGTGGTGACTCGCAGCTTGTTATTGACCAAGTCATGAAGAACTCCCACTGCCACGACCAAAAAATGGAGGCCTACTGTGATGAAGTTCGGTGCTTGGAAGGAAAGTTCTATGGGCTAGAACTCAACCATGTTGCTCGAAGGTACAACGAGACTGCAGATGAGCTGGCTAAGATAGCTTCAGGGCGAACGACGGTTCCCCCGAATGTCTTCTCCAGGGACATATATCAACCATCCGTCAAAATCGATGATGCGCCCAAGCCCAAGGAGACCTCGGCCCAGCCCGAGGTACCCTTGGCTCAGCCCGAGGTACCTTCGGCCACCGAGGGTGAGGCCCTGCGCATCGAGGGAGAGCGGAATGGGGTCGCACCAGTCCCGAACTGGCAGACCCCATACCTGGAATATCTCCTCCGAGGAGAGCTGCCCCTCGACAAGGCCGAAGCTCGGCGACTGGCTCGGTGCGCCAAGTCGTTCGTTTTGGTGGGTGATGAAAAGGAGCTGTACCACCACAGCCCCTCAGGCATTCTACAACGATGCATATTCGTCGCCCAAGGACAGGAGCTGTTGCAAGAAATACACTCGGGGGCTTGCGGTCACCATGCGGCGCCTCGGACCCTCGTAGGAAACGCCTTCCGATAAGGTTTCTACTGGCCAACCGCAGTGGCCGACGCCACTAGGATTGTACGCTCCTGCCGAGGGTGTCAATTCTACGCAAGACAGACGCACCTGCCCGCTCAGGCCCTCCAGACGATACCAATCACTTGGCCTTTCGCTGTGTGGGGTCTGGACCTCGTCGGTCCCTTGCAGAAGGCACCCGAGGGCTTCCCGCACCTGCTGGTCGCCATCGACAAATTTTCCAAGTGGATCGAAGTCCGACCCTTAACCAGCATCAGGTCCAAGCAGGCGGTGGCGTTCTTCACAAATATCATCCATCGTTTTGGGGTCCCAAACTCCATCATCACCGACAATGGCACACAGTTCACTGGGAAAAAGTTCTTAGACTTCTGTGAGGACCACCACATCCGTGTGGACTGGGCCGCCGTAGCTCACCCAATGACAAATGGGCAGGTGGAACGCGCCAACGGTATGATTTTGCAGGGACTAAAACCGAGGATCTACAACGACCTCAACAAGTTTGGCAAGCGATGATAAAAGAACTACCCTCGGTGGTTTGGAGTCTGAGGACGACGCCTAGCCGGGCCACGGGTTTCTCGCCGTTTTTTCTAGTCTATGGGGCCGAGGCTATCTTACCCATGGACTTAGAATACGGTTCCCCGAGGACAAAGGCTTACGACGACCAAAGCAACCAGACCAGCCGAGAGGATTCATTGGACCAGCTGGAAGAGGCTCGGGACGTGGCCTTACTACACTCGGTGTGATATCAGCAGTCTCTGCGACGCTACCACGCCCGAAGGGTTCGGCCCCAAGACTTCCAAGTGGGAGACTTGGTACTTCGGCCGCGACAAGACGCTCGAGGGCGCCACAAGCTTACTCCTCCCTGGGAAGGGCCGTTCATCATCGCCAAGATTTTGAAGCCCGGGACATACAAGCTGGCCAACGATCAAGGCGATGTCTACAACAACGCTTGGAACATCGAACAACTACGTCGCTTTTACCCTTAAAATGTTTCAAGTCGTTCATGTATCTCACTTTCTTTACATGTGTAAATAAAGTCTAACCATCAAGGGAGGATCAGCCTTGCCTCAGCAAAGCCCGACCCTCCCTCGGGGGCTAGAAGGGGGGAACCCCCTCTGCGTCAAATTTTCCTCAGGAAAGTCTTTTACCAGAACGTCTTTCGCGCTTTTCGACTGCGTCAATAACAGAATCCTAAAGACGAGCGAGAGAGACCTTGAACGGCAAGTCCGATCGAGCCGAGGGACTCCTACGCCTCCGGGATACGGATACCTCACTCGTCACCTTCGGTGAAAAGTAGCTCACGCTCGGACAAGCGATTCTGCTACCGAACAAGTCCTAACGCTCGAAAACTTTTCTGCCAGAACGACTTTCGTGCCTTTTCGACTGCATCACTAACAGAATCCTAAAAACGATGGGAGAACTCGTAAGTGGCAAGGCCGACCGAGCCGATGGACTCCTACGCCTCCGGGATATGGATACCTCACTCATCACCTTCTGCGAAAAGTAACTCACGCTCGGATAAGCGATTCTGCTACCGAACAGGTCCTAACACATGAAACGAGAGGAAAGAAAACGCAGCTTTATAATCCGACATTAGAAATGTTTAGGCCTCAGCGGCCGCAAAAAGCATACGCATACTTCAAGCGAACTGTTCCTGCAGGTTCAGACATCAGCAGGGGGAGGAGCAGCATGCTCGACGTCATTACCACCCTCGGCAGAATCTAGCCCGGCCTCAGACGGCGACACATGCGGAAGGATCTCCACCTCGAAGGAGAAAGCCAGCACCGCACTTGGGCCCTCGACAGCCGCGTCAAGCCTCTGGACCTCGGCTAAGGCAGCCTCCTCCTCGTCGGGTAAGCAGTGCCCCTCGCTGACCCGCTCCAGATCCACGTCGTAGTGGGAAGCGAGCACGGCGAAGGCCCGCCTAACGCCATGGTGCAGTGCCCCGCGGAGTCTGTTGCGCACATGGCCACCCAAGGCCCACAGATGACTATGGGGGGAGCTACCCGAGGGGACGCCATCGAGGCCAAAGGCCGGGCAGAAAGCCGAGATGGCCTCGGACATGGCCACGCGCTCGGCCTCCTTCCGCTTAGCCGCCTCGGCAAGCGCCTTGCAGTTCTTGACGGACTCGTTAAGAGCTGTCTCGAACCCTACAGACAACAGGACAACATTCTTCAGACGCAAGGAGAAGAATGGAGACAAAAACAAAGTCACAAAACGGGCAAAACATACCTTCGGCCCGGGCACGCTGCTGCGAGGCCTTAGCTTGGGCGGACCAAGCAGACCCGACGGCCACGGCCGGACCCTCCACGAGGGTCCCGGCCCGGGCGGTCGCCTCGAAGTCTAGAAAGGAGGAACCCCCTCTGCGCCGAAAACTTTCCTCGGAAATGTTTTTCCACCAAAACGACTTTCGTGCCTTTCGACTATATCGATGGTGGAGTCCCAAAGACGGGCAAGAGAGACCTTGAGCGTCAAGGTCGATCGAGCCGAGGGACTCCTACGCCTCTGGGATACGGATACCTTACTCGTCACCTTTCACGAAAGGTAACTCACGCTCGGATAAGTGATTCTGCTACCGAAGAACATGTCTCAATGCTCGAAACAAGAGGAAAGACACACGGCTTTACACCCAAATGTTCAGGCCTCAGCAGCCACAGAGAACAAACACACGTACTTGGGATAACTATGCTACGTAGATGTCGGCAGCACCCTCGGTGGCTTTCCCGACCTACAGCAGATATCTCTATGCTTAGGGAAATTACATTTTTGCTCTTACATTCCCTTACAAATGGGACCCAGCTCCATTCCCGCAGGAATGAACTACCTCCACACTGGAGGGGCTGCAAGATAACGAGCTCCGAGCAGCTCACCGGCGACCACTACACCAGCAGCGCGGCAACGACCTCCGTCTCGGGCGGCTAGACAGCAGCAGCTATGGCCTCAGGGTGAACCTACTGCTGAAAGGTCCTCGTTCATGTCCCCTCACGGGGGACGAGAACCAGCCATTAAAGCCAAAGAGCCAGAGGTCCCGAGCGCAGGTGGCACTGACGGTCTCGTCGGCGGAGGCAACCGCTGCGGTGGGAAGCCTCACCAGCGGCGACCACCACTTCAGCACCGGCGACAGCAGCCACCTATGCACGGCACGACCATCGCCCGGGTGGAGGACGGACAGCTACACCCTGACTAGGCAGCAGCAGTTCGCCTTCCCCCGCATGGCTGGAGGACGTCTCCTCCACAGGGCTGGAGGATGCCCTTCTCCCCTGAATGCTGGAGGAAGAAGCGGGTCACCGGCCCACGTGGGAGGCAGGACCCGACTCGGCGCGCCCTCCTCCCCAGCACGGATGATGAACATCCTTGAAGCTGAGGGCGGGGCAGAGGCCGCATCCCGGCTTGCTTCTCCCCACCACAAGGCTGGTGATCATCCCTACGGATGACCATTGGTGAGGGACTGCAGCTGGGCTGCGTGATGAAAATCCTTGAAGCCGAGCGACGACTGGAGAGCACCAACCCCCACGGGGTCGCGCTCCTCAAACAGCAGCAAAAAGAAGGCAACACAGGTGCACCCCACCTGGGGGCTCGGAAGGCGGAAAGACGCGACGAATGCAAGGAGTGCGAAGGCATGGCTACCGCCCAGGGGGTCAATCCCTTTTTAAAGGCAGATATCCTCACTCGCACCCCCAAGCGTCATAGGCGAAGTCTCCACCGACGTGCTCCAGGGTTCCCACACCACGACACGAGGGCTGGGTCCCACACGTCATGCGAGCTGACCCAAAATGGAAGAAGCCAAATCACCACACGCGAAGCACGTAACCGCCCCGCGGTTATAAGCATTCCCCCATCCTCACCAAAACCAGCGGTCGCTAGGGCGGACCGCCACGCAGGAAGCATACAACCACACCACGGTTGTACACCCTTTCGGCTTCATCGCATCCGACGGTCCAGCATGGAGGCCCGGGCCCACATGTCATGTAACCGGCGCAACGATTGCTACGTGCAAGGAAACTGCACCGCCACTCGCGCCAATGCCGCGTCTTCTCGACTGCAGAACCGGTGCCGCGACTCGAGGCAGCCCTGCGCGTGACCCAACAGTGCCAATTGAGTGCAACGATCACGGGTCAGTCAGCCGCGGGGATAGGCACGACGGTTGATATGACCGGAGGCGGGCCGGCAGTAATTGCAGCAACGGGCGTGCGGAAGCAGCGGTCCAATCACCTACAGACGCCCCGCGAATCGCCCGTCCCGTCGCATTAACTCCTTGGCAGGGCAAGCGACACCTCCGGCAGGCGAAGTGGGCGCCGTTTCGTCTCCGTCATGATGACCGCGTCATAAAAGGTGCGCCACATTATTTAAATTTGTATCCTTTTCCTTTTCTTCTCTCTCTTACCACAGGGACTGGGAAAGGGGATATTGCGAAAAGGATCCTTCTCGACGAAGGAAACGGGCCCTGAGCCCTCCTACTGATCAAGGGTTCGAAGGTTGCGCCCTCCGGGGTTCGGCAACCGCCCCAGAGCACTCAGGCTCCGAGCCCTTTACTGATCAGGGGTTTGAAGGTTGGCCCCTCGGAAGGGTTCGACAGCCGCCTCAAAGCACGCAGAGTCAGGGATGACCCTGGGTACGTCCGTTACATGGCCGAGGCTCGGGCTACGCTCCCAAGGTACCCTAGGACATTTCCAAGACCAGCGGGAACGATTTGTAACGGAATCCCACCGGAGGGAGGCATCGAGCCCTCGGACCCTATCGAATGGGTCCGGGTCCGGCGAATCACCTGCAGGTACTTTGGGAACGCGCCTCTAGGCCACTAGCCGACCCTTATCGAACGGGGCTCGGGCGTCCACTCGGATCACCCGTTAGCAACTCACCGGAAACACCATGTTCGGTGCCCTCCAAGGGTAACATGGTGCTTTCCCCCCCTTCCTCCTCGCGGAGAGGCGACGAAGGGGCGTACCATAAAAGTCGAGACAGTCCTTGATCGTCCTCTCGCTCCGTGCAGAGGTTCGGGGGCTGCTCTCACGCCAGGCTACGGCCAAACTGTTGACCACATCAACAAACCAGCTCAAAAACATGGAGCCTGACCGTGCACCCGGGCTGTAGCCAGGCCGCATGAGGAAACAACAAGGCTGACCGAGGCATCACCAAAAGGATTAAGACCTCAGAGGAGTCAATCCACTCCTCCGAGGCCTCGGGGGCTACACCCGGCGGGTGCGCTCGTGCGCACCCACCGGAACAAAGCATAACCGAGAAGGGCCGATCCCCTTGCAAAAAATCCGGCAGAACCTCTAAGCGAGTACCTACACTCCCTTCGAGGCTCGGGGGCTACTGTCGGGGACCGTAATTAGGGGTACCCCCGATGGTCCTTAATCCGGCTGAAAAACATCTTCAGAACAAACCATACACGGCTGATAAGGCACGGTTCAAGTCAAGGCCACGCCTACCGAGGGACGCGACCTCATCCGAGCCCAGCCTCGGGCGGGAACAGTAGTCCCTGGACGAATTCATGCCTCACCCGAGGGCCTCCCCAGGCAGTGGGCGCACCCCCGGCTCGCCCGAAGCACAGCTCGGGCAGACTTTGTCGTGCAGCGACCTCGACCAAATTGCCTTACCAACCGACCGTATCGCATGCGCATTTAATGTGGGGATCGCCTGATACTTTATCCTGACACGCGTGCCTCAGTCGGCAAGGTCGAAGTGACCACAGTCACTTCGCCCCTTTACTGATCGTTCTGACAGGAAAACAGCGCTATTCACCTCGCTCCGGCAACTGTGCCAGCCACCAGGGAAAGACTAACAACAGTCACGGCCTTTCCCGAGTACGGCCTCGGGCACAACAGGGAGCTCCGCCTCGCCCGACCCCGGGCCTCGGCCTCAGCTTCGGTCTCGGGAGAAGGTCTCCGCCTCGACCGAGCTCGACCTTGGCCTCAACCTCAGCCTCGGGAGGACGACTTCGCCTCGCCCGACCTCAGCCTCGGCCTCGGAGGAGTCACCGCCTCGCCCGAACTCGGCCTCGGACCAACTACGCTGCAGGGGATGCATCATTACCCTACTCCTAGCTAGCTGCCTCAGGCTATGAAGGAACAAGACCGGTGTCCCATCTAAGTTACTCCGATAACAGGTAATGATGGTTCCCCGCGTGCACCCATGACGTCGGGTGCTCTCAAACCCCCTACGGAAGCAAGGGAACGTCAGCAAGACCCATGCCGCACCGCTAGCTATGCTTCTACAGGGCACAAGGCACTTCTCTGACGGCCACGTTGGTACATCTACAGGGCTCAAGACACTTCCCCGACGGCCACATTATTACCTGTACAGGGCTCAAGGCACTTCCCTGCCAGCCACGTTAGCACATAGCTACCCCCCATTGTACAACTGGGCATCCCCTTGTATCTATAAAAGGGGGTGTCCAGGGCCCCACGGCGGGGGGGGGGGGGGAGATAGAGGGGATACGGGGAGAAAGAACGCACGCACGAACACATGGACGCACGACGCAGACGAGCGGAGGCAGGCAGAGTAGGAGAGACGCGGTAGAGGCGGACTCAGACAGTTCGCCTCAAGGCCAAACTCTCTCTCTCTCTCGCTCCCGCTCTCCCGCAACGCTTGTAACCCCTACTACGAGCACCCTGGTGCAAGATAACATGAGTCCCGTTTCCCTCTTGTGTTCCATCTTGCATCAACCCATCTGGACTGGGGCACGCGGCACATAAATTCACTAGTCGGTCTGGTTGAGGGTCCCCCGGGTCCGAAACACCGACAGGTATAAATCTCCTCTAATGCATGGAATACTCCTCAAACTACTCATTAGACGGGCTAAGAATAAATCCCTAATGGATGATCCGAGATATGTTTATGAATGACAAATAATCACACCTCCAGGACTTCAGATGGCAGATCTAGATACCTTTGTCCTCAGCGGAGTCGCAAAAAAGTATGTTGACTCCGATTTGAGCCAAACACTAGGAGTGAACTACCTGGCAGTGCTCTCTATGGAAGGCAGATGGTCCACAGCTCAGGACCGGACGGTCCGTAACTTCACTGCAGGAGCGACTCCTCTTTGCATCACATCAGACGGTTCGTGCCACAAGAGCGACTCCTCTCTACATCACACCAGACGGTCAACGACGGTGCAGAGTTGTCTTCCTCCTCGGAAAACCCTAGAACTCGCCCCCCGAGAGGGACCCGTCGGGATGACAGTTCCAGGGGTGCTCCGGGGTTGGCAGGCCACCCGGGATACCCCTAAACGATATTGAGCCGAAGAGAGATGAAGGTTTAGGGTTGGGGAAAAGCTAAACTAGGTCTAAACTACTCCTACTTCTAATGCGGTGAAAAACAAAGCAAATAAAGTAGAATGTATTGATTTGGATCGATTGTGTGTACACACAATTGTCTGTACCACATATAGGGGAGGTCTGGATCCGTTTCAAGGTGTTTCCCAACAGAATCCGCACGATTAGTTGGATAAGCATGTATGGAAAAGTGGCTTTCTCTTAGAGTTAATCATATCGTGGATCGTCCGGATTAATCCGCGGATTGTCCGGGGCACAGACTGTCCAGATCGTGGACTATCTAGACCACATAGCCGGACCGTCCAGCCTTCTCATGTAACACATATGGTGCTCAAATGCCCTCTTTAACATGTTGTCATTGTTATATGTTTTACCAGGCTTTTGCCTTATTAATTAATCCTGAAATGTGACAACTCTCGGCTCTTTGAATTGTCGTTCTAAGAAAATATTACTCGTAGGTCCATGGAAAAACAGGTCGCTTGTGCTAAATCATCAAGCTATTTTGAAGTTAACTAAATTTCTGTGAAATACTTATAATGAATCTACTTGTGCTTGTTTGGTAATATAAATTCTGATGTTTTCTTATAAACTTCGATCAAACCTCATATAGTTTGACTTAGGATAAAAAAAAAAGAATCACATGCTTTATTAGGGCAGGGGGAACATGTGACATATGGAATAGTTCTGATTAGGCTGGTGCATGCAGGTAACAAGAACGTAATCTTTTCGATGTACGCAAGAGAGCAGGCATGCATATGTTGGAGAAAGGCTTCGTATATTTATGTCTACTACTAAGAAGCATCATTTTTTCTGATTTCCACCTTCGTCCTTTAAAAAAATCTTTATACTTTAAATTATTTAAATGTAATACGTAATCCACCATTCTCGTGCATCATTGAGTGACGTAAGTTGTTACTTTCTAGATAGAATGTGAGAAAATATTCAAGCCTAATATGTCGCGAAGCCCCACGCTCACACACAACGTAGCGCCACCGAATAGTACCATCTCACTAGCTAAAATAGGAGGATTGACTGAGTTAGCTATAAAAAAGGGTTAGATCTCCTTTTCAAAATCATATCTTTTTCAGCCTTTTAGCTAATAAGGCAAAGTACAATAGATGCAATTTAATATCTGATATGTGGACTATATGTTCACATTAATTCTAAATTTATTTTTTGTGAGGAGGGTCTATCACATTGTCTTGCCATCGGACCATCGTGTGTCGTATAACCGTTGCACTATACCATTAAATATGATTGGTGTGCCGTCGCAATACAAGGGTATTAGCTTGCCATTGGCCCATCGCGTGTCGTACAACTGTTATACTATATCATCTGATATGATTTACGATGAACGGACGGAAAAACCCTTCTTCCATTTTCTTTACCATATTTTTTTCTACTTAAAAGGGGAGCAGAAGCGGTATAATCAGAAACAAAACGGTTGCAGAATATACTGTTACACGGAAACATATTAAAACGAATGGATGTACAATGAAAACGGGCGGCAACCAAAAACTTTGCTCGAAATAAACAATATTATATCATCACTCAACAAACTACAATATTAAAAGTTTAGGACACCATAAATAACAACTTCACAAGTCTAAAGGTCGGCACAAGCACTTAAAGTTTTTTATAAAGATCAATAGGTTGTGCGAAAGTAACACTTTTTTTGTCAACATTCATTAACCATCAACCCATGTAGGATTATACGTAACATGATAACATGAAAGATTATGCAAATAATCCTTAAACCCATCAGGTCATCACATGCTTCATAGTTCATATGCTTCAGTTTTAATTGAATCACAGTTCATTGGCAAAGATAAATAAACTGTAGAATTATCTACCATAAATTGCACAAGATAGTCCAATAAAGTTCAAACCACAACACAATTATACACCAAGGATAGTAAACAAGAATAGGGAACCACCGATTAATAAGCAAGCAGGCTATAGAAGATATGGGGTTAAGGCGGTACTTTTTTGTCTATTGTTTTCGGTGTTGCATATCCCGTTTACACGACTAAAACGAGAACATCCCAGTAAAATACGGGAATATCCCAGTAAAAAATGGGATTTTGGAAATACAAACGGAAAAACGCTGAACCGTTTTCGTTCCTGTTTCCGCTTATACTATCACATTTGCATCCCATTCTTTTTTTCGTAAATATGAAAACGGTCTAGATCAAAACCGAATATGGTACTAGACGAAACAGGATTTTTCTGTCTATTTTCATTACTAAATATGATTGATGTGTTGTCACAATGTACATGCACTGTACTAGTAACTAATACTCCCTCAGTTACAATTTATAATTCGTTTGACTTTTTTACCTTAAATTTGATCAGCTCGTCTTATTTTTAAAAAATGGTATAATAATTATTAATTTTTACTGTGATATCATCTAACATACTCCCTCCATCCCATAAAATAAGGCGCACATATTTTTAGAAATAATTAATGGTTAACGTTTTAAAACTTTGACCAATAATTCTGCAAAAACCATATATTTTTAATGTATGCATGTATATATTTGAATTTGTATTCAAAAGTACTTTAATATGATGCTCAATTTGTATTTTTTATGTCATATTTTAAAAATAATTAATGGTCAAAGTTCTACTCTAATGACTTTTTAAAAATATATGTCTTGTTTTATAGGTTAGAGGGAGTATAATATACTTTAAGTATGATTTTGTATTTTTTATTTTTTTCGTAAAAATTAAATAAGATAAGTAGGTCAAACTTGCTTTAAAAAGTCGAATAAATTATAAATTAGTACACAGAAAGTATAAGGCTCGGCGTGTACTTGCAGACTTACATGCCAAGCACTAAGCGAGAGAGCTAAGCACGCTTGTTCGTTTAGCTTTGTCGTCTTTACCTATCAATAATATGTTTCCGCGCTAAACCAGTAGGGACAAGCACGTTTGTGTCGTTTAGCAATAGCTAGCCGGGTTCTCCAGCTCCAAGAAATTGGCGGCGTCCAGCGGGAACATGACATCCATCTGTCCCATAGCCATAAGCGAGTTGGTCGTGGCGGCGAGCTCAACGTCAGGCACGTTCCGGACGCCGGCCATGGTCACGCCGCCGCCACCGCCACCTCCCACCGCGTAGACGCCGCTAACTATCCGGCACTCCGACGTGGCCGGGGACACGAAAGGAGACGCGGTGACAGTACAGCCGGTCGCGATGAAACGGCTGCTCGTTGCGCCATCGCCGGCGTCGTCGGCGCCCGAAGGCTTGTTGGAGGCCGGACGGAGCGAGAACGGCAGCACGGCGGGCCCTGCCTGGAACCCCGGGGAGGTCGTCTGCTCCGTGTCCGGTTGCTGCTGAGCCGGCTGGTTGACGGGGCGCGCGGCGGCGCCCTGGGCCTGAGCGCACGTGTGGCTGCCGTGGTACACGACGTCGAAGAGCAGCGGGTCGCCGTCCGTGCGCTGCACATGCTTGCTTGCCTGGCAGCTCTGCGTGTGCCTGTGCGTGCACCGGAAGTAGGATCTGCAAGAATAAAATAACCAAGGGGCACAGATGAGGTGTGGTGAGGCGTGAGGGTCAGCATCGCCATCGCTCCGCTCGTGCGCGCGCGCAGGCCCGTCTGAATTCTGAAAAAGATCGTGCGTTCGGTTGTGTGGCGGCGCGCTGACCTTGGGTACTTGGCGCCGAGGATGTCCTTCTGGCCGTACTTCCTCCAGCTGAGGCCGTCGTCGAGGGGGCTCACGTCCTGCACGGCGCTCACCCTCACCTGGCTGCTCCACTTGGGCAGCGTCTTCCTGCGTACGCGATAAATAAAGGCGATATGATCTCAACTCTCAAACCAAACCACACACAGATAGGCTCTTGCTTTCACGAGCGATCCTTACCTCTTCTTGCACTGGCCGGCCGCATTGCCGCGGCCCCGAAACTCGCCGCCGGCCTGGTCCGACCCGCCGCTGCGCGGACTGCGGCCATCCCCACCTGACGGCGGCGACTCCGGACGCCCCTCGGCGCAGCAGGACACCGCCTTGTCGATGCAGGCGCGCATGGTGCTCACCAGCGTCCGGCACCGCTGGTCCCCGCCGGCAGCGCCGCCCTGCTGCTGCTGGACCGCCATGTACGTCTCGAGCTGCCTCGCCATCTCCAGCACCTGCACCAGCTCCGCGACAAGGGCGCACTGGTCTTCCGGCACACCTTCCATCGCGGCAGGTTCGCTCCGCACCGCAGTGGTAGCAAGCTAGCTAGCTCCCGTTCTGCTGCAGGCCGGCAGCTGGCCTAGCTGACTCGCCCACTCTTCTGAACGCTAGCTGTTCGTACGAGTTGTCTCGGCGGCTGGCTGCGTACGTACGTGTTTGTGTGTGTCGTCGAGGTAGGTGATGATGCGTGTGTCAGAGCGTACGACGGAGAGGGGGAGGGGTTCTTATAGAGAGAGAGAGACGAGGATCGGAGACGAGACTACGAGAGGCACCAGTATCTTGGCGAGCCTACTGTCGTCGGGTCGGGTGGAAGAGTAGGAACTTTGACTGGACTAAGACTAAGGTAGCGGAAACAAATTAGAAGGTGGTTCGATAGGATCTTTGTGCACCACTATAATAATATTTAAAGCTTTTCAATTGGACTGGTCTTTGGTCATGGAGCTGGCTACCAAGATGTTGAGATGTTTTAGTCCAGTTCAGACTTTGACCGGTTCCCCCACAGCTGGATCGCTCCTTTTTGTTGTTGTTAGTGGTGCATATCGTGCTTCTGGTCCTTTTACTGATGCTGCGTAGGAGTTAATTACTTGGTCCCCTTTCACTATAAATAGGACATGTATAAACTGAGCCCTTGGGTGGGTTTTTCAACGCCAAACTATTCTCATACTCATTAAATACGGTACGGTGACACATCATCAGACTTGATAACATGTCAGTGCAATTATTAGGAGATATAGTGAGTTTTATGAGAGATGGTAGAATTTTAGGGGATGAAACTCTACATACTCTCTCTGATGTTCTATTGCATTTATGACAACGCCACGGTCTCCAAAATATAGCTTTTTGACCATGTTTTTTTTGAGAGCATCTAGAGGGGGAATAGTTGATCCTGTAAAATCAAATACTAATAACCACAAAACTTAGTTATAAATGTTAGTACGGCTAAGTAGCTTGAAGTGAGTTCTTGTGAACACAACAATCACAGAGAAAACAACACAAGACACGCGTTTTTTATCCCGTGGTTCGACCAAGTAACACTTGCCTACTTCCACGTTGTGGTGTCTCAATGGATGGGGTTGCACTCAACCCCTTTCAAGTAATCCGATGATCAACTTGAATACCACGGTTTTTCCTTTAGAGTATTGTTCCCGTTTGCGAGGAATCTCCACAAATTGGAGTCTCTCGCCCTTACAAAAAAGATCACAAACAAAGCACGGAGTAAGGTTGGGAAGAGCAACACACACAAGACACAAATCCGCAGCACACACACGCACACAAGTCAAGACTGAGCTCGAAACGTAGCACAGTGAGTTCACGACTCAAACGGAGCTCAAATCACTAACACAGTCGATCAATTGCGCGGAGGCGGAGTGCAGGAGTCTTAGAATACTTACTGAATGCTTGGATGACTCCTACATACGCCTAGGGGTCCCTTTTATAGCCCCAAGGCAGCTAGGAGCTGTTGAAGACAAACAAGGAAGGTCATCCTTGGCTTCTGTCGGGTGGCGCACCGGACAGTCCGGTGCGTTACCGGACAGCTATTGTAGCCTTTCCGGTGCGCGATTGCCTTCCAAATCGGGCATATTCAACCGTTGCAGCTCCGGGCTCGTTGGCGCACCGGACAGTCCGGTGCTCCCTATTGACCGTTGTAGTTGCCACGCGTCGCGCGAAGATTGTGCGGCCGACTGTTGGCGTTGGCGACCGTTTGCTCACCGGACAGTCCGGTGAATTATAGCCACGTCGGCCCATTGCTTTTCCCGAGGGCGACGAGTTCACCGCGGACGACTCACCGGACAGTCCGGTGCACCACCGGACGGTCCGATGAATTTTAGCCGTACACCGTCGTCGAATCCCGAGAGAGGCCTTTTCACCGAAGACCAGCCTGGCGCACCGGACACTGTCCAGTGCGCCACCGGACAGTCCGGTGTACCAGACCGAGCTGCAGTTGGCTGTACACAGCCAAGTCTTTTGCAATCCTTTTTTCACTGTTTCTAGCACTTAGACAAAACACATTAGTACTCAAAATCAATGTATTAAGTCTAGAAACATACCTTATGTCTTGATTTGTACTTCTCACTTTATTTGGCACATAAGAACTTATTCAACCATGTTGGTCACTTAATCACCAAAACATTATAGAAATGGCCCAAGGGCACATTTCTCTTTCACTTTTTAAATACCAATAAACTATTAATACATCAATACTTTTACAAAAGTACTTTTTAAAACAAACTGGATCATATAAATATTAGGTTTCAAAACTAAATAACAAAAGCAATTATCTATAGTAAATAACTTATAAGTTAGACTCAAACCTTGTCCAAAACAATATAAATAATAGAACACTAGAGGGAGTAAACAACTACCAAGTTTAAATTTGACAGGGCAACATTAGCAACAGTGTATTGAAACTCATCACTGATAATGGCCTAAGAGACATCTAAAAGATGGCATGATATACAATCCTGATGTCTAGACCATAAATATAGTCAAAAGATAATATGTATAGAGAGTTGTGTAGAGATAGACTCTTCACGAAGAATAATACCATTAATAAAGTTAAAAGATAGACCATAAATATAGTTAAAAGATGGCATGTATTAAATGAGGTTGTACATGCCCTAAACATCTCTTAAAAATAGGCACATATCAAAATTAGTAAAGTTACATTAAAAAAAGAATAATACCATTAAATCTAAAGAACAACTCCCTTCATCAGGGCATATACCTATATGTGGGGTATGTACAGCCCACAGACAACAGATGTTTATGTGTGTATTGAAAAACACGTATAGTCAATATAAATAACAAGTCATACAATGATTTGTATTGAAGCCGTCTCTTCACGAAAGGACGACCTTTACCTCTATCCTCCTTAATTAGCGTCCACGTTAGATTTTTTTATTTAATTGCTGCTTACGTGGCTACTTAGAGACAGCGTATTTAATGTCACCGTATGTGCCCTCATAAGTTATAAATTGTTTTATTTTTAAATATAAAGATTGGATTATCCAAACAGGGAATTATTTACATCTTACGTACGTAAAGATGAATAGGTGGAAGGAAAAGCAAAATCAAAAGCCCTCTTAATTTAACCGTGTATGGAAAGAGCCCTCGATCGCGGTGGAAACAGAATCACCTTTTGAACTAAGGACGAAAATCTAAAGA
Organism: Zea luxurians; assembly: GCA_029449295.1. Lineage (NCBI taxonomy): Eukaryota > Viridiplantae > Streptophyta > Magnoliopsida > Poales > Poaceae > Zea > Zea luxurians. Next base: position 56,407,918 of record JAOPSE010000016.1, on the reverse strand, counting down.
TAGAATAAAGTTGGGAACGAAACTGGAAGGAAAGGACGTCAATGGATCGGACGAAGAAAGGATGAAGGTTCGCTATCCAAGTCTCGTCAATGGCGGTGACGCTCCAGCGAGATGCTCCAAGCGTTCATGGCCAAGATTAAGGTTAAGGTTACTGACAGGTGTGGAAAAAAACCCTTATATACCCGCTACGTGAATCCTAACTATCCGAACCACATCCAATCTAGGCGAATCCGAATTGCCTAAAATTTAGTTCGTATCTTAAGTATAAAAATCCGAATTTTTTTTTCGGGTAAATCGGGTAACATGTCCGGGTACCCGAACTACCTAAGGTGCTGTTTGGTTGGGGCTTTTCTGCCTGTAATCAGTTCACGATGGGAGTTGATTACCCTGTTTTTGTTTGGTTACCTCGGACTGTAATGGATCCCATCGTGAATGGATACGGCGCAGTACAATGTCGTTACCCCACACCTTCTAGCGCCAATCAATCCCTTATGCAGTTAGAAGAAATATTCCGTAAACAAACAATTACAGGTTTTGATTGCAGTTTTTCGGATCACAGTGGTAACCGTTGTTAGATTTATAGGCATTTTCCGTATTATTTTAATTCCATAAATAAACATTATGATGATGACATATAAAATATAATTAATCATAGAAATCACTTTCTCAAATATATCCATAACAATATGGATCATGAGAACACAAAGCATATGAATCATATAGATCATATAAATACGATAAACATATAAACTGACTGAACAATTGAAAATAAACAAATAGAAACATAAACAGCATGATTGTAAAATTAAAACAAACAGATATAACACATTATAAGGTAACAGAACAGATGAGATAAACTCTTTGCTATACATAAAACAGTAGAAATGCATATATAAAACATATATAATCTGTATAACGCAAAACAGTAAGGAAATAAACTGATCATACCCTCCCATGCGCTCTGATCCAGATCCTTGTCCAACTTCCTTTGTCATGTCGCAGATGTTTTGGGCAGTCGCGTAGACGCTCCCCAAAAACCTAATTGCCGATCCCCCGTGCAAGGTCTCGAACGGCACCGGCTTCGGAGGCACCTGCCCTCTCGCTTCTCTGTGCGCGCAGAGTCACGAGATGGAAATACACTCACTCGGTGGCTGGACTATGATTCTGAAGGTGGTGTGTTCGCGTGTACCGAGTGACAGGGGTGCTCCTCTATTTAACCTCTCGCAGAGGGAAGTTGAAGGAGAAAGGTCGCCGAGTCACGCCAAGAGTCGGCCAGCTCTCGCCGAGTCATGCCATGAGTCGGCCAGCACTCGCCGAGTCATGCCATGAGTCGGCCAGCTGAAGGAGAAGGGTCACTCGGCTGGCTGACGAAGAGACAGAGTCACTCGGCTGACGAAGAGACAGGGTCACTCGGCTGAAGTACGCGGTTAGTGAGTGCTAAAAATTAACACAACCACACCACACCACGCCCGCTCGCCTGCCTGCCTCGCCTCGCCTCGCCACGCCACGCCACGCCCGACCTGGCCCGGCCGGCCGGCGGCGGCGCGCGCGCGCGCGTGTGGCACACCCTTGTCCATTTCTTGACTTCTCAAGTTAAGTGGAATAAATCTCACCATATAAGTCAAGGCAAAAGACCCTTGGACTTCCAATGTGGTACTATTGGTATTCTCCACCATTACACACCATAGAGTTTATTCAATAAATGGGCCAAGCCCATAAAAGATTCAACAATCCCCACCAAACTCTAGGGTTTGTAATGATGAAGTATCAGAATCACAATCCTTTGATATACCAGTGTTTCGATGGAGACTGTTAAGTTGAACATCCATCTAGAATAAGAGTTTCACTCATTCACAACTGAACAATGGACTAAGCCTTGAATTGACAGTTTTGTGCGAAATAAGATCCACTCAAATCCTTTGCTGATACTAGGCTGCAAAAGGGTATTCCCGCTGTTTAGAAGCATATAAGTCACACTTCAGTGCCTTTCATGAGTATTTAGGGATTACCCAAGTCCCATAGACTGTGACCAGTAGTCTGACTCATATAGGTGTATTCCTGAAAAGATGTTCTGTAGGACAACATCTCACCTTTATAAGACTCTTGGAATACATTAAGGTAAATACCATCCTGCCTTACAGAAAGGAAAGATGTGCATCAGAAATGAGTTAAGAAAGGGATCTTTCCTCACAACCTACTCCTAGCTTGTTTCTCCACTCTACTTCACGGGATCTCCGATCACATAGAGCAGGTTACCACTAGAGTAGATCTCACATGGGTCTCATACCCATTTCCCTCGATGCACTTTCTATCACATTGCGTGATAGACCCTTAGTGAATTGATCTGCCAGATTGTTCGATGTGTGAACATAATCCACAGTTATAACTCCGGAGTTTTTCAACTTTCTGACAGATTTCAATCTCCTCTTAACATGCCTTGTAGACTTCATGTTATTCCTAGAACTGTTAACCTTTGTAATCACCGTTTGGTTGTCACAGTTCATGGAAATAGCCGGTATCGGTTTTTCAACTACCGGTAAGTCCAATAGGAAATCACGAAGCCACTCGGCCTTAGCCCCAGCAGTGTCTAATGCTGCGAGTTCTGCTTCCATTGTAGACTTCGTTAAGATAGTCTGCTTGCAAGACTTCCAGGAAACAGCGCCACCTCCAAACAGAAACACATATCCGCTTGTGGTATAAAGCTCATCAGCATCAGAAATCCAGTTGGCATCACAATAGCCTTCCAGCACTTTTGGGTTTCCGGTATAATGAATACCGTATGTCATAGTACCTTTCAAATACCGCAACACTCTCTCAAGAGCACGCCAGTGATCATCTCCTGGTTTCGACACAAACCGACTTAGCTTACTCACAGCATAAGAGATGTCTGGCCTTGTTGCACTTGCAAGGTACATGAGCGAGCCAATGATCTGGGAGTATGTCAATTGATCCCTTGCTATTCTCCGATTCTTTCTTAATAGCACACTGGGGTCATAAGGTGTTGGAGCAGGATCACAGTCACTAAAACCAAAACGACTCAATACCTTTTCCACATAATGGGATTATAACAAAGTTACCCCACCATCAGCTTCTCTAACAAGCTTGATGTTTAGAATGACATCAGCTTCTCCCAAATCTTTCATCTCGAAATTGCTCGATAGAAGATTTTTAACTTCCTCAATCACATTGAGATTTGATCCAAAGATCAAGATGTCATCAACATAAAGGCACAGCATAACAGACTCACCCCCACCATACCGATAGTATACACACGTGTCAGATTCATTTACAACAAAGCCAGCTGCTGTAAGAGTATTATCAAACTTTTCATGCCATTGCTTAGGTGCTTGTTTTAGGCCATACAATGATTTTATCAACCTGCACACCTTGTTCTCTTGACCATCCGCAATAAACCCTTCTGGCTGATCCATATAGATCTCCTCATCCAACTCTCCATTTAGGAAAGCTGTCTTAACATCCATCTGATGAATGATAAGACCATAAGAGGCTGCCACGGCTATTAATGTGCAAATTGTAATCAATCGAGCCACTGGTGAGTAGGTATCAAAGAAATCTTCACCCTCCTTTTGGGTATATCCTTTGGCCACAAGCCTTGCCTTGTACCTCTCGATTGTACCATCAGGCCTAAGCTTTTTCTTGAAGATCCATTTGCAACCTATAGGTTGACAACCATAAGGACGGTCAACGACCTCCCAAGTTCCATTAGACATAATAGATTCCATCTCACTCCTTACTGCTTCCTTCCATAAGTCAGCATCAGGAGAGGAATATGCCTCACTAATGGTAGTTGGTGTGTCTTCCACAAGGTACACTATAAAGTCATTACCAAAGGATTTTGCAACCCTCTGTCTCTTGCTCTTTCGAGTGACTATAGTGTCATCCTCCTCAGGGATGTGCACGTGAGAATCCTCAGCATGATCTATAGGAATCGACAGTTCGTGCTCATGGGGAATTATAGTCTCATGACTTGTATCACTAGGTGTATTCTTCATGGGAAACTCATTCTCAAAAAATGTTGCGTCTCTTGATTCCATGATAGTATCAACATACATATCAGGCACATCAGATTTTATAATTAAGAACCTATACCCAGTGCTGTGAAAAGAGTACCCAAGGAATATACAGTCAACAGTTTTAGGCCCAAGTTTACGCTTTTTGTTGATTGGCACATTCACTTTAGCCAAGCAACCCCAAGTGCGCAAATACGAGAGATTTACTCTTCTCTTTTCCCATTCCTCAAATGGAGTGATCTCTTTGTTCTTTGTTGGAACTCTATTCAGGACATGACATGCTGTCAAAATCGCCTCACCCCACCATGCCTTGGATAATCCCGCTGTACTCAACATGGCATTCACCAAATCTGTTAGAGTGCGGTTTTTCCTTTCAGCAATCCCATTGGATTGTGGTGAGAATGGTGGTGTCCTCTCATGAATAATACCATGTTCCACGCAGAACTCATCGAACACATTAGAGAAATATTCTCCACCTCGGTCGGACCTTAAACGTTTTATTTTCCTCTCAAGTTGGTTCTCAACTTCAGCTTTATAGGCCTTAAAATAATTGAACGCTTCATCTTTTGTTTTTAAGAGATACACATAACAAAATCTAGTGGAGTCATCTATAAAAGTGAGAAAGTATCTTTTACCACCTTTGGTCAAAATTCCATTCATCTCGCACAGATCAGAATGAACAAGTTCTAGAGGTGCCAAACTCCTCGCCTCAGCAGCCTTGTGAGGCTTGCGGGGTTGTTTTGATTCAACACACACATGGCACTTAGACTTTTTGACCAAATTAAATTTAGGAATTAAATTTATATTTGCTAACCGCATAAGACAGCCAAAGCTTGCATGACAAAAACGTGAATGCCATAAATCTGACTCATCAGAAAAATGAACAGAATTCACCAGTTTATTACACACATCATGCAGTGATAAGCGGAACAACCCTCCGCAGTCATATCCTTTACCAACAAAAGTACCATGTTTCGACACAACACATTTATTTGACTCAAGAACAACTTTGTAGCCATCTCGACATAGCATAGAAGCACTAACGAGATTCTTCTTGATAGAGGGCACATGCTGCACGCTCTTCAATGGCACCGTCTTTCCCGAAGTAAACTTCAGAATGACCGTACCAACACCAAGAACATGAGCACGCGACCCATTTCCCATTAACAAGGCGCCAGACCTCCCGACCTGGTAGGAGGAGAACATAGAGGCATCAGCACACACATGAATATTTGCACCACTGTCCATCCACCACTCAGGTGAATTACAAACTGAGAGAACAAATGGTAAAGAATTACCATACCCAGATGTTCCATCTCCAGTTTCAGTGGTTACAACATTAGCTGATTTCTTGTCCTGAGTGAACTTGCGATCAGGGCACTCTCTAGCCCAATGTTGATCACTGCCACAGACAAAGCAACCTCCCTTTCCCTTGTTATTGTTGTTCTTCTTTTTAAACTGTGCTGTATGAACAGGTTTATTTGCGTTCTCTGGTTTGTTTTGGTTTTTCTTCTTGTTAAACTTGCGGAAGTTTCTCTTCTGCACCACATTAGCAGTAGAGGTCTCCACACCTTTTCCATTGTCCTTTGATCTAGCTCTTTCCTCAACATCAAGAGTACCAATGAGCTCCTCCACATTGAACTCTTGTCTCTTATGTTTGAGAGAGGTAGCAAAGTCCTTCCAAGAAGGTGGCAACTTGGCGATTATGCCACCAGCCACAAACTTGTCAGGCAAAGGACAAGGAAAAAGTTCGAGTTCCTTAGCTAGTGCCTGAAACTCATGAGCCTGTTCCACTACAGATCGGTTCTCAACCATCTTGTAGTCATACAGCTGCTCCATGAGATACAGCTCGCTACCAGCGTCAGTAACTCCAAACTTTCCAACAAGAGCATCCCACAGTTCTTTCCCCGTGGGAAGGATGATATAGCTTTTCTGGAATTTTGTGTCAAGTGCGCTAATCACTGCACCTCGAAAGAGGTTGTCTTCAGCCTTAAACTTAGCCTCATCCTCAGGAGGTAAGTTGGCAGGCTTGCCCTCAGCGGCATGAAAACAAGACATTGCAGTTAGCCACAATTCCATCTTAGCTTTCCATATCAAGAAGTTTTTACCATCAAACGGATTAGGCTTTAGCACAGCAGCAAAACCTCTGACAGAAAAATGCCTAACATTAGGTTTTTGGATTGTTAGATTTATAGGCATTTTCCGTATTATTTTAATTCCATAAATAAACATTATGATGATGACATATAAAATATAATTAATCATAGAAATCACTTTCTCAAATATATCCATAACAATATGGATCATGAGAACACAAAGCATATGAATCATATAGATCATATAAATACGATAAACATATAAACTGACTGAACAATTGAAAATAAACAAATAGAAACATAAACAACATGATTGTAAAATTAAAACAAACAGATATAACACATTATAAGGTAACAGAACAGATGAGATAAACTCTTTGCTATACATAAAACAGTAGAAATGCATATATAAAACATATATAATCTGTATAACGCAAAACAGTAAGGAAATAAACTGATCATACCCTCCCATGCGCTCTGATCCAGATCCTTGTCCAACTTCCTTTGTCATGTCGCAGATGTTTTGGGCAGTCGCGTAGACGCTCCCCAAAAACCTAATTGCCGATCCCCCGTGCAAGGTCTCGAACGGCACCGGCTTCGGAGGCACCTGCCCTCTCGCTTCTCTGTGCGCGCAGAGTCACGAGATGGAAATACACTCACTCGGCGGCTGGACTGTGATTCTAAAGGTGGTGTGTTCGCGTGTACCGAGTGACAGGGGTGCTCCTCTATTTAACCTCTCGCAGAGGGAAGTTGAAGGAGAAAGGTCGCCGAGTCACGCCAAGAGTCGGCCAGCTCTCGCCGAGTCATGCCATGAGTCGGCCAGCTGAAGGAGAAGGGTCACTCGGCTGAAGTACGCGGTTAGTGAGTGCTAAAAATTAACACAACCACGCATGCTCGCCTGCCTCGCCTCGCCTCGCCACGCCACACCACGCGGCGGCGCGCGCGCGCGCGCGTGGCACGCCCTTGTCCATTTCTTGACTTCTCAAGTTAAGTGGAATAAATCTCACCATATAAGTCAAGGCAAAAGACCCTTGGACTTCCAATGTGGTACTATTGGTATTCTCCACCATTACACACCATAGAGTTTATTCAATAAATGGGCCAAGCCCATAAAAAATTCAACAACCGTTCCATTATCACTTACATCAACGGAGTACTAACCAAACAGCACCTAAAATTATAATATGTTATTTGTGCTGTTGATGTTGTAACTCAGATTATGTGATGTCCAGTAGCTCCTGTATGTCATGCAGCACTGAGTAAGAAGCTGCACACTATAGAGTATTGTAATGTAATGCAAGAAGCTGACGAGTGACGACGAAGTGCTGCTTCTTGGCACCTAGCGTACAAATGGAGAGAATATACATCTCGATCCATGTGATTACCCCCAAGCAGTGCTAAATACTATACTCACGTACTACGTACTAGGATACTTGCAATTATTATATATACTCACGTAACGTACGGATGGAAGTGTGTCTAGAGAAGTAGAGAGAAATCCGGATAGGTAGAATACTGAGGTAGGCGGCAATGACACGAAGGTGTAAGAAGGCAACTGGAAAAGGTGGACGAGTGAGAGCAACCAGGGTTAGTACCTCTGTTTTCGAATATTCGCCTTCTAATTTATTTTTAAAATAAAACGTGACAAATAAAAAAAAACAGAGTAAGTAGTACACAACGGGTTATATGATGTTGACGTGTCATATATAACTAATTAAAAGTCTAATAATATAATAACTCTCTCGTAATACAAGTTTTATATTTAATACTTGACTAATCTCTTTCTCTCACAATTTATCTCGTAGTATGCTTTTATTCTCTCTCATTTCTTTTCCTTCTACATCACCAAAAATCTGATATGACATCTCCTACAGTTTACATATATTACCTTATTATTATACTTGCTCTAATAAGACTTATATGAAGTGGTTCAGACATACGACGAACATAGCGCTCCATAAATAAAAACAATAGTACTGTTTACGCATAGTGTTTCCTAAATTCTACAAGTTGAGCTATTGGAACCTTTGTTTCTTCTTGAGGCCCTCACTCGGTTGTGGGATTTTTTTTATCATCTAATGTTTTTCTTGTGAAACTAAAATAATCAATGTGATTTTTTGTTGTTGATGTTTATACCCACAGTTCACCACGAGATGATCCATGTGGTGATTTTATTCGTAAGAGACTCAGATTGAATTATGATGGCGTGCAGGACAAATGACACAAGGTTTAGAAAGGTTCGGATAGCAAAATTGTCATACCCTACCTCATGTTACATGAGATGGTTGATGCTTATATATACATTACGCATACATGAACTGATGTTAGTTTTCCATATACCTCTCAAACGTTGTTTGATGTCTGGCTATATTTTTGACCGATTTTTTTGTTTTCATATTTAAGTTTAGACCCTGGACGACTTAATTGCAGATTTAGACCTAAAGCTCGGCGCCATGAGCTATGACACCGAGTTAACACGGCTCGCCGCCACAAGTCTTGACACCAAGCTTGCTGACGCGGCAGCCGCCGTGGCATCTAGCTAGCTCGGCGCCACAGATTTTGGCGCTGAGCTAGGACTTAAGCGCAAATTTCTCTCTTTCTCCTTCCACTCCTTTCTCCCACTCCCGTTCTTTCTCCTTCCTCTGCGCCGCGCCGTCGCTCACCGCCGGACGCCGCTCACCGCTGAACGCGCCCACCGCCGGCCGCCGCACGCCCGGCCCCCTGCGTCGCCCCGCCCTGCTCCCCAGCGCCCCCCGCTCCTTGGCCCGTGCCTGAATAATAGTTTGCATAAGTTATGATATGCAACACATAATAGTTACGTTTTATACATGGTTGGGTATGCATGTTTGATATTGTTGTTACGCTAGATTTATTTGCAATTCAGCAAAAAATATTACTATAAGCACTTATATTCTTAGCTTTCCACTATATTGTAATACTCTCTAAACATGTATTTCAACAAAAGCTGAACATCCGATGCATACCTATGATGTTCTTGTCTCCATATGGATAATGAGCGACCGACAACACGACACTGTTGCTAGGAAGGGATTCCTAAGCATTTTTGATATGCGAACTGATGCAATAGAGAGCAGATCCCTTATCAGGTGGTTGATGGACAAGCTTGACCCAAATAACATGACAATACACCCAAGTCCAGGAAAAGAACTGAAAATTAAAAAATGAGAATGTTTGCCTCATATTGGGCTTGCCTAGTGAAAGGGAAATAGGGTCAAACATTTTCCTATATGAATTTTGGTGGTTGAATTGCCCAGCACAAACAATTGGACTAACTAGTTTGCTCTAGATTATGAGTTCTACAGGTGCCAAAGGTTCAACACAAACCAATACAAAGTCAAAGAAAGGGTTCAAATAAAAAGAGCAAAAGACAACCGAAGGCTGCCCTAGTCTGGCGCACTGGACTGTCCGGTGCACCACCGGATAGTGTCCGGTGCACCAGGGAGGATCAACTCAAACTTGCCAGCTTCGGGATTTTGGGGAAGCCGCTCCGCTATAATTCACCGGACTGTCCGGTGTAACACCGGACTGTCCGGTGTGTCAGCGGAGCAACGGCTACTTCGCGCCAACGGTCGTCTGCAAATGAACAGTGAAAGTAAACAGTGCGCGCCTGCACGCGCAGAAGTCAAAGCAGGCGCCAGAAGGTGCACCGGACAGTGAACAGGATCTGTCCGGTGCACCACCGGACTGTCCGGTGGCCCCACTTGTCAGAGCTCCAACGGTCGAACCCTAACGGTTGGGTGACGTGGCTGGCGCACCAGACAGTGTCCAGTGGCGCACCGGACTGTCCGGTGCGCCATATGACAGCAGCCCCTCCCAACGACCACTTTGGTGATTGGGGCTATAAATACCCCCAACCACCAACACTTCAAGGCATCCAAGTTTCAGCCATTTGCATTCAATACAAGAGCTCTAGACTTCACTCCAAGACACAAACAAAGAGATCAAATCCTCTCCCAAGTCCAAAGATCATTCCAATCAAATAGTGACTAGTGAGAGAGTGATATTTGTGTTCTTTTGAGTTCTTGTGCTTGGATCGCTTTCTTCCTTCCTCATTTCTTGCTCTCAAGTGTTTTGTAACCAAGGCAAGAGACACCAAGTGTGTGGTGGTCCTTGCGGGGTCTAAGTGACCCATGAGATAAGGAGAAAGCTCACTCGGTCTAGGTGACCGTTTGAGAGAGGGAAAGGGTTGAAAGAGACCCGGTCTTTGTGACCACCTCAACAGGGAGTAGGTTTGCAAAAACCGAACCTCGGTAAAACAAATCACCGCGTCTCACTCTTCATTTGCTTGTGATTTGGTTTCACCCTCTCTTTCGGACCCGATTATATTTCTAACGCTAACCCCGGCTTGTAGTTGTGCTTAAGTTTATAATTTTCAGATTCCGCCTATTCAACCCCCCCTCTAGGCGACTTTCAATTGGTATCAGAGCCCGGTGCTTCATTAGAGCTTAACCACTCGAAGTGATATCGGGAGATCACGCCAAGAAGGAGGTCTTGACCGGCAAGAAGCCCGCTACAAGTCTCGGGAAGGCTCCATCGAGGGAGTCCGGCTCCAAAGGAAAGGGAGAAACACACTCCCACAACAAGTCACATCGGAGTGGAGACAAGAAGAAGAAGATGAAGAAGGTGGTCTATTATGAGACCGATTCTTCGTCACTATCCACCTCCGGCTCCGACGCGCCGTCCATAACTTCTAAGCGCCATGAGCGCAAGAAGTTTAGTAAGATCTCCCTACGCTACCCTCGCATTTCTAAACGTACTCCATTACTTTCCGTTCCATTAGGCAAACCACCGGTTTTTGACGGTGAAGATTATAACATGTGGAGTGATAAAATGAGGCATCACCTAACCTCACTCCACACTAGTATTTGGGACGTTGTTGAGTTTGGAGTGCAGGTATCATCCGTAGGGGATGAAGATTATGATTCAGACGAGGTTGCCCAAATCCGACACTTCAACTCCCAAGCCACCACTATACTCCTCGCCTCTCTAAGTCGAGAGGAGTATAACAAGGTGCAAGGGTTGAAGAGCGCCAAAGAGATTTGGGACATGCTCAAGACCGCACACGAAGAAGACGAGGTGACGAAGATCACTAAGAGGGAAACAATCGAGGGGGAGCTCGGTCGTTTCATGCTCAACCAAGGAGAAGACCTGCAAGCCATGTACAACCGGCTAAAGACCTTGGTAAATCAAGTGCGCAACCTCGGGAGCACCAAATGGGATGACCATGAGATGGTCAAGGTTATTCTTAGATCACTCGTATTTCTTAACCCTACTCAAGTTCAATTAATTCGTGGTGATCCAAGATATAAACTAATGTCTCCTGAGGAAGTAATAGGAAAATTTGTGAGCTTTGAATTGATGATCAAAGGCTCCAAGAAGATCATCGAGCAAGGCGCCTCCTCCTCCGTACCCGAAGCACAACCCGTTTCATTCAAGGCAATGGAGGAGAAGAAAGAAGACTCTACACCGATGTCGGGGACCATAATTAGGGGTACCCTCAAGACGCCTAATTCTCAGCTGGTAACCCCCATCAGCATAAAGCTGCAAAGGCCTGATGGGTTTGATTAAGTCAGGGATCAGTCCACACGAGTGACTTGACCACGCCACGCCCGAGCCTAGCCTCGGGCGAGGGCAGCCGACCCTAAGATGACTCCGTCTCGCCTGAGGTCTCCTCTTTCACGGCAGGCGCATCCCCGGCTCGCCCTAGGCCCCGCCTCCGATAAGGAGAAACCCTGACTAAATCACCGCGCCAACCGACCGAGTCACCAGGGCGTTTAACGCAAAAGGTAAGACCGACGGGCGGCCAGACTTCGCCAGTGGTGCCATAGGAAACTCCGCCCGACCCAGGGCTCGGACTCAGGCTAAGGCCTCGGAAGACGGCGAACTCCGCTCCGCCCGACCCAGGGCTCGGACTCAGGCTAAGGCCTCGGAAGACGGCGAACTCCGCTCCGCCCGACCCAGGGCTCGGACTCAGGCTAAGGCCTCGGAAGACGGCGAACTCCGCTCCGCCCGACCCAGGGCTCGGACTCAGGCTAAGGCCTCGGAAGACGGCGAACTCCGCCTCGCCCGACCCAGGGCTCGGACTCCGCCTCGGCCTCTGCCGAATAATCTCCGCCTCGCCCGACCAGGGCTCGGACTCTGTCTCTGTCTTGCAGGACGGACTCGGCCACAGCCTCGGAGGAGCCTCCACGACACCCGACCTAGGATACGAGACCGCCACGTCAACAGGAAGCGTCATCATCACCCTGCCCTAAGCCGACTTGGGTCGCAGAGAACAAGACCGGCATCCCATCTGGCCAGCTATGCCAGATAGGCCATGATGGCGCCCCGCTAGATCATGACGACGGCGGCCCCCAGCTCCCTTACGAAAGCAGGAGAACGTCAGCAAGGACCCAGCCACCTCGACAGCTGTCCCCCCGTCCGGCTCCGTTACTCCTCCAACAGCCACGACGCCACTCCAACAGGGTGCCACGATCTCTCTGGCTGCCACCTGGGCATGTACATAGGGCGCTAGCTCTCCCTCGCTAGACACGTAGCACCTTGCTACACCCCCATCTTGTACACCTGGACCCTCTCCTTACGACTATAAAAGGAAGGGCCAGGGCCTTCTTAAAAAAGGTTGGCCTCGCGGGGACGAAAGGCAGGGGCAGGCGCTCACTCGGGGCCGCCCTCTCCCTTCACCTCGTGCGGACGCTTGTAACCCCCTACTGCAAGCGCACCCGACCTGGGCGCGGGACGAACACGAAGGCCGTGGGAATTTCTCCGACTCCCTCGCGATCCGGCTCCGGCCACCGACCTCTCTCCCACTCCGTTCCCCCCTTTGCGCTCGCTCCACGCGCTCGACCCATCTGGGCTGGGGCACGCGGCACTCTCACTCGTCGGCTCGAGGACCCCCCGGTCTCGGAACGCCGACAGTTGGCGCGCCAGGTAGGGGCCGCGCTGCGTGTTGACGTTCGATTTCCCGTCAAGCTCCAGATGGGCAGTCTTCAACAACCTCTTCAACCCGGGACGGTGCTCCGTTTCGGGAACCTCGAGTTCATGTCTCTCGACAGCGGCTACGACATGATACTCCTTCCACCGCCGCGCGATAGCGACATTGGTGGCGGACAGCCCGCCCGCCGGCGGCGGAATCGACGACGTCTTTCCCGCGTAGGGGAAGGACAGCGTTCGAGCTCGCCCCATCCTCTCCCTCGCCATCGGAGGAGGAGGAGGCGGGGCAACCAGGGCCGGGCGGGAGGCCGCGCTCCGACGGCTGTCGGGCAAATCGACATCCCCGGCGCCTCGACGGAGGACACGCCAAGCGTCGCCCTCGCGTTCAAGGCAGACGCGAGCGCCATCCCCCCGCAACACGTCGACTCCGAGCAAGTGGACGACGCCAGCACGCTCACGGAAGGCCTGCAGGACGTCGCCCTCGGACCCAAGACGACGACGCGGTCAGCCCCCGACGCGACTTCATCGCTCCTCGTCGACAAAAAGGTATCGACTGCTACCCATCTTTCGTTATTTCGACTCGGCCTCAGCCCGCCTGGCGATCTCGCTTTGGCGGGTGCTCACATTGAGGCGAGTGCAACCTCTCTGGGGTTTCCTGTGCGGTCGCCTTGGGACCGATTGACGGGTGTCTCGACCTACGGACCCTCTGGGTCCGAGGAAGACGACGACCCTAGCATCTGCTGGGATTTCTCCGGATCTGGCAACCCTAGTGCCATGCGGGACTTCATGACCGCATGTGACTACTGCCTCTCCGACTGTTCCGACGGCAGCCGCAGCCTTGGCGACAAGGACTGCGGCCTGAGTCGCGAATGTTTCCACATCGAGCTAGGGGATCCCTCCGGAGGCGGCTGTCTCGGCATGCCGGAGGATGGTGATCCCCCTAGGCCAGCGCCTCGCGCTGACATCCCGCGGGAGCTAGCTGTGGTCCCCGCTTCGGCGGGAGGTCACGACCCACAGCTCGAGCAAGTCCGCGGGGCGCAGGCCGGGTTCGATGAAGGAGCAGGAGCGCTCGAGGCAATCCGTCAGAACATCGGGCAGGTATGGGCGAGCCAACCCCCGGCCGGAGGAATACGTCACTTGCCCCAAGGTCTCCAGCACCGCATCGCCAACGATGCCAGGGACAAACCGCCACCCGCATCCGGCGGGACTGGCCAGGACCTGGTCGCTGCAGCAATGCTCCTCCGCGCGATGCCGGAGTCATCAACCACCGAGGGACGGCGGATCCAGGGAGAACTCAGGCATCTCCTGGAAGGCGCTGCGGCCCGGCGGGCAGAGAGCTCTGCCTCTCGAAGGCGGGGATACACCCCGGATCCTCGTGCCGCGACTTCCCGACTCACGCGGGAAGCCTCGGTCTTCACCGGGCGCACGCGCAACACCGCGCCTGCGGCCCCGGGCCACCTCGGCGACGAGCACCCTCATCGTGACCGTCGGGCACGCCTCGACGAAAGGGTGCGCCGAGGCTACCACCCCAGGCGTGGGGGACGTTATGACAGCGGGGAGGATCGAAGTCCCTCGCCCGAACCACCCGGTCCGCAGGTCTTTAGCCGAGCCATTCGGCGGGCGCCGTTTCCGCCCCGATTCCGACCCCCGACTACTATCACGAAGTACTCGGGGGAGACGAGACCGGAATTGTGGCTTGCAGACTACCGCCTGGCCTGCCAGCTGGGTGGGACGGACGATGACAACCTCATCATCCGAAACCTCCCCCTATTTCTCTCCGACACCGCTCGTGCCTGGTTGGAGCACCTGCCCCCGGGGCAGATTTCCAACTGGGAGGATCTGGTCCAGGCCTTCGCCGGGAACTTCCAGGGCACGTACGTGCGCCCCGGGAATTCCTGGGACCTCCGAAGCTGTCGGCAATTGCCGGGAGAGTCCCTTCGGGACTACATCCGGCGGTTCTCGAAGCAGCGCACCGAGCTGCCCAACATCACCGACTCCGATGTCATCGGCGCGTTCCTCGCTGGCACCACCTGCCGCGACCTGGTGAGCAAGTTGGGTCGCAAAACCCCCACCAGGGCGAGCGAGCTGATGGACATCGCTACCAAGTTCGCCTCCGGCCAGGAGGCGGTAGAGGCCATCTTCCGAAAGGACAAGCAGCCCCAGGGCCGCCCGTCGGAAGATGCTCCCGAGGCGTCTGCTCCGCGCGGCGCCAAGAAGAAAGGCAGGAGGAAGTCGCAAGCGAAACGCGACGTTCCCGATGCTGACCTTGTCGCCGCCGCCGAGCGCAAGAACCCTCGGAAACCCCCCGGAGGTGCGAACCTCTTCGACAAGGCACTCAAGGAGACGTGCCCCTACCATCAGGGGCCCGTCAAACACACCCTCGAAGAATGCGTCATGCTTCGGCGTCACTTCCATCGGGCCGGGCCACCCGCCGAGGGTGGCAAGGCTCACGACGACGACAAAAGGGAGGATCACCAAGCAGGAGAGTTCCCCGAGGTCCGCGACTGCTTCGTGATCTACGGAGGGCATGTGGCAAATGCCTCGGCTCGGCATCGTAAGCAAGAGCGTCGGGAGGTCTGCTCGGTGAAGGTGGCGGCGCCAGTCTACCTAGACTGGTCCGACAAGCCCATCACCTTCGACCAGGACGACCACCCCGACCACGTGCCGAGCCCGGGGAAGTACCCGCTCGTCGTCGATCCTGTCATTGGCGACGTCAGGCTCACCAAGGTCCTGATGGATGGGGGCAGCTGCCTCAACATCATCTACGCCGAGACTCTCAAGCTCCTGCGCGTCGACTTGTCGTCTGTCCGAGCAGGCGCTGCGCTCTTCCACGGGATCATTCCCGGGAAGCGTGTCCAGCCCCTCGGACAGCTCGACCTCCCTGTCTGCTTCGGAACACCCTCCAACTTCCGAAGGGAGACTTTGACGTTCGAGGTGGTCGGGTTCCGAGGGACCTACCACGCGGTGTTGGGAAGGCCATGCTACGCGAAATTCATGGCCATCCCCAACTACACCTACCTGAAGCTCAAGATGCTGGGCCCCAACGGGGTCATCACCGTCGGCCCCACGTACAAACACGCATTCGAGTGCGATGTGGAGTGCGTGGAGTACGCCGAGGCCCTCGCCGAGTCCGAGGCCCTCATTGCCGACCTAGAAAGCCTCTCCCGAGAGGTGCCGGATGTGAAGCGGCATGCCGGCAACTTCGAGCCAGCAGAGACGGTTAAGGCCGTCCCTCTCGACCCCAGTGGCGACGCCTCCAAGCAGGTCCGAATCGGTTCGGGGCTCGACCCCAAATAGGAGGCAGTGCTCGTCGACTTTCTCCGCGCAAACGCCGACGTTTTCGCGTGGAGTCCCTCGGACATGCCCGGCATACCGAGGGAAGTCGCCGAGCACTCGCTGGATATTCGGGCCGGGGCCCGACCGGTCAGACAGCCTCTGCGCCGATTCGACGAGGAAAGGCGCAGAGTGATAGGCGAGGAGGTCCACAAGCTGATGGCAGCAGGGTTCATCAAAGAGGTATTCCATCCCGAATGGCTTGCCAACCCTGTACTTGTGAGGAAAAAAGGGGGGAAGTGGCGGATGTGTGTAGACTACACTGGCCTCAACAAAGCATGTCCAAAGGTCCCCTACCCTCTACCTCGCATCGACCAAATTGTGGACTCCACAGCAGGGTGCGAAACCCTGTCTTTTCTCGATGCCTACTCAGGGTATCATCAAATCAAGATGAAAGAGTCCGACCAGCTCGCGACTTCTTTCATCACGCCCTTCGGCATGTACTGTTATGTCACAATGCCGTTCGGGTTGAGGAACGCGGGTGCAACGTACCAGCGGTGCATGAACCATGTGTTCGGCGAACACATTGGTCGCACGGTCGAGGCCTACGTCGACGACATCGTGGTCAAGACGAGGAAAGCCTCCGACCTTCTCTCCGACCTCGGACTGACATTCCGGTGTCTCAAGGCGAAGGGCGTCAAGCTCAATCCCGAGAAGTGCGTCTTCGGGGTGCCCCGGGGCATGCTCTTGGGGTTCATCGTCTCCGAGCGGGGCATCGAAGCCAATCCGGAGAAGATCGCAGCAATCACAAACATGGGACCTATCAAGGACTTAAAAGGCGTACAGAGGGTCATGGGATGCCTCGCGGCCTTGAGCCGCTTCATCTCGCGCCTCGGCGAAAGAGGCCTGCCCCTGTACCGCCTCTTAAGGAAGGCCGAATGCTTCACTTGGACTCCCGAGGCCGAAGAAGCCCTCGGGAGCCTGAAGGCACTCCTCACACAGGCGCCCATCTTGGTACCCCCAACTGATGGAGAGACCCTCCTGGTCTACGTCGCCGCAACCACTCAGGTGGTCAGCGCCGCGATCGTGGTCGAAAGGCAGGAAGAAGGGCATGCTTTGCCCATTCAGAGGCCAGTTTACTTCGTCAGCGAAGTGCTGTCCGAGACCAAGACCCGCTACCCACAAGTCCAGAAGCTGCTATACGCTGTGGTCCTGACGAGGCGAAAGTTGCGACATTACTTCGAGTCCCATCCGGTGACTGTGGTGTCATCCTTCCCCCTGGGGGAGATCATCCAGTGCCGAGAAGCCTCGGGACGGATCACAAAGTGGGCGGTGGAAATCATGGGCGAGGCGATCTCGTTCGCCCCTCGGAAGGCCATCAAGTCCCAGGCACTGGCGGATTTCGTAGCCGAATGGGTCGATACCCAGTTACCAACGGCTCCGATCCAACCAGAACTCTGGACCATGTTTTTCGACGGGTCGCTGATGAAGACGGGAGCTGGCGCGGGCCTGCTTTTCGTCTCGCCCCTCGGAAAACACCTGCGCTACGTGCTTCGCCTCCATTTCCCGGCGTCTAACAATGTAGCTGAGTACGAGGCTCTGATCAACGGGTTGCGAATCGCCATCGAGCTAGGGGTTCGACGCCTCGATGCACGCGGCGACTCGCAGCTCGTCATCGACCAAGTCATGAAGAATTCCCTCTGCCGCGACCCGAAGATGGAGGCCTACTGCGAAGAGGTTCGACGCCTGGAGGACAAGTTCTACGGGCTCGAACTTAACCACATCGCCCGACGTTATAATGAGACTGCGGACGAGCTGGCGAAGATAGCCTCGGGGCGGACAACGGTTCCCCCGGACGTCTTCGCCCGGGATCTGCACCAACCCTCAGTCAAGATAGGCGACGCGCCCGAACCCGAGGCACCCTCGGCCTCGTCCGAGGTAACCTCGGCTCAGCCCGAGCCGTCCTCGGCTCAATCCGAGGAACCCTCGGGGCCCGAGCGCGAAGCGCTGCACGTCGAGGAGGAGCGGAACGGGGTCGTGCCAGATCAAGATTGGAGGACCCCGTACCTGCAATATCTCCGCCGAGGAGAGCTGCCCCTCGACCAAACCGAGGCTCGGCGGGTAACGCGACGAGCAAAATCGTTCGTCCTGCTGGGCGACGAGAAGGAGCTCTACCACCGCAGCCCCTCGGGCATCCTCCAGCGATGCATCACCATCGCCAAGGGTCAGGACCTCCTGCAGGAAATACACTCGGGGGCTTGCGGTCATCATGCAGCACCTCGAACCCTCGTCGGGAATGCTTTCCGCCAAGGCTTCTACTGGCCAACGGCGGTGGCTGACGCCACTAGAATTGTCCGCGCCTGCGAAGGGTGCCAATTCTATGCAAAGCAGACCCACCTGCCCGCTCAGGCTCTGCAGACGATACCCATCACCTGGCCCTTCGCTGTGTGGGGTCTGGACCTCGTCGGCCCACTGCAGAAGGCACCCGGGGGCTACACGCACCTGTTGGTCGCCATCGACAAATTCTCCAAGTGGATCGAGGTCCGACCCCTAAGCAGCATCAGGTCCGAGCAGGCGGTGGCATTCTTCACCAACATCATCCATCGCTTCGGGGTCCCGAACTCCATCATCACCGACAATGGCACCCAGTTCACCGGCAAAAAATTCTCGGATTTTTGCGACGATCACAACATCCGGGTGGACTGGGCCGCCGTAGCTCACCCCATGTCGAATGGGCAAGTGGAACGTGCCAATGGCATGATTCTACGAGGGCTTAAGCCTCGGATTTATAACAGTCTCAACAAGTTCGGCAAGCGATGGATGAAGGAACTCCCCTCGGTGGTCTGGAGCCTGAGGACGACTCCAAGCCGAGCCACGGGTTTCACGCCGTTCTTCCTGGTCTACGGGGCCGAGGCAATCCTGCCCACGGACCTGGAATACGGTTCCCCGAGGACGAGGGCTTACGACGAAGAAAGCAACCAAGCCAGCCGAGAAGACTCGCTGGACCAGCTGGACGAGGCTCGGGACAGGGCCCTAATACACTCAGCGCGGTATCAGCAGTCCCTGCGACGCTACCACGCCCGAGGGGTCCGACCCCGAGATCTCCAGGTGGGCGATCTGGTGCTTCGGCTGCGGCAGGACGCCCGAGGGAGGCATAAGCTAACGCCCCCCTGGGAGGGGCCGTTCATCATCGCCAAAGTTCTGAAGCCCGGAACTTACAAGCTGGCCAACAGTCAAGGCGAGGTCTACGGCAACGCTTGGAACATCCAACAGCTACGTCGCTTCTATCCTTAAGAATGTTTCCAAGTTGTTCATATACCCCGCACCCACGCAAAGTTTAGTCAACAAGGAAGGGTCGGCCTCGCCTCGGCAAAGCCCGACCCTCCCTCGGGGGCTAAAAGGGGGTTAACCCCCTCTGCGTCAAAATTTTCCTCGAACAAAAAACCTCTTTTACCAGAACATCTTTCGTGCTTTTTGACTACTTCGAAAAGTGGGTCCTAGAAACGACGGGGTACACGTAAGCAGCCAAGGCCGACCGAGCCAAGGTACTCCTACGCCTCCGGGATACGGATACCTCACTCGTCACCTTCTGTGATAAGTAACTCACGTTCGGATAAGGTGACTCCGCGGATCGAATGAGTCTTTACGTACGGAGGCTCTTCTGTTGAAGCAGGTTCTTCGAGCCTTCTCGACCGAGTCGGTGACAGGGCCTCATGGATGGGTAAAAGTACGCGTAAGCGGCGAGGCCGACCGAGCCGAGGGACTCCCACGCCTCCGGGATACGGATACCTCACTCATCACCTCCCGCGAGAAGCAACTCTTGCTCGCACTAACATCCCTGCTACCGACAAAAAGTCCAGACACTCGAAGCAAGAGGAAAAGAGACACAGCTTTATAACGCGACAAGGGTGTGTGTTCTGGCCTCAACGGCCGCACAAGGCCCACGCTACAGAACGACTTGACCCTGCAGGCGCGGACCTTGGTACTGGAAGAGGGTGGCGACACCCTCGGCATCAGCAGCACCTTCGGCAAGACCCGACCTGGCCTCGGGTGGCCACGCGGTCCGAAGGCCTTCGCTCCAAAGGACGACGTCGACACCGCGCTCGAGCAATCTCCGCCAGAGGCTTCCCCGAGAATCCGGCCCAAGCGGACGGCTCGGCCGGCCACCTCCGGGGCCTCGGCCGACCCCTTCCGAGGGCGCCAGCTCGGTCCGAGGCCTCGGCTAATCAACTCCGGCGCCGAGCCTGCCAGCAGACGACCCAGCTGGGCTCCGGCCAACCAGGTTCCATTTCCGAGCCAACAACGCCTCTGCTTGTGCTGATATCGCTACCCCTGGCCTCGGCACGTCGAAGAGCGACCGAGGGGTCTTTTTAACTAAGCTAGAGGAGCCTCGGACAACAGGTCCGACCGAGCCGAGGGATTCCTACGCCTCCGGGATACGGATACCTCACTCGTCACCTGGACACGGGGCGACTCATGCTTGGTGAAGCGATTCAGACAATCGATAGGCAAGTCTTATTGCTCAGAAATGAGGAAAAAACACGGCTCTGTGCTGGAGTTACATACATGTTCAGGCCCCGAAAGCCGAAATGAACAAAAAACCCGGCACTCAAAGTGCCACTACAGGCGGAACTCCGGTTCCCCCCCCCGCAGGTACGAACAACCCCACTCGATAGGGGCGGGCCTGCGGGGCAGCGGAAAAAACTCTCACCCCTCGAGGACGAGAGCCAGCCATTTAGGCCGGGAGACGGAGACCCAGGGCTACTGACGGAGTTGGCAATCTCATCAGTAGAGAAGCCAGTTCCGTCCGCCGGCGCCTCGGGACCCCCCACTTCCGGCATGGCTAGAGGAAGTCTCCGAGATGCTGGAGGATGCCGTTCTCACCCCGGGAACACGGGGAAGAAGAGGGCAACCGACCCACACGGAGACAGCCCCCTGGCTCGCCTCGTCCTCCCTCTTGGCCTGGTGATGAAAATCCTTGAGGCCGAGGGAGGGGCAGAGACCGCAGCCCGGCTCGCTTTCCCCCACCATCAAGCCGGAGGTCGCCTTCTCGGGCGATCGCCGGTGGAGGGGTGCAGCCGGGCTGCATGATGAAAATCCTTGAAGCCGAACGATGGCTGAAAGGTACCAACCCCCGCGGGGTCGCGTTCCTCCAACGATGGAGCGAAAAGACGGCGTTTCCCCCCATCCGGGGGCCTGGAAGATGGAGAGACACAATGCATAAGGGAGAAAGGAGACATGGTCGCCTCACGAAGGGGGTCGCCCTCCTTTTAAAGGCAACTCCCCCTGCTAGCGCCCTCGACCGTCATGGGCTGAGTCTTCTCCAACACGCCTCCAAGGCCCTTCCCTGCGGCGCGGGGGCTGGGGCCCGCCTGTCATGAAGACCAGCTCCAAGCAGAGGGAGCCAAATCGCCGCGCACGACGCACGCAACCGCCCAGCGGTTACAAGTAACCCTCCACTTTTGCCCAGACCAACGGGCAAAGGGGGCGAGCGGCAATGCAAGCGGCATGCAACCACGCCAAGTGGACGCGCCTCCCCGACTCCTGACAGGCCAGCGCGACGGCTCAAGACCACGCGTCGTTCAACTGGCGCGCCAGGCGCTGCATGCGAACCGCTGCGCCTCTCGCTCCACCACCGCACCTCCTCGATTGCGGAACCGATACCGCGACTCGAGGCCGCCCAGCCTGCGATCCAGCGGCGCCAGCCTGGCGCAGCGGTCAAACGCGGTCAAAAATGGGCCGGCAGTAATGACGGTGGCAGGCGTGCGAAGGCAGCGGTTACGCCATCGGCCAGGCTCACGTCCCATCCGGGGGCAGCAAGAGAACCCTTCTCACGGCGTGAAGACGACGCGTCCGTGACCCGTACCTCGAACGGCCCGCGCGCGCACAACGGCGACCTCGCCAACTACTCACCCCAGCGCATTAACTCCACGGCGAAATAGGCGACGTTTCTGGCAGGGGCAGCTGGCGGCGCTTCGCCTCCGCCAAAAAAAAAAACGGCCACGCCGAGAAAGGTACGCCACGAAGTTCAATTTCGAATCCCTTTTTCCCTTTTCCTTCTTTCTCTATCTCTTGCAACAGGGACCGAGAAGGGGGATAACCCCAAAGGGATCCTTCCCCGTGAAGGAACTAGGCCCCGAGCCTCCCTACTGATCAGGGGTTCGAAGGCTGGCCCCCCAAAGGGTTCAACAGCCGCCTCAGATCGCGTGGGCCCGACACCCACTACTGGTCAGGGGTTCGAAGGTCGGCCCCCGAAAGGTTCCATGACCGCCTCAGGCTACTAGGGCTCCGTGCCCCCTACTGATCAGGGGTTCGAAGGCTGGCCTGTCGAAGGGTTCACAGCCGCCTCAGACGCCGAGCGAGGGATGACCAGGGGTACGTTCGATACATAACCAAGGCTCGGGCTGCGCTCCCGAGGTACCCTAGGACATTTCCGAGACCAGCGGGAACGACTCTGTAACGGAATCCCATCGGAGGGAGGCAACGAGCCCTCGGACCCCGTCGCTAGGGGACCGGGTCCGGCAGATCACCCGCAGGTACTTTTGGGCGTGCCTCCGGGCCCCTAGCCGACCCCTAACGAACGGGGCACGGACGTCCACTCGGATTACCCGATCGCAGCTCACCGGAGACACCATGTTCGGTGCCCATCGAGGGTAACATGGCGCACTCCCCCCCTCCTCCTTGCGGAAAGGCGACGTAGGGGCGTATATAAAAAGTCGAGTCTGTCCCTGATCGTCCTCTCGCTCCGTGCGAAGGCTCGGGGGCTGCTCTCGCAAACCCGGCTCCGGCCGAACCGTTGACAGCGTCAACATACCAGCCCGAGAACTTGGGCCCCGACAGTGCACCTGGGTTACGCCCTGCTCGCATGAGGGAACCGCTAGTCACGCCGAAGCATTGCGCGAGGCATTAAGACCTCGAAGGAGTGAAACCACTCCTCCGAGGCCTCGGGGGCTACACCCGGCGGGTGCGCTCGCGCGCACCCACCGGAATAAGGTACCTCCGAGAAAGGCTGGTCCCCTTGCAAAAAAGTGCGATGCAAGCCTCCAAGCGAGTGTTAACACTCTCTTCGAGGCTCGGGGGCTACTGTCGGGGACCATAATTAGGGGTACCCTCAAGACGCCTAATTCTCAGCTGGTAACCCCCATCAGCATAAAGCTGCAAAGGCCTGATGGGTTTGATTAAGTCAGGGATCAGTCCACACGAGTGACTTGACCACGCCACGCCCGAGCCTAGCCTCGGGCGAGGGCAGCCGACCCTAAGATGACTCCGTCTCGCCTGAGGTCTCCTCTTTCACGGCAGGCGCATCCCCGGCTCGCCCTAGGCCCCGCCTCCGATAAGGAGAAACCCTGACTAAATCACCGCGCCAACCGACCGAGTCACCAGGGCGTTTAACGCAAAAGGTAAGACCGACGGGCGGCCAGACTTCGCCAGTGGTGCCATAGGAAACTCCGCCCGACCCAGGGCTCGGACTCAGGCTAAGGCCTCGGAAGACGGCGAACTCCGCTCCGCCCGACCCAGGGCTCGGACTCAGGCTAAGGCCTCGGAAGACGGCGAACTCCGCTCCGCCCGACCCAGGGCTCGGACTCAGGCTAAGGCCTCGGAAGACGGCGAACTCCGCTCCGCCCGACCCAGGGCTCGGACTCAGGCTAAGGCCTCGGAAGACGGCGAACTCCGCCTCGCCCGACCCAGGGCTCGGACTCCGCCTCGGCCTCTGCCGAATAATCTCCGCCTCGCCCGACCAGGGCTCGGACTCTGTCTCTGTCTTGCAGGACGGACTCGGCCACAGCCTCGGAGGAGCCTCCACGACACCCGACCTAGGATACGAGACCGCCACGTCAACAGGAAGCGTCATCATCACCCTGCCCTAAGCCGACTTGGGTCGCAGAGAACAAGACCGGCATCCCATCTGGCCAGCTATGCCAGATAGGCCATGATGGCGCCCCGCTAGATCATGACGACGGCGGCCCCCAGCTCCCTTACGAAAGCAGGAGAACGTCAGCAAGGACCCAGCCACCTCGACAGCTGTCCCCCCGTCCGGCTCCGTTACTCCTCCAACAGCCACGACACCACTCCAACAGGGTGCCACGATCTCTCTGGCTGCCACCTGGGCATGTACATAGGGCGCTAGCTCTCCCTCGCTAGACACGTAGCACCTTGCTACACCCCCATCTTGTACACCTGGACCCTCTCCTTACGACTATAAAAGGAAGGGCCAGGGCCTTCTTAAAAAAGGTTGGCCTCGCGGGGACGAAAGGCAGGGGCAGGCGCTCACTCGGGGCCGCCCTCTCCCTTCACCTCGTGCGGACGCTTGTAACCCCCTACTGCAAGCGCACCCGACCTGGGCGCGGGACGAACACGAAGGCCGTGGGAATTTCTCCGACTCCCTCGCGATCCGGCTCCGGCCACCGACCTCTCTCCCACTCCGTTCCCCCCTTTGCGCTCGCTCCACGCGCTCGACCCATCTGGGCTGGGGCACGCGGCACTCTCACTCGTCGGCTCGAGGACCCCCCGGTCTCGGAACGCCGACAACCGAGTAGAGTCCCCATCGATGCCTCCAAGCTCGACAACGAGGAGACGGCGCTCATCATCAAGAGCTTCCGCCAAATCCTCAAGCAAAGGAGGGGGAAAGACTACAAGCCCCGCTCCAAGAAAGTGTGCTACAAGTGTGGTAAGCCTGGTCATTTTATCGCTAAATATCCTTTATCTAGTGATAGTGACAGGGATAACGACAAGAGGGGGAAGAAAAAGGAGAAGAAGAGGTATTACAAGAAGAAGGGCGGTGATGCCCATGTTTGCTGGGAGTGGGACTCCGACGAGAGCTCCACCGACTCCTCCGAAGACGAGGACACCGCCAACATTGCCATCAATAAAGGTCTTCTCTTCCACAACGTCGGTCACAAGTGCCTCATGGCAAAGGACGGCAAGAAGAAGAAGAAGGTAAAATCAAGGTCCTCCACTAAGTATGCAACCTCTAGTGATGAGGATAATTCTAGTGATGATGAGGATAACTTGCTTACTCTTTTTGTCAATCTTAACATGCAACAAAAAGAGAAATTAAATGAATTGATTAGTGCCATTCATGAGAAGGATGAAGTCTTGGATAGCCAAGAGGACTTCCTTATTAAAGAAAACAAAAAGCATGTTAAGGTTAAAAATGCTTATGCTCTAGAGGTTGAAAAATGTGAAAAATTAACTAGTGAGCTAAGCACTTGCCATGACACTATTTCCAACCTTAGAATTGAGAATGCTAATTTGGTTGCTAAGGTTGAGAAGTCAAATATTTGTGATAATTCAATTATCAATCTTAGAAATGATAATGCTAGTTTAATTGCTAAGATTGATAAATTGAATGTCTCTCTTGCTAGCCTTAGGAATGAGAATGAAAAATTAATTGCTAAGGCTAAAGACTTAGATGTTTGCAATGCTTCTATTTCCAATCTTAGAGATGAGAATGCTATTTTACATGCTAAGATTGTTGAATTAAATGATTGCAAACCCTCTACATTTAGCATTGATCATGTTTCTATTTGTACTAGATGTAGAGATATTAACATTGATGATATTCATGATCACCTTGCTATGATTAAACAACAAAATGATCATATAGCTGAATTAGATGCTAAAATTGCCGAGCATGAACTAGAAAATGAGAAATTTAAATTTGCTCGTAGCATGCTTTATAGTGGGAGACGCCCTGGCATTAAGGATGGCATTGGCTTCAACAAGGAGACAATGTCAAGCTTAATGCCCCTCCTAAAAGATTGTCTAATTTTGTTAAGGGCAAGGCTCCCATGCCTCAGGATAATGAGGGCTATATTTTATATCCTGCTGGTTATCCTGAGGATAAGATTAGGATAATTCATGCAAAGAAGACTCATCTTGTTTCTCACCATGCTTTTATTTATAAGAATGAGGCTTCTAGCTCTAGGCGTTCTACACATGTTAAAATGCCTAAGAAGAAATCTCCTATTGCATCAAATGATCATAATGTTTCATTCAAAACCTTTGATTCTTCTTATGTGCTAACTAGCAAATCAGGCAATGTAGTTGCCAAATATGTTGGGGGCAAACACAAGCGCTCCAAGACTTGTGTTTGGGTACCCAAGGTGCTTGTTTCTAATGTAAAAGAACCCAAGACCGTTTGGATACCTAAGAACAAGGCCTAAATTTGTTTTGTAGGTTTATGCATCCGGGGGCTCAAGTTGGATCATCGACAGCGGGTGCACAAACCATATGACTAGGGAGAAAAAGATGTTCTCCTCCTATGAGAAAAACCAAGACCCCCAAAGAGCTATCACATTCGGGGATGGAAATCAAGGTTTGGTCAAAGGACTTGGTAAAATTGCTATATCACCTGACCATTCTATTTCCAATGTTTTTCTTGTAGATTCTTTAGATTACAACTTGCTTTCTGTTTCTCAATTATGTAAAATGGGTTACAACTGTCTTTTTACGGATGTAGGTGTTACTGTCTTTAGAAGAAGTGATGATTCAATAGCTTTTAAGGGAGTGTTAGAGGGTCAGCTATACTTAGTTGATTTCAATAGAGCTGAACTCGACACTTGCTTAATTGCTAAAACTAACATGGGTTGGCTCTGGCATCATCGACTAGCCCACGTTGGAATGAAGAATCTTCACAAGCTTCTAAAGGGAGAGCACATTTTGGGACTAACCAATGTTCATTTTGAGAAAGACAGGATTTGTAGCGCATGCCAAGCAGGGAAGCAAGTTGGTGTTCATCATCCACACAAGAACATCATGATGACTGACAGGCCACTGGAGCTACTCCACATGGATTTATTCGGCCCGATAGCTTACTTAAGCATCGGCGGGAGTAAGTAATGTCTAGTTATTGTGGATGATTATTCTCGCTTCACTTGGGTATTCTTTTTACAAGAAAAATCTCAAACCCAAGAGACTTTGAAAGGATTCTTGAGACGGGCTCAAAATGAGTTCGGCTTGAGGATCAAGAAAATAAGAAGCGACAATGGAACGGAGTTCAAGAATTCTCAAATTGAAGGTTTTCTTGAGGAAGAGGGCATCAAGCATGAGTTCTCTTCTCCTTACACGCCACAACAAAATGGTGTAGTGGAGAGGAAGAATAGAACTCTATTGGACATGACAAGGACCATGCTTGATGAATACAAGACTTCGGATCGGTTTTAGGCCGAGGCGGTCAACACCGCTTGCTACGCCATTAACCGATTATATCTTCACCGAATCCTCAAGAAGACATCATATGAACTCCTCACCGGTAAAAAGCCCAATGTTTCATATTTTAGAGTCTTTGGTAGCAAATGCTTTATTCTTGTTAAAAGAGGTAGAAAATCTAAATTTGCTCCTAAGGCTGTAGAAGGCTTTTTACTTGGCTATGACTCAAACACAAGGGCGTATAGAGTCTTTAATAAGTCCACTGGATTAGTTGAAGTCTCTTGTGACATTGTGTTTGATGAAACTAACGGCTCTCAAGTAGAGCAAGTTGATCTTGATGAGTTAGATGATGAAGAGGCTTCATGCATCGCGCTAAGGAACATGTCCATTGGGGTTGTGTGTCCTAAGGAATCCGAAGAGCCTCCACAAGCACACGATCAACCATCTTCCTCCATGCAAGCATCTCCACCAACTCAAGATGAGGATCAAGCTCAAGAGGATGAAAATGAAGATCAAGAAGATGAGCCACCTCAAGAGGAGGACAATGATCAAGGGGGAGATGCTAATGATCAAGATAAGGAAGATGATGAAGATCCAAGGCCGCCACACCCAAGAGTCCACCAAGCAATCCAACGAGATCACCTCGTGAACACCATCCTCGGCGATATTCATAAGGGGGTAACCACTCGATCTTGTGTTGCTCATTTTTTTGAACATTACTCTTTTGTTTCCTCTATTGAGCCACATAGGGTAGAGGAAGCACTTCAAGATTCGGATTGGGTGTTGACGATGCAAGAGGAGCTCAACAACTTCACAAGGAATGAGGTATGGCATTTAGTTCCACGTCCTAACCAAAATGTTGTAGGAACCAAATGGGTCTTCCGCAACAATCAAGATGAGCACAGTGTGGTGACAAGGAACAAGGCACAACTTGTGGCCAAGGGGTATTCACAAGTCGAAGGTTTGGATTTTGGTGAAACCTATGCACCCGTAGCTAGGCTTGAGTCAATTCGTATATTACTTGCCTATTCTACTTACCATGGCTTTAAGCTTTATCAAATGGACGTGAAGAGTGCCTTCCTCAATGGACCTATCAAGGAAGAGGTATATGTTGAGCAACCTCCCGGCTTTGAAGATAGTGAGTATCCTAACCGTGTTTACAAACTCTCAAAGGCGCTTTATGGGCTCAAGCAAACTCCAAGAGCATGGTATGAATGCCTAAGAGATTTTCTTATCACTAATGGCTTCAAAGTCGGAAAGGCCGATCCTACTCTCTTTACTAAAACAATTGAAAATGATTTGTTTGTATGCCAAATTTATGTTGATGATATCATATTTGGGTCTACTAACAAATCTATTTGTGAAGAGTTTAGTAGGATCATGATACAAAAATTCGAGATGTCTATGATGGGGGAGTTGAAGTATTTTCTAGGATTTCAAGTGAAGCAACTCCAAGAGGGCACCTTCATTAGCCAAACGAAGTACATTCAAGATATACTCACCAAGTTTGGAATGAAGGATGCCAAGCCCATCAAGACACCCATGGGAACCAATGGGCATCTCGACCTCGACACGGGAGGTAAATCCGTAGATCAAAAGGTATACCGGTCGATGATAGGATCCTTACTCTATTTATGTGCATCTCGACCGGATATTATGCTTTCTGAAAGTCGCCTAGAGGGGGGTGAATAGGCGAAACCTGAAAATTAAAACTTTATCCCCCAACTAGATCCCTTGATTAGTGGTTAGAACAAGATATACAAATACAGGAGTATATAAACTAAGTTCTTGCTTGAAAAGAGTATTGCTAAATAATGCGGGAGAGATGAATCAAATAAGTTATAGAATAACAAAGCAAGAAGCCTTAGATGAGAAGAGCACTAGGACGAGTTGTTTCTTGTAACGTGTTGCTTCACTAAATGGAAATTTAACTTGAAGCAACACCAAATGATATTGACAACGAATGGAGCAAGAAAAACTTAGAGTACGAGAAAACAAACAAATCACAAGCAATAAACACGATGGACACGGGTGATTTGTTTTACCGAGGTTCGGCCCTCGAAGGCCTAGTCCCCGTTGAGGAGTCCACTTAAGGACGGGTCTTTTTTAACCCTTTCCCTCTCTCCGCCGACCACACAAGGATTGGCGAGCTCTTCTTCTTCTCAAGGATCACTCTTTATCCCGCAAGGACCACCACACACTTTGGTGTCTCTTGTTAGCTTTTACAAGCCTCCAAACCTTTGGAGGAAGTTCAATGGGAGTCAAAACTCCACGCGCAAATGAACACAAAGATGAAGCACACACTATCTCTCAATGAATCTCACAAGGCACTAGTGCTAAACTCAAATGAGTAGCTCTCTTTTGCTTGCTCTCTCTTTTGTGGCACTTGTGTTGGTTGTAGTGGTCTAAATCTTGTGTATAGGATGGATCAATGAATATATGTGGTTGGGAGGGCTTGAGTATGTCAACTAGATGACTTGGAATGTTGCTTGGGCTCCCACACTTTGAAGTGGCCGGTTGGGGTGGTATTTATAGCCACTAACCAAAATCTAGCCGTTGGTGAAAGCTGTCTGTCGTATGGTGCACCGGACAGTCCGGTGCACACCGGACATGTCCGGTGCGACAGCCACGTCACCCGGCCGTCAGGGTTTTCGACCGTTGGAGCACTGACGCTGGGCCCGCCTGGATGTCCGGTGGCGCACCGGACATATACTGTAGAGTGTCCGGTGCGCCATGCCACGCGTGCCTGACTTCTGCGCGCTCTGGCGCGCCTTAAATGCGCTGGCAGGTGACCGTTGGCGCCGAAGTAGTCGTTGCCCCGCTGTTACACCGGACAGTCCGGTGCACACCGGACATGCCCGGTGAATTATAGCGGAGCAACCGAAGTAAATTCCCGAGGCTGGCGAGTTCCCGAGGCCGCTCTTCCTTGTCA
Organism: Zea luxurians; assembly: GCA_029449295.1. NCBI lineage: Eukaryota > Viridiplantae > Streptophyta > Magnoliopsida > Poales > Poaceae > Zea > Zea luxurians. The sequence goes on along the minus strand of JAOPSE010000016.1, from coordinate 56,377,484 downwards.
CACCGGACAGTCCGGTGCACACCGGACATGTCTGGTGAATTATAGCGGAGTTGCCTCTGGAATTTCCCGAAGGTGGCGAGTTTGAGTTTGGAGTCCTCTGGTGCACCGGACATGTCCGGTGGCACACCAGACAGTCCGGTGCCCCAGACCAGAGGTGCCTTCGGTTGACCCTTTGCTCTTTTGTCGAACCCAATACTTGGTCTTTTTATTGGCTAAGTGTGAACCTTTGGCACCTGTATAACTTATACACTAGAGCAAACTAGTTAGTCCAATTATTTGTGTTGGGCAATTCAACCACCAAAATAAATTAGGGACTAGGTGTAAGCCTAATTCCCTTTCAATCTCCCCCTTTTTGGTGATTGATGCCAACACAAACCAAAACAATATAAAAGTGCATAATTGAACTAGTTTGCATAATGTAAGTGCAAAGGTTGCTTGGAATTGAGCCAATATAAATACTTACAAGATATGCATGGATTGTTTCTTTATTATTAACATTTTGGACCACATTTGCACCACATGTTTTGTTTTTGCAAATTCTTTTGTAAATTCTTTTCAAAGTCCTTTTGCAAGATAGTCAAAGGTAAATGAATAAGATTTTGAGAAGCATTTTCAAGATTTGAAATTTTCTCCTTTTGTTTGAAATGCTTTTTCTTTGACTAAACAAAACTCCCTGTCGGGGACCATAATTAGGGGTACCCTCAAGACGCCTAATTCTCAGCTGGTAACCCCCATCAGCATAAAGCTGCAAAGGCCTGATGGGTTTGATTAAGTCAGGGATCAGTCCACACGAGTGACTTGACCACGCCACGCCCGAGCCTAGCCTCGGGCGAGGGCAGCCGACCCTAAGATGACTCCGTCTCGCCTGAGGTCTCCTCTTTCACGGCAGGCGCATCCCCGGCTCGCCCTAGGCCCCGCCTCCGATAAGGAGAAACCCTGACTAAATCACCGCACCAACCGACCGAGTCACCAGGGCGTTTAACGCAAAAGGTAAGACCGACGGGCGGCCAGACTTCGCCAGTGGTGCCATAGGAAACTCCGCCCGACCCAGGGCTCGGACTCAGGCTAAGGCCTCAGAAGACGGCGAACTCCGCTCCGCCCGACCCAGGGCTCGGACTCAGGCTAAGGCCTCGGAAGACGGCGAACTCCGCTCCGCCCGACCCAGGGCTCGGACTCAGGCTAAGGCCTCGGAAGACGGCGAACTCCGCTCCGCCCGACCCAGGGCTCGGACTCAGGCTAAGGCCTCGGAAGACGGCGAACTCCGCTCCGCCCGACCCAGGGCTCGGACTCAGGCTAAGGCCTCGGAAGACGGCGACCTCCGCCTCGCCCGACCCAGGGCTCGGACTCCGCCTCGGCCTCTGCCGAATAATCTCCGCCTCGCCCGACCAGGGCTCGGACTCTGTCTCTGTCTTGCAGGACGGACTCGGCCACAGCCTCGGAGGAGCCTCCACGACACCCGACCTAGGATACGAGACCGCCACGTCAACAGGAAGCGTCATCATCACCCTGCCCTAAGCCGACTTGGGTCGCAGAGAACAAGACCGGCATCCCATCTGGCCAGCTATGCCAGATAGGCCATGATGGCGCCCCGCTAGATCATGACGACGGCGGCCCCCAGCTCCCTTACGAAAGCAGGAGAACGTCAGCAAGGACCCAGCCACCTCGACAGCTGTCCCCCCGTCCGGCTCCGTTACTCCTCCAACAGCCACGACGCCACTCCAACAGGGTGCCACGATCTCTCTGGCTGCCACCTGGGCATGTACATAGGGCGCTAGCTCTCCCTCGCTAGACACGTAGCACCTTGCTACACCCCCATCTTGTACACCTGGACCCTCTCCTTACGACTATAAAAGGAAGGGCCAGGGCCTTCTTGAGAAAGGTTGGCCTCGCGGGGACGAAAGGCAGGGGCAGGCGCTCACTCGGGGCCGCCCTCTCCCTTCACCTCGTGCGGACGCTTGTAACCCCCTACTGCAAGCGCACCCGACCTGGGCGTGGGACGAACACGAAGGCCGTGGGAATTTCTCCGACTCCCTCGCGATCCGGCTCCGGCCACCGACCTCTCTCTCACTCCGTTCCCCCCTTTGCGCTCGCTCCACGCGCTCGACCCATCTGGGCTGGGGCACGCGGCACTCTCACTCGTCGGCTCGAGGACCCCCCGGTCTCGGAACGCCGACAGTTAGCGCGCCAGGTAGGGGCCGCGCTGCGTGTTGACGTTCGATTTCCCGTCAAGCTCCAGATGGGCAGTCTTCAACAACCTCTTCAACCCGGGACGGTGCTCCGTTTCGGGAACCTCGAGTTCATGTCTCTCGACAGCGACTACGACATGATACTCCTTCCACCGCCGCGCGACGACGACATTGATGGCGGACAGCCCGCCCGCTGGCGGCGGAATCGACGACGTCTTTCCCGCGTAGGGGAAGGACAACTTTCGAGCTCGCCCCATCCTCTCCCTCGCCATCGGAGGAGGAGGAGGCGGGGCAACCAGGGCCGAGCGGGAGGCCGCGCTCCGACGGCTGTCGGGCAAATCGACATCCCCGGCGCCTCGACGGAGGACACGCCAAGCGTCGCCCTCGCGTTCAAGGCAGACGCGAGCGCCATCCCCCCGCAACACGTCGACTCCGAGCAAGTGGACGACGCCAGCACGCTCACGGAAGGCCTGCAGGACGTCGCCCTCGGACCCAAGACGACGACGCGGTCAGCCCCCGACGCGACTTCATCGCTCCTCGTCGACAAAAAGGTATCGACTGCTACCCATCTTTCGTTATTTCGACTCGGCCTCAGCCCGCCTGGCGATCTCGCTTTGGCGGGTGCTCACATTGAGGCGAGTGCAACCTCTCTGGGGTTTCCTGTGCGGTCGCCTTGGGACCGATTGACGGGTGTCTCGACCTACGGACCCTCTGGGTCCGAGGAAGACGACGACCCCAGCATCTGCTGGGATTTCTCCGGATCTGGCAACCCTAGTGCCATGCGGGACTTCATGACCGCATGTGACTACTGCCTCTCCGACTGTTCCGACGGCAGCCGCAGCCTTGGCGACAAGGACTGCGGCCTGAGTCGCGAATGTTTCCACATCGAGCTAGGGGATCCCTCCGGAGGCGGCTGTCTCGGCATGCCGGAGGATGGTGATCCCCCTAGGCCAGCGCCTCGCGCTGACATCCCGCGGGAGCTAGCTGTGGTCCCCGCTTCGGCGGGAGGTCACGACCCACAGCTCGAGCAAGTCCGCGGGGCGCAGGCCGGGTTCGATGAAGGAGCAGGAGCGCTCGAGGCAATCCGTCAGAACATCGGGCAGGTATGGGCGAGCCAACCCCCGGCCGGAGGAATACGTCACTTGCCCCAAGGTCTCCAGCACCGCATCGCCAACGATGCCAGGGACAAACCGCCACCCGCATCCGGCGGGACTGGCCAGGACCTGGTCGCTGCAGCAATGCTCCTCCGCGCGATGCCGGAGTCATCAACCACCGAGGGACGGCGGATCCAGGGAGAACTCAGGCATCTCCTGGAAGGCGCTGCGGCCCGGCGGGCAGAGAGCTCTGCCTCTCGAAGGCGGGGATACACCCCGGATCCTCGTGCCGCGACTTCCCGACTCACGCGGGAAGCCTCGGTCTTCACCGGGCGCACGCGCAACACCGCGCCTGCGGCCCCGGGCCACCTCGGCGACGAGCACCCTCATCGTGACCGTCGGGCACGCCTCGACGAAAGGGTGCGCCGAGGCTACCACCCCAGGCGTGGGGGACGTTATGACAGTGGGGAGGATCGAAGTCCCTCGCCCGAACCACCCGGTCCGCAGGTCTTTAGCCGAGCCATTCGGCGGGCGCCGTTTCCGCCCCGATTCCGACCCCCGACTACTATCACGAAGTACTCGGGGGAGACGAGACCGGAATTGTGGCTTGCAGACTACCGCCTGGCCTGCCAGTTGGGTGGGACGGACGATGACAACCTCATCATCCGAAACCTCCCCCTATTTCTCTCCGACACCGTTCGTGCCTGGTTGGAGCACCTGCCCCCGGGGCAGATTTCCAACTGGGAGGATCTGGTCCAGGCCTTCGCCGGGAACTTCCAGGGCACGTACGTGCGCCCCGGGAACTCCTGGGACCTCCGAAGCTGTCGACAATTGCCGGGAGAGTCCCTTCGGGACTACATCCGGCGGTTCTCGAAGCAGCGCACCGAGCTGCCCAACATCACCGACTCCGATGTCATCGGCGCGTTCCTCGCTGGCACCACCTGCCGCGACCTGGTGAGCAAGTTGGGTCGCAAAACCCCCACCAGGGCGAGCGAGCTGATGGACATCGCTACCAAGTTCGCCTCCGGCCAGGAGGCGGTAGAGGCCATCTTCCGAAAGGACAAGCAGCCCCAGGGCCGCCCGTCGGAAGATGCTCCCGAGGCGTCTGCTCCGCGCGGCGCCAAGAAGAAAGGCAGGAGGAAGTCGCAAGCGAAACGCGACGTTCCCGATGCTGACCTTGTCGCCGCCGCCGAGCGCAAGAACCCTCGGAAACCCCCCGGAGGTGCGAACCTCTTCGACAAGGCACTCAAGGAGACGTGCCCCTACCATCAGGGGCCCGTCAAACACACCCTCGAAGAGTGCGTCATGCTTCGGTGTCACTTCCATCGGGCCGGGCCACCCGCCGAGGGTGGCAAGGCTCGCGACGACGACAAAAGGGAGGATCACCAAGCAGGAGAGTTCCCCGAGGTCCGCGACTGCTTCGTGATCTACGGAGGGCATGTGGCAAATGCCTCGGCTCGGCATCGTAAGCAAGAGCGTCGGGAGGTCTGCTCGGTGAAGGTGGCGGCGCCAGTCTACCTAGACTGGTCCGACAAGCCCATCACCTTCGACCAGGACGACCACCCCGACCACGTGCCGAGCCCGGGGAAGTACCCGCTCGTCGTCGATCCTGTCATTGGCGACGTCAGGCTCACCAAGGTCCTGATGGATGGGGGCAGCTGCCTCAACATCATCTACGCCGAGACTCTCAAGCTCCTGCGCGTCGACTTGTCGTCTGTCCGAGCAGGCGCTGCGCCCTTCCATGGGATCATTCCCGGGAAGCGTGTCCAGCCCCTCGGACAGCTCGACCTCCCTGTCTGCTTCGGAACACCCTCCAACTTCCGAAGGGAGACTTTGACGTTCGAGGTGGTCGGGTTCCGAGGGACCTACCACGCGGTGTTGGGAAGGCCATGCTACGCGAAGTTCATGGCCATCCCCAATTACACCTACCTGAAGCTCAAGATGCTGGGCCCCAACGGGGTCATCACCGTCGGCCCCACGTACAAACACGCATTCGAGTGCGATGTGGAGTGCGTGGAGTACGCCGAGGCCCTCGCCGAGTCCGAGGCCCTCATTGCCGACCTAGAAAGCCTCTCCCGAGAGGTGCCGGATGTGAAGCGGCATGCCGGCAACTTCGAGCCAGCAGAGACGGTTAAGGCCGTCCCTCTCGACCCCAGTGGCGACGCCTCCAAGCAGATCCGAATCGGTTCGGGGCTCGACCCCAAATAGGAGGCAGTGCTCGTCGACTTTCTCCGCGCAAACGCCGACGTTTTCGCATGGAGTCCCTCGGACATGCCCGGCATACCGAGGGAAGTCGCCGAGCACTCGCTGGATATTCGGGCCGGGGCCCGACCGGTCAGACAGCCTCTGCGCCGATTCGACGAGGAAAGGCGCAGAGTGATAGGCGAGGAGGTCCACAAGCTGATGGCAGCAGGGTTCATCAAAGAGGTATTCCATCCCGAATGGCTTGCCAACCCTGTACTTGTGAGGAAAAAAGGGGGGAAGTGGCGGATGTGTGTAGACTACACTGGCCTCAACAAAGCATGTCCAAAGGTCCCCTACCCTCTACCTCGCATCGACCAAATTGTGGACTCCACAGCAGGGTGCGAAACCCTGTCTTTTCTCGATGCCTACTCAGGGTATCATCAAATCAAGATGAAAGAGTCCGACCAGCTCGCGACTTCTTTCATCACGCCCTTCGGCATGTACTGTTGTGTCACAATGCCGTTCGGGTTGAGGAACGCGGGTGCAACGTACCAGCGGTGCATGAACCATGTGTTCGGCGAACACATTGGTCGCACGGTCGAGGCCTACGTCGACGACATCGTGGTCAAGACGAGGAAAGCCTCCGACCTTCTCTCCGACCTCGGACTGACATTCCGGTGTCTCAAGGCGAAGGGCGTCAAGCTCAATCCCGAGAAGTGCGTCTTCGGGGTGCCCCGGGGCATGCTCTTGGGGTTCATCGTCTCCGAGCGGGGCATCGAAGCCAATCCGGAGAAGATCGCAGCAATCACAAACATGGGACCTATCAAGGACTTAAAAGGCGTACAGAGGGTCATGGGATGCCTCGCGGCCTTGAGCCGCTTCATCTCGCGCCTCGGCGAAAGAGGCCTGCCCCTGTACCGCCTCTTAAGGAAGGCCGAATGCTTCACTTGGACTCCCGAGGCCGAGGAAGCCCTCGGGAGCCTGAAGGCACTCCTCACACAGGCGCCCATCTTGGTACCCCCAACCGATGGAGAGACCCTCCTGGTCTACGTCGCCGCAACCACTCAGGTGGTCAGCGCCGCGATCGTGGTCGAAAGGCAGGAAGAAGGGCATGCTTTGCCCATTCAGAGGCCAGTTTACTTCGTCAGCGAAGTGCTGTCCGAGACCAAGACCCGCTACCCACAAGTCCAGAAGCTGCTATACGCTGTGGTCCTGACGAGGCGAAAGTTGCGACATTACTTCGAGTCCCATCCGGTGACTGTGGTGTCATCCTTCCCCCTGGGGGAGATCATCCAGTGCCGAGAAGCCTCGGGACGGATCGCAAAGTGGGCGGTGGAAATCATGGGCGAGGCGATCTCGTTCGCCCCTCGGAAGGCCATCAAGTCCCAGGCACTGGCGGATTTCGTAGCCGAATGGGTCGATACCCAGTTACCAACGGCTCCGATCCAACCAGAACTCTGGACCATGTTTTTCGACGGGTCGCTGATGAAGACGGGAGCTGGCGCGGGCCTGCTTTTCGTCTCGCCCCTCGGAAAACACCTGCGCTACGTGCTTCGCCTCCATTTCCCGGCGTCTAACAATGTAGCTGAGTACGAGGCTCTGATCAACGGGTTGCGAATCGCCATCGAGCTAGGGGTTCGACGCCTCGATGCACGCGGCGACTCGCAGCTCGTCATCGACCAAGTCATGAAGAATTCCCTCTGCCGCGACCCGAAGATGGAGGCCTACTGCGAAGAGGTTCGACGCCTGGAGGACAAGTTCTACGGGCTCGAACTTAACCACATCGCCCGACGTTATAACGAGACTGCGGACGAGCTGGCGAAGATAGCCTCGGGGCGGACAACGGTTCCCCCGGACGTCTTCGCCCGGGATCTGCACCAACCCTCAGTCAAGATAGGCGACGCGCCCGAACCCGAGGCACCCTCGGCCTCGTCCGAGGTAACCTCGGCTCAGCCCGAGCCGTCCTCGGCTCAATCCGAGGAACCCTCGGGGCCCGAGCGCGAAGCGCTGCACGTCGAGGAGGAGCGGAACGGGGTCGTGCCAGATCAAGATTGGAGGACCCCGTACCTGCAATATCTCCGCCGAGGAGAGCTGCCCCTCGACCAAACCGAGGCTCGGCGGGTAACGCGACGAGCAAAATCGTTCGTCCTGCTGGGCGACGAGAAGGAGCTCTACCACCGCAGCCCCTCGGGCACCCTCCAGCGATGCATCACCATCGCCAAGGGTCAGGACCTCCTGCAGGAAATACACTCGGGGGCTTGCGGTCATCATGCAGCACCTCGAACCCTCGTCGGGAATGCTTTCCGCCAAGGCTTCTACTGGCCAACGGCGGTGGCTGACGTCACTAGAATTGTCCGCGCCTGCGAAGGGTGCCAATTCTATGCGAAGCAGACCCACCTGCCCGCTCAGGCTCTGCAGACGATACCCATCACCTGGCCCTTCGCTGTGTGGGGTCTGGACCTCGTCGGCCCACTGCAGAAGGCACCCGGGGGCTACACGCACCTGTTGGTCGCCATCGACAAATTCTCCAAGTGGATCGAGGTCCGACCCCTAAGCAGCATCAGGTCCGAGCAGGCGGTGGCATTCTTCACCAACATCATCCATCGCTTCGGGGTCCCGAACTCCATCATCACCGACAATGGCACCCAGTTCACCGGCAAAAAATTCTTGGATTTTTGCGACGATCACAACATCCGGGTGGACTGGGCCGCCGTAGCTCACCCCATGTCGAATGGGCAAGTGGAACGTGCCAATGGCATGATTCTACGAGGGCTTAAGCCTCGGATTTATAACAGTCTCAACAAGTTCGGCAAGCGATGGATGAAGGAACTCCCCTCGGTGGTCTGGAGCCTGAGGACGACTCCAAGCCGAGCCACGGGTTTCACGCCGTTCTTCCTGGTCTACGGGGCCGAGGCAATCCTGCCCACGGACCTGGAATACGGTTCCCCGAGGGCGAGGGCTTACGACGAAGAAAGCAACCAAGCCAGCCGAGAAGACTCGCTGGACCAGCTGGACGAGGCTCGGGACAGGGCCCTACTACACTCAGCGCGGTATCAGCAGTCCCTGCGACGCTACCACGCCCGAGGGGTCCGACCCCGAGATCTCCAGGTGGGCGATCTGGTGCTTCGGCTGCGGCAGGACGCCCGAGGGAGGCATAAGCTAACGCCCCCCTGGGAGGGGCCGTTCATCATCGCCAAAGTTCTGAAGCCCGGAACTTACAAGCTGGCCAACAGTCAAGGCGAGGTCTACGGCAACGCTTGGAACATCCAACAGCTACGTCGCTTCTATCCTTAAGAATGTTTCCAAGTTGTTCATATACCCCGCACCCACGCAAAGTTTAGTCAACAAGGAAGGGTCGGCCTCGCCTCGGCAAAGCCCGACCCTCCCTCGGGGGCTAAAAGGGGGTTAACCCCCTCTGCGTCAAAATTTTCCTCGAACAAAAAACCTCTTTTACCAGAACATCTTTCGTGCTTTTTGACTACTTCGAAAAGTGGGTCCTAGAAACGACGGGGTACACGTAAGCAGCCAAGGCCGACCGAGCCGAGGGACTCCTACGCCTCCGGGATACGGATACCTCACTCGTCACCTTCTGTGATAAGTAACTCACGTTCGGATAAGGTGACTCCGCGGATCGAATGAGTCTTTACGTACGGAGGCTCTTCTGTTGAAGCAGGTTCTTCAAGCCTTCTCGACCGAGTCGGTGACAGGGCCTCATGGATGGGTAAAAGTACGCGTAAGCGGCGAGGCCGACCGAGCCGAGGGACTCCCACGCCTCCGGGATACGGATACCTCACTCATCACCTCCCGCGAGAAGCAACTCTTGCTCGCACTAACATCCCTGCTACCGACAAAAAGTCCAGATACTCGAAGCAAGAGGAAAAGAGACACAGCTTTATGACGCGACAAGGGTGTGTGTTCTGGCCTCAACGGCCGCACAAGGCCCACGCTACAGGACGACTTGACCCTGCAGGCGCGGACCTTGGCACTGGAAGAGGGTGGCGACACCCTCGGCATCAGCAGCACCTTCGGCAAGACCCGACCTGGCCTCGGGTGGCCACGCGGTCCGAAGGCCTTCGCTCCAAAGGACGACGTCGACACCGCGCTCGAGCAATCTCCGCCAGAGGCTTCCCCGAGAATCCGGCCCAAGCGGACGGCTCGGCCGGCCACCTCCGGGGCCTCGGCCGACCCCTTCCGAGGGCGCCAGCTCGGTCCGAGGCCTCGGCCAATCAACTCCGGCGCCGAGCCTGCCAGCAGACGACCCAGCTGGGCTCCGGCCAACCAGGTTCCATTTCCGAGCCAACAACGCCTCTGCTTGTGCTGATATCGCTACCCCTGGCCTCGGCTCGTCGAAGAGCGACCGAGGGGTCTTTTTAACTAAGCTAGAGGAGCCTCGGACAACAGGTCCGACCGAGCCGAGGGATTCCTACGCCTCCGGGATACGGATACCTCACTCGTCACCTGGACACGGGGCGACTCATGCTTGGTGAAGCGATTCAGACAATCGATAGGCAAGTCTTATTGCTCAGAAATGAGGAAAAAACACGGCTCTGTGCCGGAGTTACATACATGTTCAGGCCCCGAAAGCCGAAATGAACAAAAAACCCGGCACTCAGAGTGCCACTACAGGCGGAACTCCGGCTCCTCCCTCTGCGGCGGCGCAGACCTCAGGGGAAGGCACAGCTGCTGTCTTGCCCTCGCCCATAACGCCACCCGAGGGGCGAGGACAAGTACAAAGAGCCGAAGGCCCAAAGCGCCGATGGTGGCGGTGATCCCGTCGCTGACGGGGACTTCTCGAGCCGCCTCCCCCTCGGCACCGACGCCAGGAACCGCCTGCTTACCGCCAGATCCCCACTCAAATCCTCCCCGATGAGTGGGGCACCGGCCCCCGCGCAAAGCCGCCGCCCTGGTGCAAAAGCAGGCCCACCCCAGAACACGAGCGCCGCCCTAGCAGCGTGCGGTGTCTAGGGTGGACCCCCCGTGTACACGGCGCGGCAGCCCCCCCCCCCGACAGAGGGGCCCGCCGGAGCCGAGCTAGCGGACCCGACACGCCGGAGGTGACGGCGTTCGCCGCCGATCCATCCCGCGTCGTCGAAGTCCGCGCCGCCCGCGGGGCCAGGGAGCGCCTTCTCCCTCGAATGTCGTGGGAGGGGATGACCCACGGACCCGTGCGGGAGGAGGAGCGCCGGCTCAGTCCGGCACCCACCCCAGCGAGGATGATGAACATCCTTGAAGCTGAGGGTGGGACCAAGATCGCAGCCCGGTTTGTTCCTCCCCACCCAGGGGCTGGAGGTCACCGTCTCGGGTGACCCCCAGCCGAGGGGGGCAACCGGGCTGCCTGATGAAAATCCTTGAAGCCGAACGATGGCTGAAAGGTACCAACTCCCACGGGGTTGCGTTCCTCCAACGATGAAGCGAAAAGACGGCGGTTCTCCCCCAACCGGGGGCCTGGAAGATGGAGAGACATAATGCATAAGGGAGAAAGGAGACATGGTCGCCTCACGAAGGGGGTCGCCCTCCTTTTAAAGGCAACTCCCCCTGCTAGCGCCCTCGACCGTCATGGGCTGAGTCTTCTCCAACACGCCTCCAAGGCCCTTCCCCGCGGCGCGGGGGCTGGGGCCCGCCTGTCATGAAGACCAGCTCCAAGCAGAGGGAGCCAAATCGCCGCGCACGACGCACGCAACCGCCCAGCGGTTACAAGTAACCCTCCACTTTTGCCCAGACCAACGGGCAAAGGGGGCGAGCGGCCATGCAAGCGGCATGCAACCACGCCAAGTGGACGCGCCTCCCCGACTCCTGACAGGCCAGCGCGACGGCTCAAGACCACGCGTCGTTCAACTGGCGCGCCAGGCGCTGCATGCGAACCGCTGCGCCTCTCGCTCCACCACCGCACCTCCTCGATTGCGGAACCGATACCGCGACTCGAGGCCGCCCAGCCTGCGATCCAGCGGCGCCAGCCTGGCGCAGCGGTCAAACGCGGTCAAAAATGGGCCGGCAGTAATGACGGTGGCAGGCGTGTGAAGGCAGCGGTTACGCCATCGGCCAGGCTCACGTCCCATCCGGGGGCAGCAAGAGAACCCTTCTCACGGCGTGAAGACGACGCGTCCGTGACCCGTACCTCGAACGGCCCGCGCGCGCACAACGGCGACCTCGCCAACTACTCACCCCAGCGCATTAACTCCACGGCGAAATAGGCGACGTTTCTGGCAGGGGCAGCTGGCGGCGCTTCGCCTCCGCCAACAAACGGCCACGCCGAGAAAGGTACGCCACGAAGTTCAATTTCGAATCCCTTTTTCCCTTTTCCTTCTTTCTCTATCTCTTGCAACAGGGACCGAGAAGGGGGATAACCCCAAAGGGATCCTTCCCCGTGAAGGAACTAGGCCCCGAGCCTCCCTACTGATCAGGGGTTCGAAGGCTGGCCCCCCGAAGGGTTCAACAGCCGCCTCAGATCGCGTGGGCCCGACACCCACTACTGGTCAGGGGTTCGAAGGTCGGCCCCCGAAAGGTTCCATGACCGCCTCAGGCTACTAGGGCTCCGTGCCCCCTACTGATCAGGGGTTCGAAGGCTGGCCTGTCGAAGGGTTCACAGCCGCCTCAGACGCCGAGCGAGGGATGACCAGGGGTACGTTCGATACATAACCAAGGCTCGGGCTGCGCTCCCGAGGTACCCTAGGACATTTCCGAGACCAGCGGGAACGACTCTGTAACGGAATCCCATCAGAGGGAGGCAACGAGCCCTCGGACCCCGTCGCTAGGGGACCGGGTCCGGCAGATCACCCGCAGGTACTTTTGGGCGTGCCTCCGGGCCCCTAGCCGACCCCTAACGAACGGGGCACGGACGTCCACTCGGATCACCCGATTGCAGCTCACCGGAGACACCATGTTCGGTGCCCATCGAGGGTAACATGGCGCACTCCCCCCCTCCTCCTTGCGGAAAGGCGACGTAGGGGCGTATATAAAAAGTCGAGTCTGTCCCTGATCGTCCTCTCGCTCCGTGCGAGGGCTCGGGGGCTGCTCTCGCAAACCCGGCTCCGGCCGAACCGTTGACAGCGTCAACATACCAGCCCGAGAACTTGGGCCCCGACAGTGCACCTGGGTTACGCCCTGCTCGCATGAGGGAACCGCCAGACCAGCCGAAGCATTGCGCAAGGCATTAAGACCTCGAAGGAGTGAAACCACTCCTCCGAGGCCTCGGGGGCTACACCCGGCGGGTGCGCTCGCGCGCACCCACCGGAACAAGGTACCTCCGAGAAAGGCTGGTCCCCTTGCAAAAAAGTGCGATGCAAGCCTCCAAGCGAGTGTTAACACTCTCTTCGAGGCTCGGGGGCTACTGTCGGGGACCATAATTAGGGGTACCCTCAAGACGCCTAATTCTCAGCTGGTAACCCCCATCAGCATAAAGCTGCAAAGGCCTGATGGGTTTGATTAAGTCAGGGATCAGTCCACACGAGTGACTTGACCACGCCACGCCCGAGCCTAGCCTCGGGCGAGGGCAGCCGACCCTAAGATGACTCCGTCTCGCCTGAGGTCTCCTCTTTCACGGCAGGCGCATCCCCGGCTCGCCCTAGGCCCCGCCTCCGATAAGGAGAAACCCTGACTAAATCACCGCACCAACCGACCGAGTCACCAGGGCGTTTAACGCAAAAGGTAAGACCGACGGGCGGCCAGACTTCGCCAGTGGTGCCATAGGAAACTCCGCCCGACCCAGGGCTCGGACTCAGGCTAAGGCCTCAGAAGACGGCGAACTCCGCTCCGCCCGACCCAGGGCTCGGACTCAGGCTAAGGCCTCGGAAGACGGCGAACTCCGCTCCGCCCGACCCAGGGCTCGGACTCAGGCTAAGGCCTCGGAAGACGGCGAACTCCGCTCCGCCCGACCCAGGGCTCGGACTCAGGCTAAGGCCTCGGAAGACGGCGAACTCCGCTCCGCCCGACCCAGGGCTCGGACTCAGGCTAAGGCCTCGGAAGACGGCGACCTCCGCCTCGCCCGACCCAGGGCTCGGACTCCGCCTCGGCCTCTGCCGAATAATCTCCGCCTCGCCCGACCAGGGCTCGGACTCTGTCTCTGTCTTGCAGGACGGACTCGGCCACAGCCTCGGAGGAGCCTCCACGACACCCGACCTAGGATACGAGACCGCCACGTCAACAGGAAGCGTCATCATCACCCTGCCCTAAGCCGACTTGGGTCGCAGAGAACAAGACCGGCATCCCATCTGGCCAGCTATGCCAGATAGGCCATGATGGCGCCCCGCTAGATCATGACGACGGCGGCCCCCAGCTCCCTTACGAAAGCAGGAGAACGTCAGCAAGGACCCAGCCACCTCGACAGCTGTCCCCCCGTCCGGCTCCGTTACTCCTCCAACAGCCACGACGCCACTCCAACAGGGTGCCACGATCTCTCTGGCTGCCACCTGGGCATGTACATAGGGCGCTAGCTCTCCCTCGCTAGACACGTAGCACCTTGCTACACCCCCATCTTGTACACCTGGACCCTCTCCTTACGACTATAAAAGGAAGGGCCAGGGCCTTCTTGAGAAAGGTTGGCCTCGCGGGGACGAAAGGCAGGGGCAGGCGCTCACTCGGGGCCGCCCTCTCCCTTCACCTCGTGCGGACGCTTGTAACCCCCTACTGCAAGCGCACCCGACCTGGGCGCGGGACGAACACGAAGGCCGTGGGAATTTCTCCGACTCCCTCGCGATCCGGCTCCGGCCACCGACCTCTCTCTCACTCCGTTCCCCCCTTTGCGCTCGCTCCACGCGCTCGACCCATCTGGGCTGGGGCACGCGGCACTCTCACTCGTCGGCTCGAGGACCCCCCGGTCTCGGAACGCCGACACTCCCCCTCAATAAATTCTCCTCTTAGTGTTCAAGAGGGTTTTAAGACATCAATTTTGAAAATACTACTTGCTCCCCCTTTAGAACACAAAGAGATACCAATTTGAAATTTACCAATTGAAAAACATTAATTTTTAAAATTAGGGTGGTGGTGCGGTCCTTTTGCTTTGGGCTCATACTTTCTCCCCCTTTGGCATGAATCGCCAAAAAGGATACTTTGAGTGAGATATAAGCCCTTTTCCTAACTATTTTCTCCCCTTTGGCAAATAAAACATATGAGTGAAGATTATACCAAAGATGGAGAGACATTGTGGAATGATGGCGAAGGGTAGATAATACCGATAGAGTGGAAGCTTTGTCTTCGCCGAAGACTCCAATTCCCTTTCAATGTACTTATGACTTGGTTTGAAATTCACTTGAAAACACATTAGTCATAGCATATAAAAGAGATATGATCAAGAGGATATGTCAAATTAAGCATGATCATGGTTCTATATAACATAGATTGCTCCCGCTAAATATGTGCGAGAGGACAAACATATTTTCGGCCTCAAATGCCAATTGCACATAATTAGGTTAATGAGAACATATCTATATCATACAGAATGTGAAGTGCATTGTGTCATAGTATAAGTGTGATGCTCATGACAATTTATGCACTTATGAAAGCATGTTGTAAACATTTCAAGCATTTTCCCTTAAGGATTTCAAAGAGGCTTAAGGACCATCCACCTTTGGAATAAAGGCAGCTTATCCTCGTTACAAGGTTAAGCTTTAAGCTCTTCGACAATTAAATCACTTCATCTAGTCCAACAAAGATGCATTAAAGCATGAATGAATTTTTTGAGAAGTTACACTAGGTATGAAGCAGGGATAATATATGGACATGCTTTCTCTTCCTTTTATACAAGATATGCAAAGAGTGTATAGAAAAGGAAGATTTAGGTACAAGTTTTAAATGAAAGGAGATAGTTTTACCCTTTTGTACCTTCACATAGAGGTGCTCTTCTTCATTGTGCTTTGTCCAAAGTCTTCAGATGCTTAAGATCTATATTCAATGACAATATATGGAAATATTTTGCACAAGAGAGAGTTTTACAACTAGTGATCCTTTTCCAAGTTATTGTAAACATACATCAAATGGATCACCAATTGTATAAATGAATCATGAATTCTCCTTTTAACTTAGTGCATATCAATTGAAAGAATATGAGGCACTAAGAGGCATGGTTGTTAATGAAAGTCATTCAATGATCAAACAAATAACACATGTGATCAAAAGAACAACATACGCATTAGATTATCAATTAAGCTTAGGATAGGAGAATCCAGCAAATACTTCATGAGAAACTCATTCTCATGCAAGAGACTATATGAAATTTCTAAGATAAAGTAATAGTTTCGACATAATCAAGATATAAAAAGAGGCCCCCCCTAAAGATATGCATCAAGTATTTGAATGAATTGAATGGATGCATTTACTTTAAAGACAAATAGAGAGAAGCATTATACATCTTGATCAAGGCTCATTAGATTTGTCATAAACAACTTGAGCCTAGTATTCTCATTATGAAAGGATTTAGAATACTCACAACCACACCATTGATTGTTTCGTAGAAGTAGGTGGTGTTGTTCTTGATGTTCTCCTCTTTCATTTGAGAGTCCTCCCTTTGCAGTGGCTTCTTTTTCCTTTCAAACTTATTGAAAATACTCAAGAAGGATGTTAGTAATACAAGGGAGTATATAATGATGGATGATTTCTTTTAGATAGGAAATAAGCATAATTCATCATCCATAAGTCACACAGACATGAAGTAAAATCCTTAACATTAGTGCATTTTTACTTGAAAAGAGGAACATGCACTATTTAACAATTTGATCACTCATAGGAATTTACTCCTTCATATTGAACTTTATTATCATGACTTAGAAGCGCATCAATATGAGAATTGATATAGCAAAGGCATGAATTAGATTTTAATGGACAAACACATTTATGAATATGATATTGAATGCACACTTAGTTATTTTAGGTCCAATAAAGAATCTATTCCTCACAAGGGTATAATATGATAATTTAGATTAAATACCCATTGAGATGGGAACCAAACTTAATTTAAGAAGATGAGTTCCTATACCTTTGCTTTTACCTTTCTTCCTTTGGGTGAAGATCAACTCATGAGGCTTGTGCACTTTCTCTTTTGTAGATTTTCATAATTGAACTCAAGAGAAATGTTAGTAGCAACACAAGCACTAGTTTCTCTCTTTTGTAATCATTTTTGATGAGGAATGAAGAGTGGATTACTAAAGCATGGAAACTTCATAGCATGAACTAGATTATGGGAGTAAATCTAATTCATGATATGGAAAGCGATAAATGAGAAAGAATCAAATCCAATTTAAGCAAGTAAAAACACATCATAAATTATTGGATTGATTTTTCTTTTTATGTTAGATTACACGCTTCCAAAGAAACTTATTCTCTACAAGTGAGACTACTTGGATTACTTAGATAAAATCATTAGTCTCACTATTCTAGTTTATAGAGAGAGTTTTCCTTTAATAAGTGTCCTAAGGATTTGAATTCCTTACATGACACCTTAGTCTTTTAAGAACTTGAAATATCTCTCTATATCTAGAATCATGGCAATAATAAAACAACTTAGTGAAAAACATGCCATGAGCTACTTGCAACATTTAAAGCATGTAGATTGCCATAGAATAGAAATGATGAATGTGCAATCTACCATATGAGAGGAAATTCTTCAAAGAATGGTAATATCAATTTAAAGACATTTGAAGTGCTTCAATTTTTCTATGTGACTACTCAAGACACATAAGAAATGATATTCTAAAATACTTGCACTTAAAAGATAAGTGTTACCATCCTTTGGCTTTTCCCCATGTTGTAGGCCTTGATTTTTCCGCATAAGATAATCCTTTATTTCCTACAACATCAATACCTTCCTCGAGATGATATGAGTTTAAGATGTAGTAATTTGAAGAATAACCTTGGGTCAATCACAGACAAAGATCATTGAAGATTTGATAGCTTGAGTTAAATTGAATCAACTTTCTCAAGCACCCCAAGGCTTCATATCATCTCCTTTTCCTGCAAAGCTTGTCAAGCATATTTTGGTACCCATCGCTTGATGGGTCCATCATGGTTAGTCAACAAAGATCTAGGAACCCAGAAGTCCTTTGTGTTAGCACTAGGTAAACTCATTACCTTTCTAGCACAAGTTGCAATTTTGGGTTGCCTAGTTACATGAGAATTAATTAACAAGCTAGGAGTGGAATTGTTACCAATGGGACAATCCTTACATTGATGTCCCTTCCTTCGACATGTGTAGCATAGGCGTTTTCAAGTTTTGAAGCTTCCTTCTTTCCTTGTTTGTTTCTTGCTACATGGTTAGTAAAAACTTTCTTTTCTAACCTTATGCCTTTTTGTTTTAAATGGGGACAAGATCTAAGTAAGTGTCCCTTCTTGGAGCATCTAAAACAAAGTCTATCATCCTTGTTAATAATCAAGCCATTTTTAATGTAGGGACATGACCTAATCAAGTGCCCTTCTTCAAAGCATTCACTACACCTTTTAATGTGAAGTGTGGCTTGATCATTACCTTGGATGTTACCTTTTGTGGAGGCGTGGTTGAGGCTTTTGTAGGAGGTGTTGAAATTCATCTTTTGTTTCTTCCTCTTGGCAATCCTCAATTCCTTGACATTTTCTTCAAGGGATGTAGTACATGCCACGGTTGTTCCCGTCTCAAGCTTCTTCACCATGTGATCACGGTTATCTTGAGAAGGTTGAGCAATGCACTTCCCTTTTAGTTGTGTCAAGCTCATTTTTAGCCTCTCATTCTCTTCTTTGAGCTTTTGATATGAATCATCATTTGTTCCTGCAAATTCTAGCTCAAAGGAAGATTTGCTTGTTGACGGACAACAAGCATTAGCACATGGTAATATAGTATCATTTTGAATACATGTGCATGAGTGAGGTTGTTGGGATTTTAAGTTTTCTATCACAACCTCGTGAGCAATGTTTAATATGATATGATCATCTCTAAGATTTTCATGAGAGCATAGGAGCATATCATATTTATCTTGAAAAGCTAGATTTTCAATTTTTAGCTTTTCTACTTGGTCCTTAAGCAAGGTATTCCTATTTACTAATTGAGCGATACAATGTAAAGCGTTATCTTGCTCAATTGAAATAGTTTCATACCTTTGGACCAAATCAACATGAGAGCACTTTAGCTCCTCATGTTCTTTAGTCAACTCGTCAAAGTGTTGCATCTTCATGGAGAGAATACTTTCTAGCCTTTGACGAGCTTCGCCTTGCTCTCTCGCTCTTTCTACAAGTTTGAGCATGATCGCCTTATCTTCTTGGCTTAGGCGAGCGTAGAGTTGCACAAAGCTTCTTTCTTCCTCCTCATCCTCATTTGTGCTTCCGCTATCATTTGTATTAGCCACACAACACATGTGGGAATTGAAATGGGAAGACAAACCTTTTGGAGAGGTGGATTCATCGTTTGGTCTCCATCGATCATTTTCTTCTTCTTCCTTGCAAGGGTTAGTATCACAAAGACCAAAGGAAGTAGAAGCACAAAAAGAACTACCATGTTTGGACTTATTAAATTTGCTTTTAATTCTAGTCCAAATATCGTGCACATCACAAATGGGTTTGTCATATTTTATTATGAAGGCATGATAATCTTCTTTGCTAAGGGATTTACTTAAGATGTCATAAGCTAGATAATTTAACCGTATACATCTTAAATCTTCTTCGGAGGCATTTTCCCTAGCATAGTTAGGAGGAATAATACTCTTGACTAAAATTTGTTCTAATTGAGGATCTACCGCTCTAAAAGCATTTATTACTCTAGTAGACCATGAATCATAATTAGAACAATCGGAAAGTAATATCTCAAGAGTTACCTCCTTGGTCTCCTGGGTCTTCTTGTTCTTTTGGGATCTTCTACGAGCCATCACTTCGAGTTGTTAGACTCAAGATGAAGTGCCTAGCTCTGATACCAATTGAAAGTCGCCTAGAGGGGGGGGGGGGGTGAATAGGCGAAACCTGAAAATTAAAACTTTATCCCCCAACTAGATCCCTTGATTAGTGGTTAGAACAAGATATACAAATACAGGAGTATGTAAACTAAGTTCTTGCTTGAAAGGAGTATTGCTAAATAATGCGGGAGATATGAATCAAATAAGTTATAGAATAACAAAGCAAGAAGCCTTAGATGAGAAGAGCACTAGGACGAGTTGTTTCTTGTAACGTGTTGCTTCACTAAATGGAAATTTAACTTGAAGCAACACCAAATGATATTGACAACGAATGGAGCAAGAAAAACTTAGAGTACAAGAAATCAAACAAATCACAAGCAATAAACACGATGGACACGGGTGATTTGTTTTACCGAGGTTCGGCCCTCGAAGGCCTAGTCCCCGTTGAGGAGTCCACTTAAGGACGGGTCTTTTTCAACCCTTTCCCTCTCTCCGCCGACCACACAAGGATCGGCGAGCTCTTCTTCTTCTCAAGGATCACTCTTGATCCCGCAAGGACCACCACACACTTTGGTGTCTCTTGTTAGCTTTTACAAGCCTCCAAACCTTTGGAGGAAGTTCAATGGGAGTCAAAACTCCACGCGCAAATGAACACAAAGATGAAGCACACACTATCTCTCGATGAATCTCACAAGGCACTAGTGCTAAACTCAAATGAGTAGCTCTCTTTTGCTTGCTCTCTCTTTTGTGGCACTTGTGTTGGTTGTAGTGGTCTAAATCTTGTGTATAGGATGGATCAATGAATATATGTGGTTGGGAGGGCTTGAGTATGTCAACTAGATGACTTGGAATGTTGCTTGGGCTCCCACACCTTGAAGTGGCCGGTTGGGGTGGTATTTATAGCCACCAACCAAAATCTAGCCGTTGGTGAAAGCTGTCTGTCGTATGGTGCACCGGACAGTCCGGTGCACACCGGACATGTCCGGTGCACACCGGACATGTCCGGTGCGACAGCCACGTCACCCGGCCGTCAGGGTTTTCGACCGTTGGAGCACTGACGCTGGGCCCGCCTGGATGTCCGGTGGCGCACCGGACATATACTGTAGAGTGTCCGGTGCGCCATGCCATGCGTGCCTGACTTCTGCGCGCTCTGGCGCGCCTTAAATGCGCTGGCAGGTGACCGTTGGCGCCGAAGTAGCCGTTGCCCCGCTGTTACACCGGACAGTTCGGTGCACACCGGACATGTCCGGTGAATTATAGCGGAGCAGCCGAAGTAAATTCCCGAGGCTGGCGAGTTCCCGAGGCCGCTCTTTCTTGTCACACCGGACAGTCCGATGCACACCGGACATGTCCGGTGAATTATAGCGGAGTTGCCTCTGGAATTTCCTGAAGGTGGCGAGTTTGAGTTTGGAGTCCTCTGGTGCACCGGACATGTCTGGTGGCACACCGGACAGTCCGGTGCCCCAGACCAGAGGTGCCTTCGGTTGACCCTTTGCTCTTTTGTCGAACCCAATACTTGGTCTTTTTATTGGCTAAGTGTGAACCTTTGGCACCTGTATAACTTATACACTAGAGCAAACTAGTTAGTCCAATTATTTGTGTTGGGCAATTCAACCACCAAAATAAATTAGGGACTAGGTGTAAGCCTAATTCCCTTTCACTTTCCGTATGCATGTGTGCAAGATTTCAAGCCGATCCTAAGGAAGTTCACCTTAGGGCCATGAAGCGAATCTTGAGATATCTAGTTCATACACCTAAGTTTGGTCTTTGGTACCCCAAGGGATCCTCTTTTGATTTATTAGGATATTCCGATGCTAATTGGGCAGGGTGTAAAATTGATAGGAAGAGCACATCAGGGACTTGTCAGTTTCTGGGGAGATCCCAGGTGTCTTGGGCTTCAAAGAAACAAAACTCAGTAGCTCTTTCTACCGCCGAAGCCGAGTACATTGCCGCAGGCCATTGTTGCGCGCAATTGCTTTGGATGAGGCAAACCCTTAGGGACTATGGCTACAAATTTAGCAAAGTCCCTCTCCTATGTGATAACGAGAGTGCAATCCGCATGGCGGATAATCCCGTTGAACACAGCCGCACTAAGCACATAGCCATTCGGTATCACTTTTTAAGAGATCACCAACAAAGGGGGGATATCGAGATAGCCTATATAAACACCAAAGAACAATTGACTGATATCTTTACCAAGCCTTTATATGAGAAAACCTTTACCAAACTTAGGAATGAGCTAAATATTCTTGATTCTCGGAACTTTGATTGATTCTTTGCACACATAGCTCATTTATATACCTTTGATCATATCTCTTTTATGTCTATGACTAATGTGTTTTCAAGTGTATTCTCATGCTTAGTCATAGAATTGAAAGGGAAATGGAGTATTCGGCAAAGAAGGCGCTTCCACTCAACTCCATTGGTATTTGCCGGTACTCCGTATCGTTCTCCACTTTGGTATAATCTTCACTCATCTCTATTTGTTTGCCATTGGAGAGAAAGTAAAAGGGCTTGTATTTCACTCACAAGTATCCGTTTTTGGCGATTCATACCAAAGGGGAAGAAAGTATGAGCCCAAAGCAAAAGGACCGCACCACCACCGAATTTTAAAAAATGAACTTTTCAAATTAGTATCTTATTGTGTTCAAAAAGGGGGAGTATCTTCAAAAATTTGTAAAACTCTCTTGAACACTAAGAGGAGAATTTTATTCAGGGCGAGTTTTGTTTAAGTCAAAGGAAAACATTTGAAACAGGGGGAGAAAAAATTTCAAAATCTTGAAAATGCTTCTTTCAATCTTATTCATCTACCTTTGACTACTTGCAAAAGGTTTTTGAAAAGAATTTTACAAAGAATTTGCAAAAACAAAACTTGTGGTGCAAGCGTGGTCCAAAATTTTAAATAAGAAGAAAACCATCCATGCGTATCTAATAGAAATAAGTATTGGTTTAATTTCAAGCAACCTTTGCACTTACCTTATGCAAACTAGTTCAATTCTGCACTTTTATATTTTCTTTGGTTTATGTTGGCATCAATCACCAAAAAGGGGGAGATTGAAAGGGAAATATGGTCAAACCTTTTCCTATATGAATTTTGGTGGTTGAATTGCCCAACACAAATAATTGGACTAACTAGTTTGCTCTAGATTATGAGTTCTAAAGGTGCCAAAGGTTCAACACAAACCAATACAAAGTCAAAGAAAGGGTTTAAATAAAAAGACCAAAAGACAACCGAAGGCTGCCCTGGTCTGGCGCACCGGACTGTCCGGTGTGCCAGTGCCACCGAACAGTGTCCGGTGCACGAGGGAGGATCAAATCAAACTTGTCAGCTTCGGGATTTTGGGGAAGCCGCTCCGCTATAATTCACCGGACTGTCCGGTGTAACACCGGACTGTCTGGTGTGCCAGCGGAGCAACGGCTACTTCGTGCCAACGGTCGTCTGCAAATGAACAGTGAAAGTAAACAGTGCGTGCCTGCGCGCGCAGAAGTCAGAGTAGGCGCCAGAAGGTGCACCGGACAGTGAACAGGACCTGTCCAGTGCACCACCGAACTGTCTGGTGGCCCCACTTGTCAGAGCTCCAATGGTCGAACCCTAACGGTTGGGTGACGTGGCTGGCTTACCGGACAGTGTCCGGTGGCGCACCAGACTGTCCGGTGCGCCATACGACAGCAGCCCCTCCCAACGGCCACTTTGGTGATTGGGGCTATAAATACCCCCAACCACCAACACTTCAAGGCATACAAGTTTTAGCCATTTGCATTCAATACAAGAGCTCTAGACTTCACTCCAAGACACAAACAAAGAGATCAAATCCTCTCCCAAGTCCAAAGATCATTCCAATCAAATAGTGACTAGTGAGAGAGTGATATTTGTGTTCTTTTGAGTTCTTGCGCTTGGATCGCTTTCTTCCTTCCTCATTTCTTGCTCTCAAGTGTTTTGTAACCAAGGCAAGAGACACCAAGTGTGTGGTGGTCCTTGCGGGGTCTAAGTGACCCGTGAGATAAGAAGAAAGCTCACTCGGTCTAGGTGACCATTTGAGAGAGGGAAAGGGTTGAAAGAGACCCGGTCTTTGTGACCACCTCAACATGGAGTAGGTTTGCAAAAACCGAACCTCGTTAAAACAAATCACCGCGTCTCACTCTTCATTTGCTTGTGATTTGCTTTCACCCTCTCTTTCGGACCCGATTATATTTCTAACGCTAACCCCGGCTAGTAGTTGTGCTTAAGTTTATAATTTTCAGATTCTGCCTATTCACCCCCCTGTAGGCGACTTTCACCTAGCGCTGGAGGTGATAGGGAATTCACTGTTTGGTATGGTGAAATTGTTGCTGCTGCCAAACTGAGATGTGACCGCAAGATATCTAAAGGTGAGTTTGATATAGCCAAGCTACAGTACAAACTTGTTATGGGAAATGATGACGAGTTGTCCATCAGATGCCTTTTTCTTATATTATTCAACCGTCTTTTGTTCTCAATTGCTTCCTGGGGTATTACCAACAATGAGGTCCTAATAACTGGAAACATGGACCACATGGCTGATATTGATTGGTTCAACTAGTGTACACCGATCTTTGTTATGTTGCTAGTCGTTGGCACAAGAGGAGCACAATAGACATAACTAGAACAGTTTATGGATGCTCCCTCATTATTCTTGTAAGATACTTCCTGATTGAACAATCACACCAACACATTTCAATTTTTTGTTTACTCACATACATAATATTATTTTACCTTTATTTTTAAGCATTTTGTTTGTTGTTAATATGTTTGTTAGATATATTATCTTGACCACCTACACGATCCTGCATCGCCTCAGAACAAGTACAAGACTCCCCGTATGAAGATTTTTTGACAAGGAGACTATAAAAGAATTTACTAGAGCTGACAAGCGGGGGCCCCGCCAATCTGGAGAACCATTTGGTCACACCGAGGTTAGTCATTTACATTTTTATGCATGTTCAAACAGAAGTTGTAGTTAATATACATGCTCGTATTAATCCTATTTTTAAACAGTTCCGTAGCCGAACTGAGACTTGTTATGTTACTGCGCCAGAATGGCCAGTTTCTGAGATTTTCAATATATACGTCCCACACATCAAGCACTTGATGGCCAACAAGTTTAATTGCTTGCCCCTTCATCATCGTTTAACGTTCGAGTCCCTGTTTGATGCGCACGACAAGGAGGTTGACAAGTACTGTGCTTCTCTTGAAGAAAGCCATCACAAGCTTGTGTCCAAGCAGATTGAATTGTCCGAGGCATTTGGAGAAATGATAGACAAAGTACTACGCGCTGCGACGTAGGGAGAGGCACATCATGACGATGCAAATGGTATTTATTTGTACATGCACATATCACAATTTGTGTATCACTAGTTCAGTTTTTCTTCATTTAACACGAGTTGAACCACACAAAATGTTAAGTTTGGTACCTAACAACAACAACATATGTTATCATGTACCACTCATTTTTTGTGTAGTCATAGTTCGTACATCTTATTTATGTAACAAACATACACTAAATATACAATTCAATACCTAATATTTATGCTTCTTTTGTCTTACATTATTCACCTCTCACTCATTGTTTAATTATATTGCATTAGGACTCATACTTTTTGATAACTTTCATGTAAGTTTTTTTTGCAAACCATCTATTTTTGTACATAGCATCTCAATCCCCACCTTCAGTTCAACCTACAACAATGCCATCACCAAGCAAAGATGAACCCCATTGCATGTCAACTGTTGAAACCTATGATACTCAGGCCGATGAGTACCCCACCCAGAATCAAACTGAAGATACAAAAGGAACCGATCAGGTAAGTTTTTCGTCATATAAAAAGTAGGTTCGACATATTGAAATCTCTATTTCATTTAGACCATACTAGTCGACATGATACATGCAACAACCACATAATTTTTCCATGTAGGACACTGATATACACGTTGATGGCGAAGACTTGATCATGGATGTGCTAATCTTTGACAAAACACCCATATCAAATGTATGTTTTTAGCACAACGTTGCATCGTGTAATTAATATGATATAGTAACCATCATAAATATGATTTTTTTATTTCTGTTTTTATAAGGCTCCCATTGCCGATGAGGGTGTCAGCACGGACGACGGTGAGGCAGCGAGGTCTCGACGGTGGGGCGTGGGAGGGAAAGACGAAATGGCGCGTGCGGATGCAAAATATACATAATGTAGACCAAATCAACATGTATAATTTATGAAGAAGAGGGGGTGATATCTTGGTCTTTGAGATCTAAGAATCAAATCCAAGATTTAAAGGTTGAATTAATAGATTAGAAAAGATTGGAAGGACCAAGAAGATGGATACAAAGAGAGATGAAAAACAAATAGAGATCGTACAAGTGAGAAACACTCGACAGGAAAAAGGAGAAGGCTCGAGCGTGGTGATGAGACCATTAGAAAAGATTGGAAGGATCGAGAAGATGGATACAGAGAGAGATGAAAAACAAACAGAGGTCGGACAAGTGAGAAACGCTCGACGGGAAAAAGGAGAAGGCTCGAGCGTGATGGTGAGACATTGGTGCCAAGATCCATGGCGGCGAGGTCCCATTGCATCACCGTCCACGTTAACGACTGAATGACGTGATATCTCGGCGCTATGACATATGCTGGTACCGAGACATGTAATCTCAGACTTCTCAGTGTTATAGGTCATGGCGTCGATCTTATAGATCCAAAGTTGATATTAGATTTTTAAGAAGCCCGGAGGTAATTTTTGTATTAAAAAAAGCTAAAATAAAAAAAAGTTCGAACACGAGCGAGCTACACCGACGACGACGACGAGGGGCCTTTTACCACGTCTCTGCAGCCTGCTAGCTGTCCAAGAACACTTGCGTCGTTTTCATTCTCTTGGGACCAGTTTTAGTGTGTGGACGCCATAACGTCAGCGGGCTTACGGCACCTTTTGTGCCGTTGCGCACGCCCCGGTTTGTTCTCGCTATCGTTGCCGGTTCTTGCTTTGTGATTCCGTCCTCTTCGACAAATTTTCTGACGGAGACAGGCGAGGCAGAGTGTATATGCCAAAGGTCTGGGTCCTGTGCCAAGAACAATGCGCCGAGCTAGTGATAGATAAAGATCTTTATGTCTAGAAGCCCAGCTACTGGAGTATATACTGATTCGAAACATTGAGGCCCCCCTTGGAATGGAGGAAATAAAAATGAAGACAATTTGGCAGACTGAATCTATATGCAAAGTTTTGAAGCTAGAACATTTGAAACAAAAAATATTTGAATTAACCCTACAAAATCCTTTCAGAATTCCTACGGAGACTAGAATCGACATGTTGAGGGCCTCCCACTTCACGAGTCCAACTCTCATCCTGTTCTTATCCAGAGACTGCCCATCCCTTTGACTGTTCCTCTCTACCACAAGCGCCAAGCAAATACTCTCTCTCTCTATCTCCTTCGCCTCGCGATGAACTTGAGCCATAGAACAGATCGAGCCTTGTACGCTCTGGGAGGATGGCATCTGGCGGAGCTCTAGGGGCAGGCAATCCCCTGCGTGGTGGGTCCAAGGCGAGCGCGGCAGCCGACGACCGTTCACACGAACTGCCTCGGCGTCGCTGGAGCATAGCATCTCTCTCCGCGATGAACGAAACAAAACAAAATACCCCTCCGCTCCGGCCCATCCATCCATGGCCTCCTTTTCAGCGTCAAGGCCATCGAAACCGTGTAGGATGAGACGAGGCCTTCTGAGTTTCGTTTTTTTGTTTGATGCGCTGAGATTACAGGTCAAGGGACCTTGTTATTTGTCTATTACGATTTAGCCCATGTTTGATTTCTTTAGTTTAGGGACTAAAGTTTAGTTAGAAAACTAAAATTTAGTCTCTAACATGTTTGGTTCTAGAGACTAAAATTAGTAAGAATATACTAAATGACTCATAAGAAGACTAAAATAACCTTTAACATTCTCATGTTATTAGTACAATTAAACTAAATGAGGGGCAAATGTGAAATTAATATGGTTTAGTTCCTTTTAGCTATATCTTGAGGGACTAGAGACTAAAGCAGTTTAGTCTCTGTTTTAGTCCTACCGTTTATCAATTTAAAAACTAAATAAGACTAAAATAGAGAAACTAATCTTTAGTCCCTCAAACCAAACGAGGTCTTATCTTAGGTAGTGTTTGGTTGAGGAGCCAAGTAGAATGGAGCCGTTCCATCTCTGATTCTAGGAACGGAGCCGCTCTGTTTTGTATTTGGTAATCTGGAACGGAGCGGTTCTGTTTTTTGTTTGGTTGCAGAGTGAACGGAACGGAGCGTGACTGTGAGAGCGGGATGAGAACGGAAGCGGCTCCGTCCGGTTGATTTTTTGGAGCGGAATGGTTCTGGATCTGAGGAGAATATTCCCTAATTAGAGTCATTCCGTTCTAGTTCCTTTGTAACCAAACAACAACAAAACTGAGACAGAACGGTTTCATTCTACTTGGCTCTTCAACCAAACACTACCTTATTGACCGAGTCGGAGGAGAAGAGGGGACGATAGTAGCAGACACGACGAATGTGAAGGATCAAAGACGAAAAGAGGCACAGATTTTATCTCTTTAATATAATATAGAAATGATATAGAGAGGTAGGTATACAAAAGCATAATAATCTTATTTCATTTCTCTAAGACTCACCTTATAGGCCTATCCTCCGAGTGTCAATGAACCTAATCCAAATCTAATATGACAACAACAAGGCTCTTTATGCCATCCATGCTCATACGAGTTAAAACAAAATACGAAGTATAATCTGTAGATACGTTAGGGTTATAGAATTGGTATTTTAGTAAATTTGTGATAACATATATGTGCATGCGTGAACTATAATTAGTCGCTACAGTGGTAACTATAGTGAACAAAATGACGTTTCAAAACAAGAACATGTTACTGAATTTAAGAAATTAATGGTAAAATTTGGGACATACCTGTCGGCGTTTCGAGACCGGGGGGTCCCTAAGCCGACGAGTGAATGTCGCCGTGTGCCCCAGCCCAGATGGGTCGACGCGAGGCTGAGCGCGAAGGGGGGAAGTGAGGTGGCCGGAGATGGGCGTGAGAGAGGTGGAAATCCCGCGGCCTTCATGTTCGTCCCGCGCCCAGGTCGGGTGCGCTTGCAGTAGGGGGTTACAAGCGTCCACGCGGGAGAGGGAAGCGAGCGGCCCCAAGAGAGCGTCTGTCCCGTCCTCGTCCCCGCGCGGCCAACCCTCTCTAAGAGGGCCCTGGTCCTTCCTTTTATAGGCGTAAGGAGAGGATCCAGGTGTACAATGGGGGTGTAGCAGAGTGCTACGTGTCTAGCGGGGGAGAGCTAGCGCCCTAAGTACATGCCGATGTGGCAGCCGGAGAGATTTTGGCACCCAGCTGGTGTGATGTCGTGGCCGTCGGAGGAGCGACAGAGCCTGGCGGAGGGACAGCTGTCGGAGCGGTTGAGTCCTTGCTGACGTCCTCCTGCTTCCGTAAGAGAGCTGAGAGCCGTCGTCGTCACAGAGCATGCGGGGCGCCATCATTGCCTATCCGGCGGAGCTAGCCAGATGGGACACCGGTCTTGTTCTCTGCGGCCCGAGTCAGCTCGCGGTAGGGTGATGATGGCGCTTCCTGTTGACGTGGCTGGCCTGCGCCCTAGGTTGGGCGACGTGGAGGCTCCTCCGAAGCCGAGGTCGAGTCTGTCTTCCATGGCCGAGGCCGAGTCCGAGCCCCTGGGTCGGGCGAGGCGGAGGTCGTTCGGCATGGGCCAGGGCGGAGTCCGAGCCCCTGGGTCGGGCGAGGCGGAGGTCGTTCGGCAGAGGCCAGGGCGGAGTCCGAGCCTTGGGGTCGGGCGAAGCGGAGTTCGTCGTCTTCTGGGGCTGAGCCCGAGTCCGAGCCCTGGGTCGGGCGGAGCGGAGTTCGCCGTCTTCCGGGACTTAGCCCGAGTCCGAGCCCTGGGTCGGGCGGAGCGGAGTTCGCCGTCTTCCGGGACTTAGCCCGAGTCCGAGCCCTGGGTCGGGCGGAGCAGAGTTCGCCGTCTTCCGGGGCTTAGCCCGAGTCCGAGCCCTGGGTCGGGCGGAGCGGAGTTCGCCGTCTTCCGGGGCTTAGCCCGAGTCCGAGCCCTAGGTCGGGCGGAGCTTCCTATGGTGCCTTTGGCAGGGCCTGACTGCATGTCAGTCTCACTCTGTCAAGCGGCACTGCGGTCGGAGTGGCGCAGGCGGCGCTGTCCTTCTGTCAGGCCGGTCAGTGGAGCGGTGAAGTGACGGCGGTCACTTCGGCTCTGCCGGGGGGCGCGCGTCAGGACAAAGGTGTCAGGTCACCTTTGCATTAAATGCTCCTGCGACTTGGTCGGTCGGTGCGACGATTTAGTCAGGGTTGCTTCTTAGCGAAGGCAGGGCCTCGGGCGAGCCGGAAATATGTCCGCCGTTGGAGGGGGGCCTCGGGCGAGATGGAAGTCCTCCGGGGTCGGCTGCCCTTGTCCGAGGCTAGGCTCGGGCGAGGCGTGATCGAGTCGCTCGAATGGACTAATCCCTGACTTAATCGCACCCATCAGGCCTTAGCAGCTTTATGCTGATGGGGGTTACCAGCTGAGAATTAGGAGTCTTGAGGGTACCCCTAATTATGGTCCCCGACAGTAGCCCCCGAGCCTCGAAGGGAGTGTTAGCACTCGCTTGGAGGCTTTCGTCGCACTTTTTTGCAAGGGGACCAGCCTTTCTCGGTTGCATTTTGTTCCGGTGGGTGCGCGCGAGCGCACCCGCCGGGTGTAGCCCCCGAGGCCTCGGAGGAGTGGTTTCACTGCTTCAAGGTCTTAATGCCTCGCGTAATGCTTCGGCTGGTCTGGTTGTTCCCTCATGCGAACTGGCCGTAGCCCGGGTGTACGGTCGGGGCCCAAGCTCTCGGGCTGGTATGTTGACGCTGTCAACGGTTCGGCCGGAGCCGGGTTTGCGAGAGCAGCCCCCGAGCCTTCGCACAGGGCGAGAGGGCGATCAGGGACAAACTCGGCTTTTTTACATACGCCCCTGCGTCGCCTTTCCGCAAGGAGGAGGGGGGGGGAAGCGCCATGTTACCCTCGATGGGCGCCGAACATGGTGTCTCCGGTGAGCTGCAAGCGGGTAATCCGAGTGGACGTCCGTGCCCCGTTCGTTAGGGGTCGGCTAGGGGCCCAGAGGCACGCCCAAAAGTACCTGCGGGTGATCTGCCGGACCCGGTCCCCTGGCGACGGGGTCCGAGGGCTCGATGCCTCCCTCTGATGGGATTCCGTTACAAGATCGCTCCCGCTGGTCTCGGAAATGTCCTAGGGTACCTCGGGAGCGCAGCCCGAGCCTTGGTTATGTATCGAACGTACCCCTGGTCATCCCTCGCTCGGCGTCTGAGGCGACTGTGAACCCTTCGGGGGCCAGCCTTCGAACCCCTGATCAGTAATGGGCGCGGAGCCCGAGTAGCCTGAGGCGGCCGTGGTACCCTTCGAGGGGCCGGCCTTCGAACCTCTGACCAGTAGTGGGTGTAGGGCCCACGTGATCTGAGGCGGCTGTTGAAACCCTTCGGGGGGCCAGCCTTCGAACCTCTGATCAGTAAGGAGGCTCGGAGCCTGGTTCCTTCACGGGGAAGGATCCTTTTCGGGGTATCCCCCTTTCCCGGTCCCTGCTGCAAGAGATAGAGAAAGAGGGAAAAAGGATACGAAATCGAACGACGCGGCATACCTTTTTTTTGTCGCAGTTATTACGGCGAAGGCGAAGCGTCGCCCACTACTCCCGCTGGAAGCGCCGCCTGTCCTGCCACGGAGTTAATGCGACGGGGCGAGCGGTTGGCGGGGCGGCCGTTGCGCGTGCGTGAGCCGTTCGAGGAACGGATCACGGGCGCGTTGTCTTCACGCCGTGAGAGGGGGTTCTCTTGCTGCCCCTGGATGGGACGTGAGCTTGGCTGACGACGTGACCGCTGCTCCCGCCCGCCTGCCACCGTCATTACTGCCAGCCCACTTTTGGCCGCATTGACCGCCGCGTCAGGCTGGCGCTGCTGGGTCATGCGCCTGGTCGCCTCGAGTCGCGGTATTGGTTCCGTAATCGAGGAGGCACGGTGGTGGCGCAAGTGGCGATGCAGCTGCTTGCATGCAGCATCCGGCGTGCCGGTTGCGTGACGCGTAGGCCTGGGCCTCCATGCCGGCGTGTCGGGAGTCGGAGAAGCGCGTCCACTTGGCGCGGTTGCGTGCCGCCTGCATGGCTGCCCGCCTCTTTCGCCCGTTGGTCTGGGCAAAAGTGGAGGGTCACTTGTAACCGCTGGGCGGTTGTGTGCACCACGTGCGGCGGTTTGGCTTCTTCTGCTCTGAGCCGGTTTGCATGACATGCGGGACCCAGCCCCCGCGCCGCAGGGGAGGGCCTTGGAGCGTGTTGGAGAAGACTCAGCCCGTGACGGTTGGGGGCGCAAGTAGGGAGAGTTGCCTTTAAAAGGAGGGTGACCCCCTTCGGAAGGCGACCATGTCCTCTCGCTCCCTTATGCATTGCGTCCTTCCACCTTCCAAGCCCCCGGATGGGGGATACCCGCCGTCTTTTCGCCTCATCGTTGGAGGAACGCAACTCCGTAGGAGTTGGTACCTTTCAGCCATCGTTCGGCTTCAAGGATTTTGCATCATGCAGCCCGGCTGCACCCCTCCACCGGCGGTCACCCAAGATGGTGACCTCCAGCTTGATGGTGGGGGAAAGCGAGCCGGGCCGCGGCCTCTGCCCCTCCCTCAGCCTCAAGGATTTTCATCACCAGGGCTGGGGAGGGGAGTGTGCCGAGTTGGAGGTCGGCCCCTGTGTGGGCGGCGGCCCGCTCCTTCACTCAGTGACCGGAGGGAAGGGCGGTCGTCGTCCGTGGCGCTGGCAGCTGTACCGTGCCTGGCTCTCGGACGCGAGTGGCTTCGGAGCCGCTCGCGGCGCCGGCGTCTGCCACGACAGCTGGAAGAGGTTCTCCCGCCGAAGAGATAGCCAAGGCCGGCCACGGACCGACCTCCAACTCTACGGCCTTCTGCCCGCCCTTGCCTCACGAGTTTGGGCATGGGCGGGGGCCTCCTGGCAGCAGCATCCGCCCTGAGGTCAGTGCTGTCGCTGTTCGGCCCCCCGGAGCAGAAGTCGTCGTCGTCGCCGCTGCTGGAGCGGGTGACGGCGCGCCGTTCGTCGGTCTTCTGTTGCTCCGCAGGCCCACCCCTATCGAGTGGGGTTGTTCGTACCTGCGGAGGGGGAACCGGAGTTCCGTTTGTAATGGCACTTCGAATGCCAGGGTTTTTTGTTCATTGCGGCTGTCGAGGCCTGAACATGTATGTAATTTCGGCACGGAGCCGTGTTTTTTCCTCATTTTCGAGCACTAAGACTCGCCTGTTGGTTGTCTGAACCGCTTCACCAAGCATGAGTCGCCCCGTGTCAAGGTGACGAGTGAGGTATCCGTATCCCGGAGGCGTAGGAGTCCCTCGGCTCGGTCGACCTTGTTGTCTGAGGCTCCTCTAGCTCAGTTAAAGGGACCCCTTGGCCGCTCTTCGACGAGCCGAGGCCAGGGGTAGCGATATCAGCATGAACAGAGGCGGAGTTGGCTCAAAAATGAAACCTGGTTGGCCGGAGCCTAGCCGGGTTGTCCATTAGCGGGACCGACGCCGGAGTCGATCAGCCGAGGCCTCGGGTCGGGCTGGCGCCCTTGGAAGATGGTTGGCTGTAGAGCCCAAAAATTTGTATCAAAGAAAAATAAGGTTATAAATAAATAAATATGTTTATAAGTGGGTATCTTTGGATTATGGAACCCTTGGGAGTTAATTGGTTTTCTCTTCTTTGTGCATATTTGATTAATGGAATTATATGGGTTAACATAACAAATAAATAAATAAATAAAATGCCTCTCATGATAAAGTTATTGTATTGTTGCACCTTGTATTCAACTTTGTGAAACAAGCTCAAGCTAAGAAAACTAGAATTTGAAAATGAAAATATAAAATAAAAGAGAAAAGAAAAGGAAGAAATTACTATGTAAATAAAAATAATTATAATATATATATATATTATTCTTGTACAGATTTGAGTTGGTACATTTGACTCAAAAGTGAAGTTCATAACAGGATTCAAATTCAAATTAGAGATTCAAATGAAAAGAAAATAAATCAAAAAGGAAAAAGGAAAGTAAAAGAAAAGAAAAAGAAAAAAACCCTAGCTGGGCCGCCCATTCTCCATTTCGGCCCACCCATCTGCCCCTCCGACGGCCGCTTGGGCTGAAAGTCTCCACTGCCAGCCCAGCTCCTACCCGCGTGACACTTCCATGTGGGCCCGCATGGTCAGCAGCATCCTCGCCCTGCCCCGCGCTGCGTGCGAACGCTGTCCCGCCTCCACGTGGGCCCCGTCCGTCAGTACGCGCGATTTGATTCTCGCTGGCCGGTGGGCCTGCGTCCCCAGTCCCGTCCTCCACCTCGCGACGAGCTCGGCGGAATCCGCGGCTCGGTCTACAACCAACCGGCCGAATCCATCGCTGCGAGTCCGTCGCAACCAGCCCGGAATCCGCGCATGATCGGGTTGCCGCCTCCCTCACGGACTCTACCTTACTGGTGTATATAACCCGGCGCCCGGCACCGCGCACCCCATCCACTACCTCCCTCGCTGTCCGGGTCCGCCGCATGGGCATCTCGTCGGGAGATTCACTCTGGGCTTGGTTGGCGGTCGGGGAGGGTCTCCAGAGCACACTGAGCACGTTCGCGACCTCATATGTCGGTATTGGGGGCTTGGAGCATGGGGATTGCTCGTCGGGGGAGAAGATCCGCCGCGGGATCGCCTCATCGCGTGGACAGGATCCTTGTTGCTCCAATCCGAGGTGAGCTGCCCACCACATCGATCACCTTGTCCTATCCTGTGCGTATATACCATAGTCCATGAGAATCGTGCACCAGAACACGCTAACCGGGTGGCCCAGCCATGGTGTCCACCGCGGGCGGGGCTTTGGGAGCCGCCGCGTCCGACTGAGATGTGGAAGACGATGTCGCGGCCGCTGGATCTATAGCTGACGGCTGGGATCGCTCCTAGCATACCGATTCGGCCGTGGGAGTGATGATGCGCGTGAGTCGTCGGATCAACCACCAGTGGATGAGATTAGATCCTTACGTACCCCTTCGCGCGTTGTATTGTGGCCATTGGATTTGATCTGAATGGCTCTGGTTGCCGCACATTATAACGGTCATGGTCTTTTTCTAAAAGAACCCTCGCCCTTTTTACTTATCAACCCGCCGTCCAAGTCGTGGTTTACTGAGTCTGGGGAGATTTGCGAGCTGGCCCCTGGGTTTCTCTGGTTTTGGCGCGCAGTCCAAGGGAATAGAAAATCCAGTAAAATGAAATAGAAAATGATTTTTGATACAAAAATAATTCCAGAAACTTGTTTAAATCATAGAAAATCCATTTTTAGTCCAAATTAATCCATTCCACTTTCTAAAATTTTGTAATTTTATTCTCTACCACCTGGAACCTCTGTTTTGTCATGAAATCAATTAGAAATTTAATCTCTCACTTAATCCATTTTAAACACATAAAATCTTTGGAAATCCATAACTTAAAATCTATAACTCCAAAATTAATGATTCCTGTTCCTAGAATCTTATTTTAATGTGTAGATTATTATTATGTATTTTGTTTACTTGTTTGGTGTGATGGTAAATTTTGCCTACACTGTTTGTTTGTATTACTACGACTAGCAGTGAGGTCACGAGTCACCTGAAGATTATCCTGGTACCTGGAATCTCAAGGCCCAGGCAAGTTGTGCCCTTGATCACTTCTTTTTACCCACTCATGTTCTAATTAATCATAATGATCTGCATAGGTTAATTTTGATGGGACCCAATAGGTTACCCTAGTTTGTCTATCTTTATACCTTGTTTACCACTGAACTTTCTGGGTAGTACTTGCTAGTGCTATATGTGGTTTTGGGTATGAAGATTACACTATTCATGATTATACTTTTGTTATCAGTTGTTATTTATGGTTCATGTTAAGATCATTATGTTAATTGGAACATGGAGAACCACCCGGGAAAACAGTGCTACCACGAGGGTGGAATGGGACGCCCTTGGCTGATTAATTAGGAAAGCTAGTGGAAGACTACCTTACCCGAAAGGGGCAAGGGCAGTAGGGGAGAGGTCAGTGTAGGGAGGCCCTCGGGAGGATTTTGCTGCGATGGCGGTCCTACAAGGGATTCCTGCACTGGATCTTCCTATAAACTGTAGCGGGTTTTCGGAAGCTAGTGGAACTTTGTAAAGGCCTCGTAGTGGATCCCTAGCCATTCACCTCGGAAGTGTCTAAGGGCCTTGCAAACCCTGGCGACATGGGATACACGACTTGTGGGTAAAGATGCGCAACCTCTGCAGAGTGTAAAACTGGTATACTAGCCGTGCTCACGGTCATGAGCAGCTCGGACCCTCACATGATTAAATTATGGAACTTAAACTCAATTTGTCATATGCATTGCATCGCAGGTGAAGTTGTTACTTTTGTTCTACTATTTAATTGGGTTGGTATTTACTTATACTTAGTAACTGCTAATAAAATTTTGACCAACTTTAAAAGCAATGCTCAGCTCTAACCATCTTCTTTGGTAAGCCTTACACTTCACGTGAGCTCCCACCTTTGGCGAGTTCATGCACATTATTCCCCACAACTTGTTGAGCGATGAACGTATGTGAGCTCACTCTTGCTGTCTCACATACACCACAGGTCAAGACCAGGTACTGCAGGATGATGCTCATGGAGGATGCTGCGATGAGTTCGTGAGAGGTCTAGGTCGTCGTCTCCCAGTCAACTTTGGGTTGCTGGACCGTTGTCTCCTTATAATGTAATTATTTATTTTGTATAGAACTCCTGTTATATATAAAGATGTGACATTCGATCTTGTGCCACTATACATCATATGTATGAGACTTGGTCCCAGCATACCTGGTGTTTATGTTAACCCCGGGTTTTGGACCCCTAAAATCCGGGTGTTACAGAAGTGGTATCAGAGGAATGTTGACTGTAGGACGAAACCTAGATAGAACTGGACAACCATTATCTACTTACCTTTGCTACTCTGATTCTTTTCTAAACTTATCTTAATCTTTTCTCATCTATTTCCGCTTACTCTGATTATTCTTATCTTTTCTTTTCTAAAGACAAATGTGGATTTCACACTTTGAAATCCCGTACCTAAAGTGACCTTTAGGACTAGGAGACCTACTCTTAGGAACAAAAACAAAACTATTTTTATAGATATCTAAGAACTTGAATGTTTGTTCTTATGATACTTGTTTGATTTGGATCTTTGATTGAGTGTGATGAGTTGTGGAGTAATGTCCACAATTGCATCTGCATATACACATAGGTATAAAAATATATTTATAAAATAACTAGACAACCTAGATTATCCCCATTGGAACATATCTAGCTTAAGAGATTTATCTTATCCTAGAAAGATCTCATTCTAACCAATTCATCTTATCTTAAAAGATTCTCCCCTATCTTAATAGATTCATCTCATCTTAAAGAAATTCTATCCTACACTCATAGATCTATCTTATCTCAAAAGGTCTTAACTTATCCTAATGTATATAGATCCATCTTATCTTAAGAAGTTTTCTCTTATCTTAATAGATTTATCTTATCTTGAAGAGATTCTAACCTACCTACATCACATAATCCATCTTATCCTAAAAAGATACTCATCTTATCTTGAAGAGATTTTAAGTCATCCTAATAGATCTAACTGACCTCAAAAGATTATACCTTATCATTATGAATACATCCTACCCTAATTAGCATATTTATCCTAGTCTAAAGTAACAACCAAGATCCAATCCAAAGTAATTAGATATTATTTAGTCCCATCTAGTTATATCCAACCTAATCCAGATTCTATCTAATCTAAATATGACCCGATCTAAAGTGAGTTATTAACAAGTTAGTTAAATTGATGATATAGGTTAAACACTGTCTCTACAAATATATCTTAACCTAAATTAATGTCTCATACCAACTCAGCCTTGAACAATGGCCTACCTATATCATATAATCCATCCTATCTTAAAAGATTCTATCATATCCTAATAATATTTATCCTACCCTAGTAGATCTATTTAACCTAAACTAGTCTAATCTAGTCATATTCAATCTAATCTAGCTCCTACTTAATCTAATATGATCTAATCTAGTGTGTGTTACTTAATGTTGGTGCAAAAGATATGGCCATGCTCCTAATTCACTTAAGTCTAAATTGATGACTTAGATCAGCTCATACCCAGGTTACATACCCTATCCAAACCATACAGAAGCAAAACAATCAAACCAGACTCTGACTAATCTCATTTAACTCATAGCCATCTACTAAACTAATCTAATGTGGCCTACTTAATCAGACTAATGATACAGGTAAAAAGAGATTAGACCTTGCTAGCCAAGTGTTAACTTAGCACATTAGACTAACTCAACCATGAGCAGAAGATCTAACTCGACCAATAGATTCATAATGGATTGCATGATCTGTTTATCCTCACCTAACAGCAAATAAACTTTTGACCTATATCATGTAGTCTATCTCAACCATACCTATATTAACCATATTCCCCAGCCAATAATATACACTAACTCCTAATCAATGAGATAAGACCAAAGAAGATGATCAACTTCATCAAGGAAGGATGAACACCAACTCAAGTCTTCAAGGATCAAGTAAGATCATCAGATGAATCAAGATACACAAATCTTGGATGGAGTCTTTTCTTATCCTACTCTTTCTTACCCAAACCTATATATGCCCTAAAGACATCTTCTATCCTACATAATAATGTGGACATACATATAATATCCATGCTCTCCTATCACTTACTAATAATAAAAAGAGAGACCCTTGATTTAGAAATTAAAAGCTAAATTGCAAACCAATCCTTTTGTATTCCCTTTTCTTACAAATCTCGGGGACGAGATTATTTTTAAGGGGGGTAGGATTTGTAGAGCCCAAAAATTTGTATCAAAGAAAAATAAGGTTATAAATAAATAAATATGTTTATAAGTGGGTATCTTTGGATTATGGAACCCTTGGGAGTTAATTGGTTTTCTCTTCTTTGTGCATATTTGATTAATGGAATTATATGGGTTAACATAACAAATAAATAAATAAATAAAATGCCTCTCATGATAAAGTTATTGTATTGTTGCACCTTGTATTCAACTTTGTGAAACAAGCTCAAGCTAAGAAAACTAGAATTTGAAAATGAAAATATAAAATAAAAGAGAAAAGAAAAGGAAGAAATTACTATGTAAATAAAAATAATTATAATATATATATATTATTCTTGTACAGATTTGAGTTGGTACATTTGACTCAAAAGTGAAGTTCATAATAGGATTCAAATTCAAATTAGAGATTCAAATGAAAAGAAAATAAATCAAAAAGGAAAAAGGAAAGTAAAAGAAAAGAAAAAGAAAAAAACCCTAGCTGGGCCGCCCATTCTCCATTTCGGCCCACCCATCTGCCCCTCCGACGGCCGCTTGGGCTGAAAGTCTCCACTGCCAGCCCAGCTCCTACCCGCGTGACACTTCCATGTGGGCCCGCATGGTCAGCAGCATCCTCGCCCTGCCCCGCGCTGCGTGCGAACGCTGTCCCGCCTCCACGTGGGCCCCGTCCGTCAGTACGCGCGATTTGATTCTCGCTGGCCGGTGGGCCTGCGTCCCCAGTCCCGTCCTCCACCTCGCGACGAGCTCGGCGGAATCCGCGGCTCGGTCTACAACCAACCGGCCGAATCCATCGCTGCGAGTCCGTCGCAACCAGCCCGGAATCCGCGCATGATCGGGTTGCCGCCTCCCTCACGGACTCTACCTTACTGGTGTATATAACCCGGCGCCTGGCACCGCGCACCCCATCCACTACCTCCCTCGCTGTCCGGGTCCGCCGCATGGGCATCTCGTCGGGAGATTCACTCTGGGCTTGGTTGGCGGTCGGGGAGGGTCTCCAGAGCACACTGAGCACGTTCGCGACCTCATATGTCGGTATTGGGGGCTTGGAGCATGGGGATTGCTCGTCGGGGGAGAAGATCCGCCGCGGGATCGCCTCATCGCGTGGACAGGATCCTTGTTGCTCCAATCCGAGGTGAGCTGCCCACCACATCGATCACCTTGTCCTATCCTGTGCGTATATACCATAGTCCATGAGAATCGTGCACCAGAACACGCTAACCGGGTGGCCCAGCCATGGTGTCCACCGCGGGCGGGGCTTTGGGAGCCGCCGCGTCCGACTGAGATGTGGAAGACGATGTCGCGGCCGCTGGATCTATAGCTGACGGCTGGGATCGCTCCTAGCATACCGATTCGGCCGTGGGAGTGATGATGCGCGTGAGTCGTCGGATCAACCACCAGTGGATGAGATTAGATCCTTACGTACCCCTTCGCGCGTTGTATTGTGGCCATTGGATTTGATCTGAATGGCTCTGGTTGCCGCACATTATAACGGTCATGGTCTTTTTCTAAAAGAACCCTCGCCCTTTTTACTTATCAACCCGCCGTCCAAGTCGTGGTTTACTGAGTCTGGGGAGATTTGCGAGCTGGCCCCTGGGTTTCTCTGGTTTTGGCGCGCAGTCCAAGGGAATAGAAAATCCAGTAAAATGAAATAGAAAATGATTTTTGATACAAAAATAATTCCAGAAACTTGTTTAAATCATAGAAAATCCATTTTTAGTCCAAATTAATCCATTCCACTTTCTAAAATTTTGTAATTTTATTCTCTACCACCTGGAACCTCTGTTTTGTCATGAAAACAATTAGAAATTTAATCTCTCACTTAATCCATTTTAAACACATAAAATCTTTGGAAATCCATAACTTAAAATCTATAACTCCAAAATTAATGATTCCTGTTCCTAGAATCTTATTTTAATGTGTAGATTATTATTATGTATTTTGTTTACTTGTTTGGTGTGATGGTAAATTTTTCCTACACTGTTTGTTTGTATTACTACGACTAGCAGTGAGGTCACGAGTCACCTGAAGATTATCCTGGTACCTGGAATCTCAAGGCCCAGGCAAGTTGTGCCCTTGATCACTTCTTTTTACCCACTCATGTTCTAATTAATCATAATGATCTGCATAGGTTAATTTTGATGGGACCCAATAGGTTACCCTAGTTTGTCTATCTTTATACCTTGTTTACCACTGAACTTTCTGGGTAGTACTTGCTAGTGCTATATGTGGTTTTGGGTATGAAGATTACACTATTCATGATTATACTTTTGTTATCAGTTGTTATTTATGGTTCATGTTAAGATCATTATGTTAATTGGAACATGGAGAACCACCCGGGAAAACAGTGCTACCACGAGGGTGGAATGGGACGCCCTTGGCTGATTAATTAGGAAAGCTAGTGGAAGACTACCTTACCCGAAAGGGGCAAGGGCAGTAGGGGAGAGGTCAGTGTAGGGAGGCCCTCGGGAGGATTTTGCTGCGATGGCGGTCCTGCAAGGGATTCCTGCACTGGATCTTCCTATAAACTGTAGCGGGTTTTCGGAAGCTAGTGGAACTTTGTAAAGGCCTCGTAGTGGATCCCTAGCCATTCACCTCGGAAGTGTCTAAGGGCCTTGCAAACCCTGGCGACATGGGATACACGACTTGTGGGTAAAGATGCGCAACCTCTGCAGAGTGTAAAACTGGTATACTAGCCGTGCTCACGGTCATGAGCAGCTCGGACCCTCACATGATTAAATTATGGAACTTAAACTCAATTTGTCATATGCATTGCATCGCAGGTGAAGTTGTTACTTTTGTTCTACTATTTAATTGGGTTGGTATTTACTTATACTTAGTAACTGCTAATAAAATTTTGACCAACTTTAAAAGCAATGCTCAGCTCTAACCATCTTCTTTGGTAAGCCTTACACTTCACGTGAGCTCCCACCTTTGGCGAGTTCATGCACATTATTCCCCACAACTTGTTGAGCGATGAACGTATGTGAGCTCACTCTTGCTGTCTCACATACACCACAGGTCAAGACCAGGTACTGCAGGATGATGCTCATGGAGGATGCTGCGATGAGTTCGTGAGAGGTCTAGGTCGTCGTCTCCCAGTCAACTTTGGGTTGCTGGACCGTTGTCTCCTTATAATGTAATTATTTATTTTGTATAGAACTCCTGTTATATATAAAGATGTGACATTCGATCCTGTGCCACTATACATCATATGTATGAGACTTGGTCCCAGCATACCTGGTGTTTATGTTAACCCCGGGTTTTGGACCCCTAAAATCCGGGTGTTACATTGGCCGAGGCCCCAGGGGTAATCGGCCGAGCCGCCTGCTCGGGCCGG
Organism: Zea luxurians; assembly: GCA_029449295.1. Taxonomy (NCBI): domain Eukaryota; kingdom Viridiplantae; phylum Streptophyta; class Magnoliopsida; order Poales; family Poaceae; genus Zea; species Zea luxurians. The sequence continues at coordinate 56,335,885 of JAOPSE010000016.1, read as the reverse complement.
ATTCCCGGAGAAGTCCCTGGCAGCGACTGTCCGGGCGTGACGATGACGTCGTCCTCCAGAGTGGGGATCCTTGGACCGCGTCGCCGTCTGAGGCTAGGTCGGACCTTGCTGAAGGTGTCGTCGATGCCGAGGGTGTTACTGCCCCCTTCCAACGTCAAGACCCGAGCCTGCAGGATCAGAGTGTCTTGTAGCGTGTGCCTTCTGCGGCCGCTGAGGCCAGAATATGCACACCCTCGCTGTGTTGTAAAGCTGCGTCTCCTTTCCTCTTGTTTCGAGTATCTGGACTTTTTTGTCGGTAACAGGGATGTTTGTGCGAGCGAGAGTTGCTTCTCGCGGAAGGTGATGAGTGAGGTATCCGTATCCCGGAGGCGTGGGAGTCCCTCGGCTCGGTCGGCCTTGCCGCTTATGCGCACTTTCACCCGTCCATGAGGCCCTGTCACCGACTCAGTCGAGAAGGCTCGAAGGATCGCTTCGGCAGAAGAGCTTCCGAACGTGAAGACTTGTTCGGTCCGCGGAATCACTTTATCCGAACGCGAGTTACTTATCACAGAAGGTGATGAGTGAGGTATCCGTATCCCGGAGGCGTAGGAGTCCCTCGGCTCGGTCAGCCTTGGCTGCTTACGTGTACTCCGTCGTTTTCAGGATCCACTTTTCGAAGTAGTCAGAAAGCACGAAAGATATTCTGGCAGAAGAGATCTCTCTTTTTTCTTTTTTTTTCTTCGAGGAAAATTTCAACGCAGAGGGGGTTCCCCCCCTTTTAGCCCCCGAGGGAGGGTCGGGCTTTGCCGAGGCAAGGCCGACCCTTCCTTGATGACTAAACTTTGCGCGGGTGCGAGGTATATGAACAACTTGAAAACATCTTAAGGGTAGAAGCGACGTAGCTGTTGGATGTTCCAGGCATTGCCGTAGACCTCGCCTTGACTGTTGGCCAGCTTGTACGTTCCGGGCTTCAGAACTTTGGTGATGACGAATGGCCCCTCCCAGGGGGGCGTGAGCTTGTGCCTCCCTCGGGCGTCTTGCCGCAACCGAAGCACCAGGTCGCCCACCTGGAGGTCTCGGGGCCGGACCCCTTGGGCGTGGTAGCGTCGCAGGGACTGCTGGTACCGCGCCGAGTGTAGCAGGGCCTTGTCCCGAGCCTCTTCCAGCTGGTCCAGCGAGTCTTCTCGGCTAGCTTGGTTGCTTTGATCGCTGTAGGCCCTCGTCCTCGGGGAGCCGTACTCCAGGTCAGTGGGCAAGACGGCCTCGGCCCCGTAGACCAGGAAGAACGGCGTGAAACCCGTGGCCCGGCTCGGCGTTGTCCTCAGGCTCCAGACCACCGAGGGGAGTTCCTTCATCCATCGCTTGCCGAACTTGTTGAGGTTGTTGTAGATCCGAGGCTTGAGCCCTTGTAGAATCATGCCATTGGCACGCTCTACTTGCCCATTCGACATGGGATGAGCCACGGCGGCCCAGTCCACCCGGATGTGGTGATCCTCGCAGAAGTCCAAGAATTTTCTGCCGGTGAACTGGGTACTGTTGTCGGTGATGATGGAGTTCGGGACCCCGAAGCGATGGATGATGTTGGTGAAGAATGTCACGGCCTGCTCGGACCTGATGCAGTTCAGAGGTCGGACCTCGACCCACTTGGAGAATTTGTCGATGGCGACCAGCAGGTGCGTGTAGCCCCGGGCGCCTTCTGCAAGGGGCCGACGAGGTCCAGCCCCCACACAGCAAAGGGCCAGGTGATGGGTATCGTCTGTAGAGCCTGAGCGGGCAGGTGGGTTTGCTTCGCATAGAATTGACACCCTTCGCAGGTGCGGGCAATTCTAGTGGCGTCAGCCACCGCCGTTGGCCAGTAGAAGCCTTGCCGGAAAGCATTCCCGACAAGGGCTCGAGGCGCTGCGTGATGGCCGCAAGCCCCCGAGTGTATCTCTTGCAGGAGTTCCTGACCTTCGGCGACGGAGATGCATCGCTGGAGGATGCCCGAGGGGCTGCGGTGGTAGAGCTCCTTCTCATCACCCAGCAAGACGAACGACTTGGCGCGTCGCGCTACCCGCCGAGCCTCGGCTCGGTCGAGGGGTAGCTCTCCTTGGCGGAGATATTGCAGGTACGGGGTCTGCCAATTTCGATCAGGCGTGGCCCCGCTCCGCTCCTCCTCGATGCGCAGTGCCTCACCCTCGGAGGCCGAGGGTACCTCGGGTTGAACCGAGGCCGCCTCGGGCCGAGCTGAGGGTGCCTCCGGCTGTGCCGAGGGCACCTCGGGCTGGACCGAGGGCGCCTCAGGCTTGGGCGCGTCGTCGATCTTGACGGAGGGTTGATGCAGATCCCGGGAGAAGACGTCCGGGGGAACCGGTGTTCGCCCCGAGGCTATTTTTTCTAGCTCGTCCGCAGTCTCGTTGTAGCGCCGAGCGATGTGGTTAAGCTCGAGCCCGTAGAACTTGTCTTCCAGGCGCCGAACCTCATCGCAGTAGGCCTCCATCTTCGGGTCGCGGCAGTGGGAGTTCTTCATGACTTGGTCGATGACGAGCTGCGAGTCACCGCGAGCGTCGAGGCGCCTGACCCCTAGCTCGATGGCGATCCGCAACCCGTTGACCAGAGCCTCGTACTCAGCCACATTGTTGGACGCCGGGAAGTGGAGGCGTAGCACATAGCGTAGGTGTTTCCCGAGGGGCGAGATGAAGAGTAGGCCCGCGCCGGCTCCCGTCTTCATCAGCGACCCGTCGAAAAACATGGTCCAGAGCTCTGGTTGGATCGGAGCCATCGGTAGCTGGGTGTCGACCCATTCGGCTACGAAGTCCGCCAAGACCTGGGACTTGATGGCCTTCCGAGGGGCGAACGAGATTGTCTCGCCCATGATTTCCACTGCCCACTTTGCAATCCTACCCGAGGCCTCTCGGCACTGGATGATCTCCCCCAGGGGGAAGGATGACACCACAGTTACCGGATGAGACTCGAAGTAGTGTCGCAACTTCCGCCGCGTCAGGATCACTGCATACAGCAGCTTCTGAACTTGTGGGTAGCGGATCTTGGTTTCGGACAGTACCTCGCTGATGAAGTAAACTGGCCTCTGAACGGGCAATGCATGCCCCTCTTCTTGCCTCTCGACCACAATCGCGGCGCTAACCACCTGGGTGGTCGCGGCGACGTAGACCAAGAGGGCTTCTCCGTCAGCTGGGGGCACCAAGATAGGCGCCTTTGTGAGGAGCGCCTTCAGGTTCCCGAGAGCTTCCTCGGCCTCAGGGGACCAAGTGAAGCGCTCGGCCTTCCTTAAGAGGCGGTATAGAGGCAGGCCTCTTTCGCCGAGGCGTGAGATGAAGCGGCTCAGAGCCGCGAGACATCCCATGACCCTCTGTACACCCTTTAAGTCCTTGATGGGACCCATACTGGTGATGGCTGCGATCTTCTCGGGGTTGGCTTTGATGCCCCGCTCGGAGACGATGAACCCCAAGAGCATGCCTCGGGGCACCCCGAAGACACACTTCTCGGGATTGAGCTTGACGCCTTTCGCCTTGAGACATCGGAATGTCACTTCAAGGTCGGAGAGGAGGTCGGAAGCTTTCCTCGTCTTGACTACGATGCCATCGACGTAGGCTTCGACTGTGCGACCGATGTGTTCGCCGAACACATGGTTCATGCACCGCTGGTACGTCGCGCCCGCATTCCTCAAACCGAACGGCATGGTGACATAGCAGTACATGCCGAAGGGCGTGATGAAAGAAGTCGCGAGCTGGTCGGACTCTTTCATCCTGATTTGGTGATACCCTGAGTAGGCGTCGAGGAAAGACAGGGCTTCGCACCCAGCAGTGGAATCCACAATTTGATCGATGCGAGGCAGAGGGTAGGGAACCTTCGGACATGCTTTGTTGAGACCAGTGTAGTCCACACACATTCGCCATTTCCCCCCTTTCTTTCTCACAAGCACAGGGTTGGCAAGCCATTCGGGATGGAATACCTCTTTGATGAACCCTACCGCCATTAGCTTGTGGATCTCCTCGCCTATTGCTCTGCGCTTCTCCTCGTCGAATCGGCGCAGAGGTTGCTTGACGGGTCGGGCTCCGGCCCGAATATCCAGTGAGTGCTCGGTGACATCCCTCGGTATGCCGGGCATGTCTGAGGGACTCCACGCGAAGACGTCGGCGTTCGCGCGGAGAAAGTCGACGAGCACTGTTTCCTATTTGGGGTCGAGCCCGGAACCGATCCGGATCTGCTTGGAGGCGTCGCCACTGGGGTCGAGGGGGACGGCCTTAACCATCTCCACTGGCTCGAAGTTGCCGGCATGACGCTTCACGTCTGGCACCTCTTTAGAGAGGCTTTCCAGGTCGGCGATGAGGGCCTCGGACTCGGCGAGGGCCTCGGCGTACTCCACGCACTCCACGTCGCATTCGAACGCGTGTTTGTACGTGGGGCCGACGGTGATGACCCCGTTGGGGCCCGACATCTTGAGCTTCAGGTAGGTGTAGTTGGGGACGGCCATGAACTTCGCGTAGCATGGCCTCCCCAGTATCGCGTGGTAGGTTCCTCGGAACCCGACCACCTCGAACGTCAGAGTCTCCCTTCGGAAGTTGGAGGGCGTCCCGAAGCAGACAGGAAGGTCGAGTCGCCCGAGGGGCTGGACGCGCTTCCCGGGAATGATCCCATGGAAGGGCACAGCGCCTGCTCGGACGGAGGACAGATCGACGCGCAGGAGCCTGAGGGTCTCGGCCTAGATGATGTTGAGGCTGCTGCCCCCGTCCATAAGGACCTTGGTGAGCCTGACGTCGCCGATGACGGGGTCGACGACGAGCGGGTATTTCCCCGGGCTCGGCACGTGGTCGGGGTGATCGTCTTGGTCGAAGGTGATGGGCTTGTCGGACCAGTCTAGATAGACCGGCGCCGCCACCTTGATCGAGCAGACCTCCCGGTGCTCTTGCTTGCGGTGCCGAGCCGAGGCATTCGCCGCTTGCCCACCGTAGATCATGAAGCAGTCGCGGACCTCGGGGAACTCTCCTGCTTGGTGATCTTCCTTCTTGTCGTCGTCGCGGGCCCTGCCACCCTCCGCGGGTGGCCCGGCCCTGTGGAAGTGGCGCCGAAGCATGACGCACTCCTCAAGGGTGTGCTTGACGGGCCCCCGATGATAGGGGCACGGCTCCTTGAGCATCTTGTCGAAGAGGTTGGCACCTCCGGGGGGCTTCCGAGGGTTCTTGTGCTCGGCGGCGGCGACAAGGTCCGCGTCGGCGGCGTCGCGTTTCGCTTGCGACTTCTTCTTGCCTTTCTTCTTGGAGCCGCGCTGAGTAGACGCCTCGGGAGCATCTTCCAGTGGGCGGCCCTGGGGCTGCTTGTCCTTTCGGAAGATAGCCTCGACCGCCTCCTGGCCAGAGGCGAACTTGGTGGCGATGTCCATCAGCTCGCTCGCCCTGGTGAGGGTCTTGCGGCCCAACTTGCTCACCAGGTCGCGGCAGGTGGTGTCGGCAAGGAACGCGCCGATGACATCCGAGTCGGTGACGTTGGGCAGCTCGGTGCGCTGCTTCGAGAATCGCCGGATGTAGTCCCGGAGAGACTCTCCCGGCTGCTGTCGGCAGCTTCGGAGGTCCCAGGAATTCCCGGGGCGCACATACGTGCCCTGGAAATTGCTGGCGAAGGCTTGGAGCAGGTCATCCCAGTTGGAGATCTGCCCCGGAGGCAGGTGCTCCAACCAGGTGCGAGCGGTGTCGGAGAGGAACAGGGGGAGGTTGCGGATGATGAGGTTGTCGTCGTCCGTTCCACCCAGCTGGCAGGCCAGGCGGTAGTCCGCGAGCCACAATTCCGGTCTCGTTTCCCCCGAGTACTTTATGATAGTAGTTGGGGGTCGGAACCGGGTCAGGAACGGTGCCCGCCGGATGGTCCGGCTAAGGGCCTGCGGACCGGGTGGTTCAGGCGAGGGACTCCGATCCTCCCCGCTGTCGTAGCGTCCCCCACGCCTGGGGTGATAGCCTCGGCGCACCCTCTCGTTGAGGTGGGCCCGACGGTCGCGATGATGGTGCTCGTTGCCGAGGTGGCCCGGGGCCGCAGGCGAGGTGTTGCGTGTGCGCCCGGTGTAGACCGAGGCTTCCCACATGAATCGGGAAGTCGCGGCATGAGGTTCCGAGGGGTATCCTTGCCTTCGGGAGGCAGAGCTCTCGGCCCGTCGGACCGCAGCGCCTTCCAGGAGATTCTTGAGCTCTCCTTGGATTCGCCGACCCTCGGTGGTTGATGGCTCCGGCATTGCGCGGAGAAGCATCGCTGCTGCAGCCAGGTTCTGACCGACCCCATTGGATGCGGGCGGCGGCCTGACCCTGACGTCGTTGGCGACGTGGAGCGGGAGACCCTGGGGCAGGTGACGTATTTCTGCGGCCGGGGGTTGGCCCGCCCATGCCTGCCCGACGTCCCGGCGGATCGGCTCAAGCGCTTCTGCTCCCTCGTCGAGCCTGGCCTGCGCCCCGCGGACTTGCTCGAGCTGTGGGTCGTGACCCCCCACCGGAACTGGGACCACAGCTAGCTCCCGCGGGATGTCAGCGCGGGGCACCGGCCTAGGGAGATCACCGTCCTCCGGCACGCCGAGATGATTGCCTTCGGAGGGACCCCCTAGATCGACGTGGAAACATTCGCGGCTTGGGCCGCAGTCCTCGTCGTCGAGGCTGCGGCTACCGTCGGAACAGTCGGAGAGGCAGTAGTCACATGCGGTCATGAAGTCCTGCATGGCACTAGGGTTGCCAAGTCCAGAGAAATCCCAACAGATGCTAGGGTCGTCGTCTTCCTCGGACCCGGAGGGCCCATAGGTCGAGACGTCCGTCAGCCGGTCCCAAGGCGACCGCGTGCTGTAACACCCCTGGTGTTACTATAACTAAAACCTGAGCATGACATCATGAGCATTGGCATTGCATATGTTTGACACACCTAGAGTGCATTCACTAGGCAAAAATTTCAAACAAGTTGTATTGTTTTACTGTTTTACAAATAGAACCCTGGTTAAAGAACTTAACCCTAACTAGTGGTTAAAGGGGTAAAACTTAACCCAAGTTGAGAAAAATTTTAGGGCTTGTGAGAAAAGTCATGAAATATCCCCAAACACTAAGTTGAATCACATTTATACCCCTGGGATGCCAGAAACCCTAATTGGAACCCTGGGAAACCCTAAAACCAAACCCTAGGGACCTAAGTGCAAAATTAGCCCACTTTTGGGCTAAAGTGCAAAAACCAAGCCAAATAAGTATTTTAAGTCCTTTGGTTCACAAATATGTGATTTTGCAAGCCAAACCCTAAGTTTTGGACCTAAATGCAAAATGGGCCTCATTTGAGTTTACTCTAAGTCTGAAAAATCAGTGCATGGGCTCAACTTTGGGGCTTTGTAACTTACAAAGTATAGGGTTTTTACCCTAGGTCACCACATCAAAGTTGAAGACCCATTATAGGAGAACAACTTTGCTTAAGGTTGTGAGCTTAGTTGTTAAGAAGAATTTAGAGAAAAACCCAGTCCAAAACTGGCTGTCAGGCTGTTTGATCTGAAATTCTGTTTAGCAGTGAACTGACATCAACTTCTAGCTCAGATTCAAGCATGATCCAGTGCTCAAATGTGATCAAGTCCTATAGCTGAGTTGTAGCTGGTATGTAGCACTACAATTTTGGTGCAGAGACTTGGACCTGTTGTCACATGAAATCGGGAGAAAATTAACTCTAAAGTCGCTCGGTCAGAAGCTCTGATGAAAGAATTCCATGGTACAGTGCCTGACTAAACTGAAGGAGATTCTGTCTGAGCTCACCGCCGGTAGCCGTCGCCGTCGATCATTGTTCGTCACGATTCGTGCTTGGTGGTCCTTGGATAAGCACGGTCGGTGTGAGTCCTCGCCGTCGGTGAGCTGGAGGCCACCCGGTCGGCCGCGGTACACCTCCCCCTCACTCGTCGGACGTTCGGGATAAAGGCTCGCCGTCGTTGGACGATTTCCACCGTGCGCCGCGTGTCCAAGCCTTCACACCGCGTCACCATGACTCCTCTTGACCATCCCATCGTCGACGAGGAGCTTGCCACGGCAGTTAACACGTTTTCACCGCATCCGGTGCTTCTTCCTCCTCTCCGGCCGCCGCGCGTCCTCCTCAAATTCGTGGCCACCGCTTTGCCCTTCTATAAATTGAGGGCAGGGCTAGTTGCGCCATGAACCTGTGAAGCTCTAGCACCCACTCCCACACTCGATTGTCCACCCACTCGCCTGAATTACTCGTTGCCCCCAAATCGGTTCTCCGCCGCCGTGCAAGTACCTCACCGTGGCCAGCTCGATTTAGGTGAGCTCAAGTCCCTCTGCTACTTGTTTTAGCATCCGTAGGCCCTCCTTAAGCTTCCCGACCCCTTCAATCGAACTAGACCGGCGCCCATCGCCGGGAACACGATCATTTCGCCGCTTTGATTACGGTCACCGTGGCCGGAGCTCCATGATCCACTAATAGTGCAATTAAGTTAGGGGAAGTAGTTAGACTGACCCCAATTCCATGTCCACCGCTCGGAGAGCTCAGCCGTTGCCCCGTTCGGCCGGTCTGCTGCTCGCCGGAGCGCGGCCGTGCTTGAACGCCGTCGGGGACTGCGAGTTGTGAATTGACAGAAAACCGGGGACCTTTTCGTGAACTGTCAGCGACTCTGTGAAATAGTAAAAGAACTCGTTCCCAGTTAACCAAAAACCCGAGGGTCTCTGCGCAAAACTTCCTTCGCGGGCGCGGGCGCGCGCGCGATTTCGCGCAGGCTTGGGCCGCCTGGACCGGAATTCGGCCCACTACTGTTCCTATCTTTCTTCTTTTCCTTTTCAGCAGAACTATGAAAAACTGTAGAAAATGGTAGGAAAATCCTAAAAATATGAGACCAATTTTCCTAGGCTTGTTATTTTCCATAGTATTTAATAAAAATAGTTTTATGATTTTTAGTTTGAATAGGGAATTTTAGGATATTTAAAATAGCCTAAACTATTGATTCTGGATTTTTAGAGAATAAATAATAAGCCCAAAATTTCCCAAACTTTTTATGTGAGCTTATCACATTATTTAGAAGCCATGGGTAGAGTTTGGTTTGATTTGGACCTTGTTTGATCACTAAACCCAAAACCACCCCCCCTGCTCCATGAACTCCTTTACTGACTCCGGAAACCCTAGGTTCTCGGAGTACCGTGAAGGAAAGTTGTACTCAAGACATAAATAATAAGTTTATGTTACCTTTGCATCCTCATGAGCATTCCATGACATCCATTCTTATGCGTGTATATGATTATATTAGAGCAAGAAGAAGAAGAAGAAGTTTTTGAAGAAGGGATACCACCCACCTCTGATCCCCAGGCAGACAACTGCTTCTATTTTGATATCTGTGGATCCGAGCAGGACACCTCTGATAACAAAGGCAAGCCCCGGTGCATTTGCCACCTTCCTTGATGTTTTTAAAATCTTTCTCACTTGCTTGCTGCATTAGGTGATAGGAGTTGATTGATTTAACAATTCCTGCATTGCCTTCCTTGATTTCGATTACCCTCCTTGAAATCCTGTTTTTACAAAAAAGGTTTTTACTTTGCTTAGTATTGCTTTAGAAAAACAAAAGGATTTGTTTTACAAAAGATGTTTGGCAAAGTGGGAGGGATGTTTTCAAAAATAAAACTTGATGGTGAATCCGTCAAAGGCCTTGATGGATTCAACATCGGAAAAGATGTACCTCTGTCAGGTACCAAACTTTGGGTTTGAAATGAGTAAGCTGAGACCGGGCGGGTGACTTGCACGAGAAGAGAGTCTCGGTGTAGTGTCTCCGTCTGAGTCGAGTAAGGACCGTCTCGATGTAGGCTTGATGATCGAGGACCCTTTAACTGGTCACATGCCTCGTCATGGGTAAGCCTTGCCTCGGGCAGACTAAGGCCGGAATAAGATAACACGAAATGGGAGTGGAGCGGTGGCGAGAGTAGCGTGTACCCTCCGTGGCAAGAGGCTGGACGGTGGTGTATCTGTGCTCTCGGTTTGCGTGAACCTGATCCGGTCTTAAGAACCCCGGTGGCGGGTTGACATATGCAAGGGTTAAGTGCTACATATGTCGTGTGATTGGAGATCCTCAGCTGAGTATAATCGATTCAGGATCGCCGTACCTTCGCGGTTATGAAGACTTGGTCACTGACCTACACGTAGCATTCCACTAAAGATGATGGGTTTTTGTTTAAGAAATTGGCTAGTGCAGGACCAGTGATTGAACTAGGGTAGAAAGAACTCTAGTGCAGGTAATTTTACCTAACTTGACAAATAAAATTGGATTTTTAAGGATCCACTTTAGTAAGCATTTCTGCAAACAGAGTCTTTGACTATTGAGAAGCCTTACCTTGACTCCCATATATCCAGCATACCCTTGAGAGTCTTTTCCTTAGTCGGGTAAGACTTGCTGAGTAATTCCATACTCAGGGTTTATCCCTTTGTTGTTTTTAGGTGGGGAAGTAGCAGATTTTTGCTGCTTCTGTGCTAAGGTGGTTCCCAACGAGGAAAAACAAGACTGAAAGGCGGGAGGACTCGGTCCTCCATCTAGAATCTTTTGTTTATAGTCTTTCGGGAGAGGTTGGTGTCTCCCTGGTTTGTATAATTATTTCTTATATGCACTCACTTTTAAACTGGTCTGTAATAATATAACTCGAGCTTTCTTTGGAAATAAATGTAAGTTTATGTAAATCGCTTCCGCATATCTTTATCTCCGATGATCTGTAATGTCTGCAAGACGGGTGAAACGTTCCTGGTGAGGTAAGGAAAGATACCGAGCTTGTCAAGTAACTTAGGAACATCTACAGGGTGTCTGATGTCTGTTAGACAAGGACAACTGTAGGTGGGCCTGATTACTTGGGAGGTTCCGTCACAGCTGGTACCGGAGCGTAGCCCTTCTTTGCAGATATTAAGGCATCTTCAAAAAGATTTTCAAAAGTCTTACCTAAAGATTCTTTTCTCTTCTTACCTAAGTATTCTGAAGAGTTTATCTTAAAGACCAGATAGGAAGAGTGCAATGTATAGAAGGTTGAATCAACCAAGGTTGATTCTGTACTTACTCATGCATCATGCTAAGAATTATACTAATAAATTTCCCCCTTAGAAAATGCCGCCGCGCACAAGAAAGACCGCGCGTAAGTCGACTGGACCAATCGGAGTACCTCGACATCAACTTGCTCCGCGAGATGTAGATAGTAGTAGCGGGAGCAATGATCCTATAGGGGATCTGGAAGCAGAAGTAAGCAGGCTCCAATTGGAACTCCGCCGCAGGACAGCTATATGGATTGGAGATGGTGACCGTATAAATGAGTTACGAAGAGACGTTCGCCATCTACAAGACCAGCTGGCAGATCGGGATTTGGCACTCGATTGGGCTGTTCAATCTCGTTCATTGGCATGGGCCAAGGAGGCAAGGGCTCAGGCCCGAGTTAAAGAACTCAGCTCAGCTGTCGACGACTTGCAGGTTTACTGCAATACATTACATGAGGAAGTCCATGTGCTCTACTCGCAACTACACCCTAGTGAGCCTACACCCTCTGCTGAGGCGGAAGCCAGACCCTCTCACGTTGCGGGACGCGCGTTGGGTGGGGAATTAGACCTGTATGAACCCCCTCCTTCTTTGAGGTTGGTTGACGTCTGGACTCCCACACCTGATGATGAAGCCGCCAAAAGCAACGGAAAACAGGACTAGTGGTGTAATAAGAGTAGAGTAGTGTATTGTAGGGTGTACTGTTATATTAGAGTAGTGTATTGTTGGGTGTACGGTTGTATAATAGGTTAAACTTTTGTAAAATGGGTAATGTATCCTGTTGTGTAATGTCGAGTCTGTACCATTACTCTTTACAGTAATGTAAAACGGAAGGTTTTCTTTGGCACATTATGTTTATTCAAATGTTTTTGCCTCAGATGCCGACCCGGACTCGCGGACAGGATGCAGCCGGAACATCTGGGGGTCGGGATGCTACCCCGAATCCACCTCCCGTTCCACCCACGCTTGCCGAGGCCATCGCTGCCTTGGTAAATGCTACAGCCGACAATACCCGCTTCCTGAGGGACATGGCGGGTCAGCAACAGCTTCAGCAACAAGCAGGAAGAGGATTTCAACAGGGTCCCCGTGAGACCACTTATCTGGATTTCTCTGAGACTCGTCCGCCTCTCTTCGTCAAAGCAGAAGATCCGCTCGAAGCCGACGAATGGATAAGGGTCATTGAACAGAAATTTGGCCTTCTACGTTGTTCGGAAACCCAGAAGCCGTTGTTTGCGGCACAACAACTCCGAGGCCCTGCCAGCACTTGGTGGGGGAACTTTGTGGCTATCCAACCGGACAACCATCAAATTACATGGAATGAGTTCAAAGCAGCATTCCGCGAGCATTATATTCCTGAGGGAGTGCTGCACATGAAACAAGAAGAGTTCATGAAATTGAAGCAAGGGGGAGATACTGTGAATCAGTATCTCAACAAGTTCAATCACCTGTCACAATATGCAATTGATCAGGTGAACACAGACTTGAAGAAAAGGAATTGTTTTATGAGAGGTCTGAATGACCGAATGCAGCGAAAAATGGCTGCATGTATTGATCTTACTTATGGAAAGGCTGTCAGCACAACCTTATCTGTGGAGGCCAAATATGCAAATTCTGGGAAAAGTAAGGGATTCAGTGGTGATAGGCCTAGTCAGGGCCCGGTAAAGAGGCAACGGTTCATTCTCCGGCCCTCTAACCAGAACCGTTCAAGTGCACCATCTTTCCCTTTCAAGCAGCCCATAATTATTCGTCCCAACAAAGCTCCCACTGTCCAAGGTCAGCCGGGTGCCCCAGGCACTCGATTCCCCGCTCTGCCAAGTTCTTCAACTGGATGTTTTAACTGTGGCAAATCTGGGCATTTTATTAAAGATTGTCCCTATCCTCGGCAAAATCAGGCCAATAATCAGCAAGGATCGGGAAATTCAGCTCCAGGCAAGGGAAGTACTTCGGGCAAGAATACCAAGAAAACAGGGCGAGTATATTATACGCAAGTGGCTACCACACCGGAGGGAGAGCCGGTGATGATGGGTACGTTCCCTGTGGCCAGTTACCCTGCAATCATTCTTTTTGATTCTGGTGCTTCGCATACCTTCATTAGCAAGACATTTGTGGAGCAACATCACATTGCATGTCATGAATCAAAAGAGGGATTTAAAATTCATTCACCTGGGGGACATATTTTTACTAGAGAAGTGGCCTATGAAGTGCCAGTAACTATGGCCGGACGGAACTTTCCTGCTAACATGATTGTTCTAAGAGGCCAGGATATAGATGTAATTTTGGGGATGAATTGGTTAACTCAACACAAGGCAATTCTCAACACTGAACTCAGAACCGTCAGGTTGAGTTATAATCAAGAAGAAATTCTCTTATCTCTCCCCAAAACCAATCCAGCCAAAGCTTCTGGTAGAATATTTGAAGCCATTGTACCGGAAATCAAGACCATTCCGGTAGTATGTGAGTTTCCAGATGTATTTCCGGAAGATTTGCCTGGACTACCCCCTGAAAGAGATGTAGAATTCGTAATTGAGCTAAAGCCCGGTATGGCTCCCATCTCCCGAAGATCGTACCGTATGCCCCCTAATGAATTAGCAGAATTGAAGATTCAATTACAAGATCTGCTGAATAAAGGATTTATCCGGCCAAGCTCGTCCCCGTGGGGTTGTCCCGCCATCTTTGTGAAGAAGAAGGATCAAACCTTGCGCATGTGCGTGGACTATCGGCCCCTAAATGAGGTCACCATCAAGAATAAGTACCCTCTTCCAAGGATCGACATCTTATTTGATCAACTGACTGGGGCGAGGGTGTTTTCCAAAATTGATCTCAGGTCGGGCTATCATCAAATCCGTATTCGGCCCGAGGATATACCGAAGACCGCATTTACTACGCGGTATGGATTGTTTGAGTACTTGGTAATGTCTTTCGGGCTCACTAATGCTCCTGCCCACTTCACCTATTTGATGAACTCGGTGTTCATGCCCGAGTTAGACAAGTTCGTGGTGGTCTTCATCGATGATATTTTGATATATTCTAAAAATGAAGAGGAGCATGCTCAGCACTTACGGATTGTATTGACGCGCCTGAGGGAACATCAGCTGTATGCCAAGTTCAGCAAGTGCGCGTTCTGGCTGGAGGAAATTCAATTTCTGGGGCACGTGTTATCAGCCAAGGGAATTGCGGTAGATCCTTGCAAGGTCAAGGATATTCTGGAATGGAAACCTCCAACGACTGTTCACCAAGTCCGGAGTTTTCTTGGACTCGCAGGATATTATCGCAGATTCATACCTAATTTTTCTAAGCTTGTGAAGCCAATCACAAGTTTATTGAAGAATGATACTAAGTTCAATTGGTCTTCTAAATGTAATGAAGCCTTTGAGCAATTGAAGACACTATTGACCATTGCTCCGGTATTGGCTCAACCGGACATCACTAAACCTTTTGATGTATATTGTGATGCGTCAGGCAGTGGACTCGGCTGTGTGCTAATGCAAGAAGGCCGAGTAATTGCATATGCTTCAAGGCAGTTACGCCGACATGAGGAGCACTATCCAACTCATGATCTCGAGCTGGCTGCTGTGGTTCATGCCCTGAAAATATGGCGTCACTATCTGCTGGGAAATATCTGCCACATATATACAGATCATAAGAGTTTGAAGTATATATTTACCCAGTCAGAGTTAAACATGAGGCAAAGACGATGGCTTGAGCTCATTAAAGATTATGAACTGGAAATCCATTATCACCCAGGCAAGGCCAATGTGGTGGCAGATGCATTGAGTCGCAAGACTTCCTGCCACTGTCTTATGGTAAAGACCTCCGAAAACACTTTGTGTCAAGAAATGGAAAAGTTGAACCTGGGGATAATCCAGCAAGGGACTCTGAATCAACTAAAGCTTGAGTCAACCATTTTGCAAAGGATAATTGATGCTCAAAGGGATAATCTGGGCATGAAGCACATACGAGAGAAGATCAGGGCTGGAACAGCCCAATGTTTCAAGGAAGATGATCAAGGTGTGTTATGGTTCAACAACCGCATAGTAGTGCCGAAGAATGAAGAACTCCGCCAGCAAATCTTAGATGAAGCGCATCTTAGTCGCTATTCCATTCATCCGGGAAGCACTAAAATGTACCAAGATTTAAAGCAACATTACTGGTGGACGAAGATGAAGATTGAAATTGCACGCTATGTGGCTAAGTGTGACACTTGCAGACGTGTCAAGGCCATACACATGAAAACTGCCGGTCCATTGCAGTCATTACCAACACCAACATGGAAATGGGAAGACATAAGCATGGACTTCATTGTGGGATTGCCCAGGACCGCAAAAGGGTACGACTCTATCTGGGTGATTGTTGATCGACTTACAAAGGTTGCTCATTTTCTGCCGGTCAAGACATATTACCCGGTACTTACCTATGCGGAAGTATACATTGCCCGTATTCTTAGTCTGCATGGTGTCCCAAAGACCATAGTGTCGGATCTCGGACCTCAGTTCGTATCCAAATTTTGGGAAGAACTTCACAAATCCTTGGGTACTAAGTTACTCCACAGTTCGGCCTACCATCCCCAAACCAGTGGACAGACTGAGAGAGTGAACCAAATACTTGAAGATATGTTACGGGCATGTGTCCTGGATTTCTCGCAGAAATGGGATGAATGTTTACCTTTGGCGGAGTTTTCATATAATAACAGTTATCAGGAAAGTATTAAAATGGCACCTTTTGAAGCTTTATATGGACGTCGGTGTCGAACTCCGCTAAATTGGTCTGAACCTGGAGAAAGGTATTTCTTTAGGCCTGATATGGTGAAAGAGGTCGAAGAAAAGGTTCAGAAAATCATTCATAATATGAAGAAAGCTCAGGCTCGACAAAAGAGCTATGCAGACAAACGGCGAATGCCCTTATTCTTTTTAGAAGGAGACTATGTCTACTTAAAGGTTTCACCAATGAAAGGCGTATCGCGTTTCGGGGTAAAGGGAAAACTTGCACCCAGGTACATTGGTCCATTCCCTATTCTTCAAAGATATGGGCCAGTAGCGTATCAACTCCAACTCCCCGAGACATTGTCTGCTGTGCATAATGTGTTCCATGTATCACAATTGAAGAAGTGTCTACGGGTTCCCGATCGAACCATTGAAGTGACTGATGTTGTCCTGGAACCAGATTTAACGTACTCGGAACATCCTATTCGAGTTCTGGATCAAAAGGACAGGGTTACCCGGAGAAAGACTCTCAAGTTTTATAAGATACAGTGGAACCAGCATTCGGAAGATGAGGCTACATGGGAAACCCAAGATTTCTTAGATAAGAATTTCCCAGGCTTTCTAGCCTCTTGTAAGTTGTAAAGTTTGTATAGTTGTGTAATAAAGGAATGAACCCCCACACCACCCCTGCCTTGTACCTGAAATCAGGAAATAAAAACATGACACATTTCCTTTTCCATTACTCACCCTAGGACTTTAAATCTCGGGACGAGATTCTTTTATGGGGGGAAGGATGTAACACCCCTGGTGTTACTATAACTAAAACCTGAGCATGACATCATGAGCATTGGCATTGCATATGTTTGACACACCTAGAGTGCATTCACTAGGCAAAAATTTCAAACAAGTTGTATTGTTTTACTGTTTTACAAATAGAACCCTGGTTAAAGAACTTAACCCTAACTAGTGGTTAAAGGGGTAAAACTTAACCCAAGTTGAGAAAAATTTTAGGGCTTGTGAGAAAAGTCATGAAATATCCCCAAACACTAAGTTGAATCACATTTATACCCCTGGGATGCCAGAAACCCTAATTGGAACCCTGGGAAACCCTAAAACCAAACCCTAGGGACCTAAGTGCAAAATTAGCCCACTTTTGGGCTAAAGTGCAAAAACCAAGCCAAATAAGTATTTTAAGTCCTTTGGTTCACAAATATGTGATTTTGCAAGCCAAACCCTAAGTTTTGGACCTAAATGCAAAATGGGCCTCATTTGAGTTTACTCTAAGTCTGAAAAATCAGTGCATGGGCTCAACTTTGGGGCTTTGTAACTTACAAAGTATAGGGTTTTTACCCTAGGTCACCACATCAAAGTTGAAGACCCATTATAGGAGAACAACTTTGCTTAAGGTTGTGAGCTTAGTTGTTAAGAAGAATTTAGAGAAAAACCCAGTCCAAAACTGGCTGTCAGGCTGTTTGATCTGAAATTCTGTTTAGCAGTGAACTGACATCAACTTCTAGCTCAGATTCAAGCATGATCCAGTGCTCAAATGTGATCAAGTCCTATAGCTGAGTTGTAGCTGGTATGTAGCACTACAATTTTGGTGCAGAGACTTGGACCTGTTGTCACATGAAATCGGGAGAAAATTAACTCTAAAGTCGCTCGGTCAGAAGCTCTGATGAAAGAATTCCATGGTACAGTGCCTGACTAAACTGAAGGAGATTCTGTCTGAGCTCACCGCCGGTAGCCGTCGCCGTCGATCGTTGTTCGTCACGATTCGTGCTTGGTGGTCCTTGGATAAGCACGGTCGGTGTGAGTCCTCGCCGTCGGTGAGCTGGAGGCCACCCGGTCGGCCGCGGTACACCTCCCCCTCACTCGTCGGACGTTCGGGATAAAGGCTCGCCGTCGTTGGACGATTTCCACCGTGCGCCGCGTGTCCAAGCCTTCACACCGCGTCACCATGACTCCTCTTGACCATCCCATCGTCGACGAGGAGCTTGCCACGGCAGTTAACACGTTTTCACCGCATCCGGTGCTTCTTCCTCCTCTCCGGCCGCCGCGCGTCCTCCTCAAATTCGTGGCCACCGCTTTGCCCTTCTATAAATTGAGGGCAGGGCTAGTTGCGCCATGAACCTGTGAAGCTCTAGCACCCACTCCCACACTCGATTGTCCACCCACTCGCCTGAATTACTCGTTGCCCCCAAATCGGTTCTCCGCCGCCGTGCAAGTACCTCACCGTGGCCAGCTCGATTTAGGTGAGCTCAAGTCCCTCTGCTACTTGTTTTAGCATCCGTAGGCCCTCCTTAAGCTTCCCGACCCCTTCAATCGAACTAGACCGGCGCCCATCGCCGGGAACACGATCATTTCGCCGCATTGATTACGGTCACCGTGGCCGGAGCTCCATGATCCACTAATAGTGCAATTAAGTTAGGGGAAGTAGTTAGACTGACCCCAATTCCATGTCCACCGCTCGGAGAGCTCAGCCGTTGCCCCGTTCGGCCGGTCTGCTGCTCGCCGGAGCGCGGCCGTGCTTGAACGCCGTCGGGGACTGCGAGTTGTGAATTGACAGAAAACCGGGGACCTTTTCGTGAACTGTCAGCGACTCTGTGAAATAGTAAAAGAACTCGTTCCCAGTTAACCAAAAACCCGAGGGTCTCTGCGCAAAACTTCCTTCGCAGGCGCGGGCGCGCGCGCGATTTCGCGCAGGCTTGGGCCGCCTGGACCGGAATTCGGCCCACTACTGTTCCTATCTTTCTTCTTTTCCTTTTCAGCAGAACTATGAAAAACTGTAGAAAATGGTAGGAAAATCCTAAAAATATGAGACCAATTTTCCTAGGCTTGTTATTTTCCATAGTATTTAATAAAAATAGTTTTATGATTTTTAGTTTGAATAGGGAATTTTAGGATATTTAAAATAGCCTAAACTATTGATTCTGGATTTTTAGAGAATAAATAATAAGCCCAAAATTTCCCAAACTTTTTATGTGAGCTTATTACATTATTTAGAAGCCATGGGTAGAGTTTGGTTTGATTTGGACCTTGTTTGATCACTAAACCCAAAACCACCCCCCCTGCTCCATGAACTCCTTTACTGACTCCGGAAACCCTAGGTTCTCGGAGTACCGTGAAGGAAAGTTGTACTCAAGACATAAATAATAAGTTTATGTTACCTTTGCATCCTCATGAGCATTCCATGACATCCATTCTTATGCGTGTATATGATTATATTAGAGCAAGAAGAAGAAGAAGAAGTTTTTGAAGAAGGGATACCACCCACCTCTGATCCCCAGGCAGACAACTGCTTCTATTTTGATATCTGTGGATCCGAGCAGGACACCTCTGATAACAAAGGCAAGCCCCGGTGCATTTGCCACCTTCCTTGATGTTTTTAAAATCTTTCTCACTTGCTTGCTGCATTAGGTGATAGGAGTTGATTGATTTAACAATTCCTGCATTGCCTTCCTTGATTTTGATTACCCTCCTTGAAATCCTGTTTTTACAAAAAAGGTTTTTACTTTGCTTAGTATTGCTTTAGAAAAACAAAAGGATTTGTTTTACAAAAGATGTTTGGCAAAGTGGGAGGGATGTTTTCAAAAATAAAACTTGATGGTGAATCCGTCAAAGGCCTTGATGGATTCAACATCGGAAAAGATGTACCTCTGTCAGGTACCAAACTTTGGGTTTGAAATGAGTAAGCTGAGACCGGGCGGGTGACTTGCACGAGAAGAGAGTCTCGGTGTAGTGTCTCCGTCTGAGTCGAGTAAGGACCGTCTCGATGTAGGCTTGATGATCGAGGACCCTTTAACTGGTCACATGCCTCGTCATGGGTAAGCCTTGCCTCGGGCAGACTAAGGCCGGAATAAGATAACACGAAATGGGAGTGGAGCGGTGGCGAGAGTAGCGTGTACCCTCCGTGGCAAGAGGCTGGACGGTGGTGTATCTGTGCTCTCGGTTTGCGTGAACCTGATCCGGTCTTAAGAACCCCGGTGGCGGGTTGACATATGCAAGGGTTAAGTGCTACATATGTCGTGTGATTGGAGATCCTCAGCTGAGTATAATCGATTCAGGATCGCCGTACCTTCGTGGTTATGAAGACTTGGTCACTGACCTACACGTAGCATTCCACTAAAGATGATGGGTTTTTGTTTAAGAAATTGGCTAGTGCAGGACCAGTGATTGAACTAGGGTAGAAAGAACTCTAGTGCAGGTAATTTTACCTAACTTGACAAATAAAATTGGATTTTTAAGGATCCACTTTAGTAAGCATTTCTGCAAACAGAGTCTTTGACTATTGAGAAGCCTTACCTTGACTCCCATATATCCAGCATACCCTTGAGAGTCTTTTCCTTAGTCGGGTAAGACTTGCTGAGTAATTCCATACTCAGGGTTTATCCCTTTGTTGTTTTTAGGTGGGGAAGTAGCAGATTTTTGCTGCTTCTGTGCTAAGGTGGTTCCCAACGAGGAAAAACAAGACTGAAAGGCGGGAGGACTCGGTCCTCCATCTAGAATCTTTTGTTTATAGTCTTTCGGGAGAGGTTGGTGTCTCCCTGGTTTGTATAATTATTTCTTATATGCACTCACTTTTAAACTGGTCTGTAATAATATAACTCGAGCTTTCTTTGGAAATAAATGTAAGTTTATGTAAATCGCTTCCGCATATCTTTATCTCCGATGATCTGTAATGTCTGCAAGACGGGTGAAACGTTCCTGGTGAGGTAAGGAAAGATACCGAGCTTGTCAAGTAACTTAGGAACATCTACAGGGTGTCTGATGTCTGTTAGACAAGGACAACTGTAGGTGGGCCTGATTACTTGGGAGGTTCCGTCACACGTGCGAAACCCCAGAGGGTTTGAACTCGCCTCTACGAGAGTGCCCGCCAAAGCAAGGTCGCTAGGCGGGTTGAGGCTAAATCTAAATGACATAGGATTGGAATCGGTCGGTACCTTTTGGTCGACGAACGACGATGAAGTCGTGTCGGGGACTGACTGCACCGTCATCTCAGGTACAAGGGTGACGCCCAGCAAGCCTTCCGCGAGCGTGCTGGCGTCGTCCGCTTGCTCGGGATTGGCGTGTTGCGGGGAGACGGCGCTCGCCTTCGTCTCAAATGCGAGGTCGACGCCCGACGCGCCCCCCGTTGGAGCGCTGGGGACGTCGATTCGCTCGACAGCCGACGAGGCACGACCTCCCGCTTGGCCTTGGTTGCCCCGCCTCCTCCTCCGTTGGCGGGGGAGAGGACGGGGCGAGCTCGAATGTTGTTCTTCCACCACGCGGGGAAGACGTCGTCGATTCCGCCGCCGGCGGGCGGGCTGTCGGCTGCCATTGTCGTCGTCGCGCGGCGGTGGAAGGAGTATCATGTCGTACCTGCCGTCGAAGGACATGAACTCAAGACTCCCGAAACGGAGCACCGTCCCAGGTCGGAGAGGTTGCTGGAGACTGCCCATCTGGAGCTTGACGGGAAGCTGTTCGTCAACACGCAGCACACCCCTACCTGGCGCGCCAACTGTCGGCGTTTCGAGACCGGGGGGTCCCTAAGCCGACGAGTGAATGTCGCCGCGTGCCCCAGCCCAGATGGGTCGACGCGAGGCCGAGCGCGAAGGGGGGAAGTGAGGTGGCCGGAGATGGGCGTGAGAGAGGTGGAAATCCCGCGGCCTTCGTGTTCGTCCCGCGCCCAGGTCGGGTGCGCTTGAAGTAGGGGGTTACAAGCGTCCACGCGGGAGAGGGAAGCGAGCGGCCCCAAGAGAGCGCCTGTCCCGTCCTCGTCCCCGCGCGGCCAACCCTCTCTAAGAGGGCCCTGGTCCTTCCTTTTATAGGCGTAAGGAGAGGATCCAGGTGTACAATGGGGGTGTAGCAGAGTGCTACGTGTCTAGCGGGGGAGAGCTAGCACCCTAAGTACATGCCGATGTGGCAGCCAGTGAGATTTTGGCACCCAGCTGGTGTGATGTCGTGGCCGTCGGAGGAGCGACGGAGCCTGGCGGAGGGACAGCTGTCGGAGCGGTTGAGTCCTTGCTGACATCCTCTTGCTTCCGTAAGAGAGCTGAGAGCCGTCGTCGTCACAGAGCATGCGGGGCGCCATCATTGCCTATCCGGCGGAGCTAGCCAGATGGGACACCGGTCTTGTTCTCTGCGGCCCGAGTCAGCTCGGGGTAGGGTGATGATGGCGCTTCCTGTTGACGTGGCTGGCCTGCGCCCTAGGTTGGGCGACGTGGAGGCTCCTCCGAAGCCGAGGTCGAGTCTGTCTTCCATGGCCGAGGCCGAGTCCGAGCCCCTGGGTCGGGCGAGGCGGAGGTTGTTCGGCAGAGGCCAGGGCGGAGTCCGAGCCCCTGGGTCGGGCGAGGCGGAGGTCGTTCGGCAGAGGCCAGGGCAGAGTCCGAGCCCTGGGGTCGGGCGAAGCGGAGTTCGTCGTCTTCTGGGGCTGAGCCCGAGTCCGAGCCCTGGGTCGGGCGGAGCGGAGTTCGCCGTCTTCCGGGACTTAGCCCGAGTCCGAGCCCTGGGTCGGGCGGAGCGGAGTTCGCCGTCTTCCGGGGCTTAGCCCGAGTCCGAGCCCTGGGTCGGGCGGAGCGGAGTTCGCCGTCTTCCGGGGCTTAGCCCGAGTCCGAGCCCTGGGTCGGGCGGAGCTTCCTATGGTGCCTTTGGCAGGGCCTGACTGCCTGTCAGTCTCACTCTGTCAAGCGGCACTGCGGTCGGAGTGGCGCAGGCGGCGCTGTCCTTCTATCAGGCCGGTCAGTGGAGCGGTGAAGTGACGGCAGTCACTTCGGCTCTGCCGGGGGGCGCGCGTCAGGACAAAGGTGTTAGGTCACCTTTGCATTAAATGCTCCTGCGACTTGGTCGGTCGGTGCGGCGATTTAGTCAGGGTTGCTTCTTAGCGAAGGCAGGGCCTCGGGCGAGCCGGAAATATGTCCGCCGTTGGAGGGGGGCCTCGGGCGAGACGGAAATCCTCCGGGGTCGGCTGCCCTTGTCCGAGGCTAGGCTCGGGCGAGGCGTGATCGAGTTGCTCGAATGGACTGATCCCTGACTTAATCGCACCCATCAGGCCTTAGCAGCTTTATGCTGATGGGGGTTACCAGCTGAGAATTAGGAGTCTTGAGGGTACCCCTAATTATGGTCCCCGACAATACCCTACAGAGGGACCCATATTGAAGGCATCAATGGCTTCGTGCGCACTAGTCAACGTAGTGCGTTGCTCGAAGTCATGGACCACAGTCAATGCAGGACGAAGACATTTATCGCGTAGTCCCACAAATATTCATCGGGAACAAGACAAAGTGGTGGATATGATCGACATTTGATGGAGAAAGATGTTCGCAGTACAGTCGCTCGAGTGTTCACTAGGAAGAAGATGAAGTGGTGAATCCGATTGGAAGCAACAACAAGCGATCATGTTGGACAATCTCCAAAAACCTTATAGCTTGTACATTAGCCACATCGTCATCTGAGTAGGGATGAACAAGTTACCCCTTTCGAGTCATAGACATCTCTCTGATATGATGTGTTAGGTTGGCTATAGAGATGTAACACCATCAAATCTCAATTGTGAAGATTTAGAAGTATTCTCCCGAACTTTAAATAAGCGTACTCTAATAAATTAGAAGCAAGATTTTTTTCTATAAAATTTATCTTTGTTGAATTTTATAACTAGTAATATTCTGTAAAAGATCTAAAACTAAAAAATAGGTTCTGTTTGTAATAATAAAACATTATATTTTTTGTGTGAATTATTTCTCATTCTTCATAACTATGGACATTTGCATAAACGATAAAATAAATATATCAAATAAAGTTTATATTTTTGCACCATGCTGCAAGATTTTGTTTGTGCAGTTTAGTTAAAGTTGAGACCTAACTTAGATGTGAAATGCTTAGGTTAATCAAATAAAACATTATATGTTCCTGTTTCTGATTATCACCGTGATATGCTTAGGTTAATTTGATGAGATCTAACATGTTACCTAGTTTTGTTTACCCCACATCTTGCATACAAATGAATTATTGAGTAGTCTTGCTATTACTCTACCTGTTTTATTGGTTTAATGTTACTTATAATTCACGCTCATGTTCCATTATGATTTATTATTGTTGGCTTTATTATGATACATGATAAGACCATTTTGATAAATGGAACATGGAGCGACCATCGGAGACAACGGTACAACCACAAGGACTATATGGCTCTGGTCTTGGCCAATTAATAGGAAAGCTAGTGTGGGATAATCCTTTCCCGAAAGAGGCAAGCGGGGAGTGCGTCGCTGCAGAGTATATGGAGGTCCTCCGGTCGAACTGTCTCTGATAGCTTTTCGGATGTGGGATTCCTATGCTTCCTTCTTCCTAACACTGTAGTATATTTTCTCATGCTAGTGGAAATTTGTAAAGGCCTCGTAGCATACTTATGCAACCGCACCTCGGTAGTGTGATATTATGCCTGGCCATCATATACGTGGTTGGGTGAAAAGTTCTCTAAACTTTTACGCGACTTGTAGGTAAAGATGTGCCACCTCTGTAGAGTGTAAAACTGATATATCAATCGTGCTTATGGTCATGAGCGGCTCAGACCCTCACAAATTTATGGAATTAAAACTTAACCTTTCATGCATTGCATTATGGGATTTATTATTAATTGTGATCAGTTATTTAATTGGGTTGGTATCTACTTATACTTATTAGTTTCTAATAAAATTTTGACCAACTTATTAAAAGCAATGCTCAACCTTAACCATTTTTTCTTAGTAAGCCTTACACTACACATGAGCCCCACCGTAAGTGAGCTCATGCACATTATTCCCTAGACTTGCTGAGCGATGACCGTATGAGAGTTCACCCTTGCTATAATCACATCAGGTCAAGAACAGGTACCGTTGTAGGAGCATGAAGGATGATGCGATGAGTTTGGAGAGGCCTAGGTCGTCGTCTCCCATTCAACTATGCTTGCAGAGGATCATTGTCGTCATATGATGTATTTTAATTAGCTATTTTTGTATGGAACTTTTATTATATAATTGTCGGTGTTTCGAAACCCGGGGGTCCCTGGACCGACGAGTAAATTGTTGCCGCGTGCCCCAGCCCAGATGGGTCGGCGTGAGGCGGAACGCGAAGGGGGGAGAGCAGCCGGAGGGAGACAGGCGTGGGAGGTGGAACCCGCGGCCTTCGTGTTAGCCCCGCGCCCAGGTCGGGTGCACTTGCAGTAGGGGGTTACAAGCGTCCACGCAGGAGGGAGCGAGTGGCCTTGCGCGAGCGCCGTCCCGTCCTTCCCCGCGCGGCCAACCCTCTATAAGAGGGCCCTGGACCTCCCTTTTATAGGCGTAAGGAGAGGATCCAGGTGTACAATGGGGGGTGTAGCAGTGTGCTAACGTGTCTAGCGGAGGAGAGCTAGCGCCCTAAGTACATGCCATCGTGGCAGCCGAAGAGGTTTTGGCACCCAGTTCGCGTGGTGTCGTGGCCGTCGGAGGAGCGCTGGAGCCTAGCGGAAGGACAGCTGTCGGGGCTGTCGAGTCCTTGCTGACGTCCTCTTACTTCCGTAAGGGGGCTGAGAGCCGCCGTCGTCACAGGGCTTGCGGGGCGCCATCATTACTTGTATAGTGGAGCGAGCCAGATGGGACACCGGTCTTGTTCCCCGTAGCCTGAGTTAGCTCGGGGTAGGGTAATGATGGTGCCTCCTGTTGACGTGGTCGGTCCGTGCCCTAGGTTGGGCGAGGTGGAGGCTCCTCCGAGGTCGAGGTCGAGTCTGTCTTCCAAGGTCGAGGTCGAGTCCGAGCCCCCGGGTCGGACAAGGCGGAGACCGTCGGCTGAGGCCAGGGCTGAGTCCGAGCCCTAGGGTCGGGTGAAGCGGAGTTCGTCGTCCTTCGGGGCTGAGCCCGAGTCCGAGCCCTGGGGTCGGGCGAAGCGGAGTTCGTCGTCTTCCGGGGCTGAGCCTGAGTCCGAGCCCCGGGGTCGGGCGAAGCGGAGTTCGTCGTCTTCCGGGGCTGAGCCCGAGTCTGAGCCCTGGGGTCGGGCGAAGCGGAGTTCGTCGTCTTCCGGGGCTGAGCTCGAGTCCGAGCCCTGGGGTCGGGCGAAGCGGAGTTTGTCGTCTTCCGGGGCTGAGCCCGAGTCCGAGCCCTAGGGTCGGGCGAAGCGGAGTTCGTCGTCTTCCGGGGCTGAGCCCGAGTCTGAGCCCTGGGGTCGGGCAAAGCGGAGTTTCCTATGACGCCTGAGGCCGGACTTGGCTGCTGTCAGCCTCACTCCGTCGAGTGGCTCAGCAGTCGGAGCGGCGCAGGCGGCGCTGTCCTCTTGTCAGACCAGTCAGTGGAGCGGCGAAGTGACTGCGGTCACTTCGGCTCTGGAGGCGTGCGTCAGGATAAAGGTGTCAGGCCACCTTTGCATTAAATGCCCCTGCGATTTGGTCGGTTGGCGTGGCGATTTGGCCAAGGTTGTTTCTTGGTGAAGACTGGGCCTCGGGCGAGCCGAAGGTGTGTCCGTTGCTGGAGGGAGTCCTCGGGCGAGACGTAGATCCTCCGGGGTCGGCTGCCCTTGCCTGAGGCTGGGCTCGGGCGAGGCATGATCGCGTCCCTCGAATGGACCGATCCTTGACTTAATCGCACCCATCAGGCCTTTGCAGCTTTGTGCTGATGGGGGTTACCAGCTGTGATTTAGGAGTCTTGAGGGTACCCCTAATTATGGTCCCCGATAGTAGCCCCCGAGCCTCGAAGGGAGTGTTAATACTCGCTTGGAGGCTTTTGCCACACTTTTTTGCAAGGGGACCAGCCTTTTTTGGTTGCATTTTGTTCCGATGGGTGCGCGCGAGCGCACCCGCCGGGTGTAGCCCCCGAGGCCTCGGAGGAGTAGTTTGACTCCTTCAAGGTCTTAGTGCGTTTCGCAACACTTCGGCTGGTCTGGTTGTTCCCTCATGCGAGCTGGCCGTAGCCCGGTTTGCACAGTCGGGTCCCAAGTTCTCGGGCTGGTATGTTGACGCTGTCAACGGTTTGGCCGGAGCCGGGTTCGCGAGAGCAGCCCCCGAGCCTCTGCACAGGGCGAGAGGACGGTCAAGGACAGATTCGACTTTTTTAGATACGCCCCTGCGTCACCTTTCCGCAAGGAGGGGGGGGGAAAGCGCCATGTTGCCCTCGGAGGGCGCCGAACATGGTGTCTCCGGTGAGCTGCTGGCGGGTAATCCGAGTGGACGCCCGTGCCCCATTTGTTAGGGGTCGGCTAGAGGCCCGGAGGCGCGCTCGAAAAGTACCTGCGGGTGATCTGCCGGACCCGGTCCCCTTTTGACGGGGTCCGAGGGCTCGATGCCTCCCTCTGATGGGATTCCGTTACAAGATCATTCCCGCTGGTCTCGGAAATGTCCTAGGGTACCTCGGGAGCGTAGCCCGAGCCTTGGTTATGTATCGAACGTACCCAGGGTCATCCCTCGCTCTGTGTCTGAGGCGACTGTGAACCCTAGGAGGGCCAGCCTACGAACCCCTGATCAGTAGTGGGCGCGTAGCCCGAGTGGCCTAAGGCGGCCGTTGAACCCTTCTGAGGGGCCGGCCATCGAACCTCTGACCAGTAGTGGGCGCAGAACCCAAGCGCTCTGAGGCGGCCGTTGAACCCCTTCGAGGGGCCAGCCTTTGAACCTTTGATCAGTAGGGAGGCTCGGGGCCTGTTTCCTTCACGGAGAAGGATCCTTTTTGGGGTATCCCCCTTTCCCGGTCCCTGTTGTAAGAGAGAGAAAGAGGAAAAGGAAAAGGATACGAAATCGAATGATGTGGCGTACCTTTTTCGTCGCGGTCATTATGGCGAAGGCGAAGTGTCGCTTGCTTCTCCTGCCTGAGGCGCCGCCTGTCCCGCCGCGGAGTTAATGTGACGGGGCGAGTGGTTTGCGAGGCGGTCGTTGCGTGTGTGCGAGCCGTTCGAGGATCAGAACACGGGCACGCCGTCTTCATGCCGTGAGAGAGGGTTCTCTCTCTGCCCCTGGATGGGACATAAGCTTGGCTGACGACGTGACCGCTGCTCCTGCCCGCCTGCCACCGCCATTACTGCCAGTCCATTTTTGGCCGTATTGACCGTCGCGCCTGGCTGGCACTGCTGGGTCATACGCAGGGTTGCCTCGAGTCGCGGTACTGGTTCCGCAGTCGAGGAGGCGCGGTAGTGGTGCGAGCGGCGGTGCAGTTGCTCGCACGTAGCAACCGGCGCGCTGGTTGCATGACGTGTGGGCCTGGGCCTCCATGCTGGGCGCGTTGGAGTCGAAGGGGCGTGCCCACTTGGCGCGGTTGCATGCCGACTGCATGGCTGTCCACCCTTTCACCCGCTGGTCCGGGCGAAAGTGGGGGAATGCTTGTAACCGCTGGGCAGTTGCATGCCCTGCGCGCGGCGGTTTGGCTCCTTCTGCCCTGGACCAGCTTGCATGACGCGTGGGGCCCAGCCCCCGTGTCGTAGGGGGAGGACCTTGGAGCGTGTTGGAGAAGACTCAGCCCGCGACGGCTGGGGACGCAAGTAGGGAGAGTCGCCTTTAAAAGGAGGGTGACCTCCTTGAAAGGCGGCCATGTCTTTGCGCTCCCTTATGCACCGTGTCTTTCCACCTTCCGAGCCCCCGGATGGGGAACACCCGCAATCCTTCCGCCTTGCCGTTGGAGGAACGCAACTTCGAGGAAGTTGGTACCTTTCAGCCATCGTTCGGCTTCAAGGATTTTCATCATGCAGCCCGGCTGCATCCCCTCGCCGGTGGTCACCCAAGACAGTGACCTCCAGCTTGATGGCGGGGAGAAGCGAACCGGGCTGCGGCCTCTACCCCTCCCTCAGCTTCAAGGATGTTCATCATCAGTGCTGGGGAGGGGAGTGTGCCGAGTTGGGGTCAGTCCCTACACGGGCGGCGGCCCACTCCTTCCCTCAGTGATCAGGGGGAAGGGCGTTCGCCGTTCGTGGCGTTGGCAGCTGCCGCGTGCCTGGCTCTCTGAGCCGAGTGGCTTCGGAGCCGCTCCCGGCGCCGCCTTCCACCACGGTAGCCGGAAGAGGTTTCTCCGCCGACGAGCTAGCCGGTGCCGCCCACGGACTGACCTCCAACTCTACGGCCTTCTGCCCATCCTTGCCTCTCGAGTGAGGGCATGGGCGAGGGCCTCATGGCAGCAGCATCCGCCCTGAGGTCATCGCTGCTGCTGTTCGGCCCCCCAGAGCAGAAGTCGTCGTCGTTGCCGCTGCTGGAGCGGGCGACGGCGAGCCGTTCCTCGGTCTTCTGTTGCCCCGCAGGCCCCCCAATCGTGTGGGGTTGTTCGTACCCGCGGAGGTGGAACCGGGGTTCCGTTTTGTAATGGCACTTTGAGTGCCGGTGTCTTGTTCATTATGGCTGTCGGGGCCTGAACATGTATGTACTTTCGGCGCGGAGCTGTGTTTTTTCTTCATTTCGAGCACTAAGACTCGCCTGTCGACTATCTGAACCGCTTCACCGAGCGTGAGTCGCCTCGTGCAAAGGTGACGAGTGAGGTATCCGTATCCCGGAGGCGTAGGAGTCCCTCGGCTCGGTCGGCCTTGCTGTCTGAGGCTTCTCCTGCTTAGTTAAAGGAACCCTCGGCCGCTCTTTGATGAGCCGAAGCCGGAGGTAGCGGTGTCAGCACGGACAGAGGCAGAGTTGGCTCGAAAAGAAGATTTGGTCGGCCGGAGCCTGGCCGGGTCGTCCACTGGCGGGACCGACGCCGGAGTTGAGCTACCGAGGCCACAAGCCGGGCTGATGTCTTCGGGGGACAGCTGGCCGAGGCCTCGGGGTGGCCGGCCGAGCCATCTGCTCAAGCCAGATTCCTGGAGAAGACCCAGGCGGCGATGGCCCGGGTGTGGTGCTGATGTCGCCCTTCAGAGTGGAGATCCTCCGACCGCGTCGCCGTCTGAGGCTAGGTCAGACCCCGCCGAAGGTGTAGTTGACGCCGAGGGTGCTGCTGCCCCCTTCAACTGTCGACGTCCGAGCCTGCAGGATCGGGTTGTCTTGTAGTGTGTGTATGTTTTCTGCGGCCGCCAAGGCCCAAACACACTATCGTCGTGTTGTAAAGCTGCGTTTCTTTTCCTCTTGTTTCGAGTATCCGGACTTATTTGTCGGTAATAGAATTGTTTGTGCGGGCGAGAGTTGCTTTTCACGGAAGGTGATGAGTGAGGTATCCGTATCCCGGAGGCGTAGGAATCCCTCGGCTCAGTCGGCCTTGCCGCTTACGCGCACTCTTACTCGTCCATAAGGTTCTATCACCGACGCAGTCGAGAAGGCCCGAAAAATCGTTCTGGCAGAGGAGCTTTCGAGCGTGAAGACTTGTTCGGTCCGTGGAATCACTTATCCGAGCGCGAGTTACTTATCACAGAAGGTGATGAGTGAGGTATCCGTATCCCAGAGGCGTAGGAGTCCCTCGGCTCGGTCAGCCTTGGCTGCTTACGTGTACTCCGTCGTTTTCAGGATCCACTTTCGAAGTAGTCGAAAAACACGAAAGGCATTCTGGCAGAAAAGATTTTTTTCTTTTTTCGAAGAAAATTTCGACGCGGAGGGGGTTCCCCCCTTCTAGCCCCCGAGGGAGGGTCGGGCTTTGCCGAGGCAAGGCTGACCCTTCCTTGACGACCAGACTTTGTGTGTGAACGGGGTGTACGAATAACTTGGAAGCATCTTAAGGGTAGAAGCAACGTAGCTGTTGGATGTTCCAAGCGTTGCTGTAGACCTCGCCTTGACTGTTGGCCAGCTTGTATGTTCTGGGCTTCAGAATTTTGGCGACGACGAATGGCCCTTCCCAGGGAGGCGTGAGTTTGTGCTGCCCTCGGGCGTCTTGTCGCAGCCGAAGCACCAGGTCGCCCACCTGGAGGTCTCGGGACCGAACCCCTCGGGCGTGGTAGCGTCGCAGGGACTGCTGGTACCGCGCCGAGTGTAGTACGGCCATGTCCCGAGCCTCCTCCAGCTGGTCCAGTGAGTCTTCTCGATTGGCTCGATTGCTTTGGTCGGCGTAGGCCCTCGTCCTCGGGGAACCGTATTCTAAGTCTGTGGGCAAGATGGCCTCGGCCCCACAGACCAGAAAGAACGGTGTGAAGCCCGTGGCTCGGCTCGGCGTTGTCCTCAGACTCCAGACCACCGAGGGGAGTTCCTTCATCCACCGCTTGCCGAACTTGTTGAGGTCGTTGTAGATCCGAGGCTTGAGTCCTTGCAGAATCATGACGTTGGCACGTTCTACCTGCCCATTTGTCATGGGGTGGGCCACGGCGGCCCAGTCCACCCGGATGTGGTGATCCTCGCAGAAGTCCAGGAACTTTCTGCCGGTGAACTGGGTGACATTGTCGGTGATGATGGAGTTCGGGACCCCAAAGCGATGGATGATGTTGGTGAAGAACGCCACCGCCTGTTCGGACCTGATGCTGTTTAGGAGTCGGACCTCGATCCACTTGGAGAATTTGTCGATGGCGACCAACAGGTGCGTGTAGCCCCCGGGTGCCTTCTGCAAGGGGCCGACGAGGTCCAGACCCCACACAGCAAACGGCCAGGTGATGGGTATGGTCTGCAGAGCCTGAGCGGGCAGGTGGGTCTGCCTCGCGTAGAACTGACACCCTTCGCAGGTGCGGACAATTCTAGTGGCATCGGCCACCACCGTCGGCCAGTAGAAACCTTGCCGAAAGGCGTTTCCAACAAGGGCTCGAGGTGCTGCGTGATGGCCGCAAGCCCCCAAGTGTATCTCTTGTAAGAGCTCCTGGCCTTCGGCGATGGAAATGCATCGCTGGAGGATGCCCGAGGGGCTGCGGTGGTAGAGCTCCTTCCCATCTCCCAGCAAGACAAACGACTTGGCGCGCCGCGCCAACCGCCGAGCTTCGGCTTGGTCGAGGGGTAGCTCTCCTCGGTGGAGATATTGCAGGTACGGGGTCTGCCAGTTTTGATTAGGCGTGACCCCGCTCCGCTCCTCCTCGATGCGCAATGCCTCACCCTCGAGGGCCGAGGGTACCTCGTGCCGAGCCGAGGGTGCCTCGGGTTGAGCCGAGGGTGCCTCGGGCCGAGCCGAGGGTACCTCGGACTGTGCCGAGGGTGCCTCGGGCTGGGCCGAGGCCTTCTCGAGCTCGGGCGTGTCGTCGGTCTTGATGGAGGGTTGATGCAGGTCTCGGGAGAATACGTCCGGGGGAACCGTTGTTCGCCCCGAGGCTATTTGAGCCAGCTCGTCCGTAGTCTCGTTGTAGCGTCGGGCGATGTGGTTGAGCTTGAGCCCGTAGAGCTTGTCTTCCAGGCGCCGATGTAACACCCTGAATTTGGGGGTATAAAATTTCTTTGCTCATATTCACAAATTCAGGTGTTACTTCCCTTTTCTCATCCTTCCCCAATCTTCTCTTTCTCATTTCTATAGGAGAAAAGTGGTTATTTATTTGTAACTATAGTCTATTAGCTCAAACTCCAAGGGAGTATGAATTGTTGCATCATGTTGAACCCTAGATTTCACTTTTGTTTGGTGCATAATTCTTAGAAAGTCTAATTTGAATTTGTGCTTTATTTGAATTTGAATCAAATAGAGAAAATAAAAAGAAAAGAGAAAACAAAAACCAGAATAAAAGAAAAAGGAAAAGAAGCCCACTCCCCCGCCCCCCTCGGCCTTTCGGCCCAATCGGCCCATCCCGCGCGCAGCGCGCCTTCTCCCCCCCTCCTCTCTCTGCCCTGGCGGGCCCACCCGTCAGCGCAGCCGCTTTCCCCATCCCGCGCGCGCCCGCTTCCCCCGCTCTCTCTGCCCTGGCGGGCCCGTCCGTCAGCGCAACCGTTCTCCGCGCCCGCGCCCGCTTTCCTCTCTCTCTGCTCGCGGGCCCGGGCTGTTAGCCCCGTCGTCTCCGCGTAACCGCCGCCCCGGTCCGCGCGTGCCGCGGACTCCACGCCCATGTCGCGCGTGGGGCTCGCCACCACCTCGCCTCGGCCACTAGAGCCCGGAGCCCACTCGCCCCCTCCCCCTCCCTCATTTGCGCACCTGCAGACCCCTCCCTCACCTTCCCCTCGCTGCGCGCACGCCAAAGCGCCGCCGCCATTAAACCACCGCCGCCCGAGCTCGTTCCTCCGTTGCCGTTGGAGCCCCGCCGCGCCCTCTGCCACGGTGAGCTCCGCCCCGACGTCCGCAACTCGGGACGCGCTCCAATTTCCCCTTCCCCTCCCTATTTCCCTCTGCCCGCGCTCACCCGCCGTCCACCATGCAGTTGCGGGGGTCCGCCATCGTCGCCCCGGGCCACCGTCGCGCCATCGCCGCCACTAAGGAGTCCCCGGAGGCCGCCTTGAGGTAAGGAACCTCTCCCGCCCCCTCCAAACCTGTGTAAAGCCCTCTGTCACGTTTGATTCCTCGCCGGAGTTGTTCAACGCCGCCGCCGAGCCGCTTTGCCGTAGACCACCCCCCTCCGGTGTCCCTGCCCCGACCTAGCCCCCACCGGACTATTCCTCGCGCCCTCCCCAACCTCCCAGGCCACTCCGGTCGCCCTAAGGACCCGCAGAGCGCCCGCGCCCCTCGTCTCCGGCGAGACCTCCGCCGCGGGGACGAGCGCCGCCGCCCCAGCTAGCCGTAGGAGAGGCCAAGGCCGGCCACCCGATCCCCGCCGTCCGTCCCAGATCGGGCGACCCCGTTTTAATTAGGCCAAGCCTAATCCTGGCCGTCCGCTGGAGATCCAACGGCCCAGGCCCGCTTCCCCCACTCCCCGCGCTGCCCGCTGGCCCCGCCTGTCAGCCGCCGCGCTCGCGCTGCCCGCTGGCCCCGCCTGTCAGCCGCCCAGGCCGCCGCGCGCTCGCGCGCCCGCCCACGGATCTAATCCTAGCCGTCCGTCTGAGATCCAACGGCCGTAGGAGTCCGATACGCCTTCGCCCGCGCGTTTTCTTAAAGAGCCCCCCTGTTTTCTGGAATTTGAACCCGCCGTCCCTGGTTTCTTACAGTTAGGTCCTCGGACCTTTTATTTAATCCAAAATAAGTATTTAGGGTATATTTTTAATCCCTAAAACTTGTAAAATTCATAACTTTGTCATATGAACTCCAAATTAGGTGCTTCAAATTGCAAAATGCTCATAGTATTTTTGTCTATCTATTTAAATAATGTTTCCCTGCTGTTTCCATGTCCCAATTAATAGTTGACCATTTGGATAGGATTAAGGTTATTGGAACCCTAATTGAGATAAATAGAAGATGGTAGACTTTAATAAAAGTGGGAGCACCTAAGTTTATGGACTTAAAATCATGTAATGGTTTAACCCCACCACTGACTTAAATTTGATTAGTGAATAATGAATCACTTTGTATAGTCCTCTACCTTAGACCTAGGGAACACCAGAGTGCCTATCCCTTTTCTATTATGAACTTGTGATCTCTGCTGCATATGTTTGGTATATTGCTTTTGTTTGTTATTTCCCAAGTGCATAGTGTGAATGATTACTTTACGTAGACAACAAGCAGTCTGTGTTTCCCGAGGAAGTTGCAGAGGAAGTCCCTGATCAGCAGTTTGGTGAAGGCAAGTGTCCTCTGACCCATTATGTCCTATTCACTTATAACTTACTATCCCGCATTACTTACTTGAAACCTAAGGATTGACTAGCTTTCTATTTACCTTATCCTTATTTACCTTTTGGGTTATCATGGCTAGCATTCTGCTACTGCCCTAACTTAATCAATGAACATGATGTGACTATTTACGATACTGTTATCCTGATGATATTGATGATCTTGTGATACTCTAGGGGGCTCAGGCTGTTTCCTGAGTACCTCTCCGTAAGGACCTGTTCGTTGAGAGACCACCCGGGATAACAGTGCAACCATGAGGGTGAAATGGGGTGCCCTTAGCTAATTAATTAGAGGAACTAGAGGTGTAGTTGCTTCGCCGTCGTGCCGTCAATGGGGTCCAGGCACAGTGCTTGCTCTGCCGAGGCTGAGTGCCGAGGTTCTTTCGTTTTGCTTTTTGTTAGTCACTCTCCTGCGGGGAGGGGTACTGTGTTTATCAAACTGGAGAAACCTAACGGGCAGCTATGATCTCTAGGGAATCTTTGTAAAAGCTACGTAGTGATACCCTGCCGGACCACCTAGGTAGTGGTCAATGGGGATTAGCTCTCCCCGGGCAGAAAGGGAATCATGACTCATGGGTAAAGTGTGCGACCTCTGCAGAGGGTAGTGAAACTGATATATCAGCCGTGCTCACGGTTAAGAGCAGCCTTGGGATCCTCTTTGATTAGAGATACAGATGGTTCGAGATACAAGGATTATGTTATGGTTTTGGTTCGAATATGATGATGCTGTTCCTCGATGAGGAAATGGTTCATGGGTTGGTTAATACTAAAATCTGGCTTCTACTAATGATAAATACCTGACCAACTAAAAGCAACTGCTTGAGCCTAACCCCACATAAAGCTAGTCCACCTCAGCCAAACGGGACATTTGCTGAGTACGTTGATGTGTACTCATCCTTGCTTTACCACAAAACACCAGGTTGTCCGCATTGTAACCACTGCTCCGGAGAAGGCGAAGTCGTGGAAGGAGACTTCCAGGAGTTCCAAGACTACGACGAATTCTAGGTGTGGGTTGGCGGCAACCCCCAGTCAGCTGCCTGTGAAGGCCTTATCTTTACTGCGTTTCGCTAGCACTTTGATTTATCTGTTAAGTTGATGACTATGTGGATGTCTATGACTCTGTGATGTAATAAGTTAATACTCTCTTAAGTTATTATTCGAGCAATGTGCATTGATGTTCATTTATGTAATCGCTGTGTACGTGAGTTCTGATCCTGGCACGTACATAGTTCGCACTTGGTTTGCCTTCCAAAACCGGGTGTGACAGCCAAACCTCATCGCAGTAGGCTTCCATCTTCGGGTCGCGGCAGTGGGAGTTCTTCATGACTTGGTCGATGACGAGCTGCGAGTCACCGCGAGCGTCGAGGCGTCGGACCCCTAGCTCGATGGCGATTCATAACCCGTTTACCAGAGCCTCGTACTCAGCCACGTTGTTGGACGCCAGGAAGTGGAGGCGTAGCACGTAGCGTAGGTGCTTCCCGAGGGGCGAGATAAAGAGCAGGCCCGCGCCGGCCCCCATCTTCATCAGCGACCCGTCGAAAAACATGGTCCAGAGCTCCGGTTGGATCGGAGCTGTTGGGAGCTGGGTGTCGACCCATTCAGCCACGAAGTCTGCCAAGACCTGGGACTTGATGGCCTTCCAAGGGGCGAACGAGATCGTCTCGCCCATGATCTCCACCGCCCACTTTGCAATTCTACCCGAGGCCTCTCGGGACTAGATGATCTCCCCCAGGGGGAAGGATGACACCACAGTTACCGGATGAGACTCGAAGTAGTGTCGCAACTTCTGCCGCGTTAGGATCACCGCGTACAACAGCTTCTGAATTTGTGGGTAGCGGATCTTGGTCTCGGACAGTACCTCACTGATGAAGTAGACTGGCCTCTGGACGGGCAATGCATGCCCCTCTTCTCGTCTCTCAACCACAATCGCGGTGCTAACCACCTGAGTGGTCACGGCGACGTAGATCAAGAGGGCTTCTCCGGCAGCGGGGGGCACCAAGATGGGCGCGTTTGTGAGGAGCGCCTTCAGGTTCCCGAGGGCCTCCTCGGCCTCAGGGGTCCAAGCGAAGCACTCGGCCTTCCTTAAGAGGCGGTACAGAGGCAGGCCTCTTTCGCCGAGGCGCGAGATGAAACGGCTCAGAGCCGCGAGGCATCCCATGACCCTCTGTATGCCTTTCAAGTCCTTGATGGGCCCCATGCTGGTGATGGCCGCGATCTTCTCCGGGTTGGCCTCGATGCCCCGCTCGGAGACGATGAACCCCAAGAGCATGCCTCGGGGGACCCCGAAGACACACTTTTCGGGATTGAGCTTCACGCCTTTCGCCTTGAGACATCAGAATGTCACTTCAAGGTCGGAAAGGAGGTCGGAGGCTTTCCTCATCTTGACTATGATGTCATCGACGTAGGCCTCGACTGTTCGGCTAATGTGTTCGCCGAACACATGGTTCATGCATCGCTAGTACGTTGCACCCGCATTCCTCAAACTAAACGGCATGGTAACATAGCAGTACATGCTGAAGGGTGTGATGAAAGAAGTCGCGAGCTGGTCAGACTCTTTCATCCTGATCTGGTGATACCCTGAGTAGGCATCGAGGAAAGACAGGGTTTCGCACCCAGCAGTGGAATCCACGATTTGATCGATGCGAGGCAAGGGGTAGGGAACTTTCGGACATGCTTTGTTTAGACCAGTGTAGTCTACACACATCCGCCATTTCCCCCCTTTCTTCCTCACAAGCATAGGATTGGCAAGCCATTCGGGATGGAATACCTCTTTGATGAACCCTACCGCCATTAGCTTGTGGATCTCCTCGCCTATGGCTCTGCGCTTTTCTTCGTCGAATCGGCGTAGAGGCTGCTTCACGGGTCGGGCTCCAGCTCGGATATCCAGCGAGTGCTCGGCGACTTCCCTCGGTATGCCGAGCATGTCCGAGGGACTCCACGCGAAAACGTTGGCGTTTGCGCAGAGAAAGTCGACGAGCACTGCTTCCTATTTGGGGTCGAGCTCGGAGCCGATCCGGATCTGCTTGGAGGCGTCGTTGCAGGGGTCGAGGGGGACGGACTTAACAGTCTCCGCTGGCTCGAAGTTGCCGGCGTGGCGCTTCACGTCTGGCGCCTCCCTAGAGAGGTTCTCTAGGTTGGCGATGAGGGCCTCGGACTCGGCGAGGGCCTCAGCGTACTCCACACACTCCACGTCACATTCGTACGCATGTCGGTACGTGGTCCCGACGGTGATGACCCCGTCGGGGCCCGACATCTTGAGCTTGAGGTAGGTGTAGTTGGGGATGGCCATGAACTTGGCGTAGCATGGCCTCCCCAACACTGCGTGGTAGGTTCCTCGAAACCCGACCACTTCGAACGTGAGGGTCTCCCTTCGAAAGTTGGAGGGAGTCCCAAAGCAGACGGGTAGATCGAGTTGTCCGAGGGGTTGGACACGCTTCCCGGGGATGATCCCATGGAAAGGCGCAGCGCCCGTCCGGACCGAGGACAGATCGATCCGCAGGAGCCCGAGGGTCTCGGCGTAGATGATGTTGAGGCTTCTGCCTCTGTTCATGAGGACCTTGGTGAGCCTGACGTTACTGACGATGGGGTCGACAACGAGCGGGTATTTCCTCGGGCTCGGCACATGGTCGGGATGGTCGGCCTGGTCAAAGGTGATGGGCTTGTCGGACCAGTCTAGGTAGACTGGCGCCGCCACCTTTACCGAGTAGACCTCCCGACGCTCTTGCTTGCGGTGCCGAGCCGAGGCGTTTGCCACTTGCCCACCGTAGATCATGAAGCAGTCGCGGACCTCGGGGAACTCTCCTGCCTTGCGATCTTCCTTCTTAGCGTCGTCGAGAGCCTTGCCGCCCTCCGTGGGTGGCCCGGCCTTGTGAAAGTGGCGTCGAAGCATGGCACACTCCTCAAGGGTGTGCTTGACGGGCCCCTGATGATAGGGGCATGGCTCCTTGAGCATCTTGTCGAAGAGGTTGGCACCTCCGGGAGGTTTCCGAGGGTTCTTGTACTCGGCGGCGGCGACAAGGTCCGCGTCGGCGGCGTTGCGTTTCGCTTGCGACTTCTTCTTGCCTTTCTTCTTGGTGCCACGCTGAGTTGACGCCTCAGGGACATCTTCCGGTGGGCGGCCCTGGGGCTGCTTGTCCTTCCGGAAGATGGCCTCAACCGCCTCCTGGCCAGAGGCGAACTTGGTGGCGATGTCCATCAGCTCGCTCGCCCTGGTGGGGGTCTTGCGACCTAGCTTGCTCACCAGGTCGCGGTAGGTGGTGCCGGCGAGGAACGTGCCAATGACATCCGAATCAGTGACGTTGGGCAGCTCGGTGCGCTGCTTCGAGAATCGCCGGATGTAGTCCCGGAGAGACTCTCCCGGCTGCTGGCGGCAGCTTCGGAGATCCCAGGAGTTTCCAGGGCGCACGTACGTGCCTTGGAAATTGTCGGCGAAGGCTTGGACCAGGTCATCCCAGTTGGAGATCTGCCCCGGAGGCAGGTGCTCCAGCCAGGCTCGAGCGGTGTCGGAGAGGAACAGGGGGAGGTTGCGGATGATAAGATTATCGTCGTCCGTTCCACCCAGTTGGTAGGCCAGCCGATAGTCTGCGAGCCACAGTTCCGGTCTTGTTTCCCCGAGTACTTTGTGATAGTAGTCAGGGTTCCGAACCGGGTCGGGAACGACGCCCGTCGTATGGCGCGGCTGAAAGCCTGCGGACCGGGTGGTTCGGGCGAAGGACTCCGATCCTCCCCGCTATCGTAGCGTCCCCCACGCTGGGGGTGGTAGCCTCGACGCATCCTCTCGTCGAGGTGGGCCCAACGGCTGTGGTGATGGTGCTCGTTGCCGAGGCGACCTGGGGCCGCAGGCGTTGTGTTGCGCGTGCGCCCGGTGTGGACCGAGGCTTCCCGCATGAATCGGGAAGTCGCGGCGCGATGTTCCGAGGGGTACCCCTGCCTTTGGGAGGTGGAGCTTTTGGCCCGTTGGACCGCGACGTCCTCCAGGAGATTCTTGAGCTCTCCCTGGATACGTCGCCCCTCGGTGGTTGATGGCTCCGGCATCGCGCGGAGAAGCATTGCCGCTGCAGCCAGGTTCTGGCCGACTCCACTGGAAACCGGTGGCGGCCTTACCCTGACGTCGTCGGCGATGCAGTGCTGGATGCCCTAGGGGAGATGACGTGCTTCTCCGGCCAGAGGTTGGCCCGCCCATTCCTGCCCGATTTCCCGGCGGATCGGCTCAAGTGTTCCTGCTCCCACGTCGAGCCTGGCCTGCATCTCGCGGATTTGCTCGAGCTGTGGGTCATGACCCCCCGCCGGGACGGGGACCACAGCTAGCTCCCGAAGGATGTCGACGCGAGGCACGGGCCTAGGGGGATCACCGTTCTCCGGTATACCAAGATGGTTGCCTTCGCCAGGACCCCCTAGATCGACGTGGAAACATTCGCGACTTGGGCCGCAGTCCTCATCGTCGAGGCTGCGGCTACCGTCGGAACAGTCAGAAAGGCAGTAGTCGCATGCGGTCATGAAGTCCCGCATGGCATTGGGGTTACCAAGTCCGGAGAAATCCCAACAGAGGTCAGGCTCGCCATTTTCCTCGGACCCCGAGGGCCCGTAGGTCGAGACGGCCGTCAGCCGGTCCCAGGGTGACCGCACACGATACCCCAGAGGGTTTGGACTCGCCTCGATGAGAATGTCCACTGAAGCGGAGTTGCTTGGCGGGTCGAGGCCGAATCCAAAAGGCGCGAGATGGGAATCGGTCGGTACCTTTTGGTCGACGGGCGGTGACGAAGTCACGTCAGGGACCGACTGCACCGTCGTCTCAGGTACGAGGGTGACGCCTAGCAAGTCCTTCGCGAGCGTGCTGGCGTCGTCCGTTTGCTTGAGGTTGGTGTGTTGCGCGGAGACGGCGCTCGTCTTCGTCTCAGACGCGAGGCCGATGCCCGACGCGCTCTCCGTTGGGGCGCCGGCGCCGTCGACTCGCTCGACAGCCAACGAGGTGCCGCCTCCTGCTTGGCCTTGGTAGCCCCGCCTCCTCCTCCGTCGGCGGGGGAGGGGACGGGACAAGCCCGAATGTCGTCCTTCCACCACATGGGGAAGGCGTCGTCGATTTCCCCGCCGGCGGGCGGGTTGTCGACCGCCATTGTCGTTGTCGCGCGGCGGGGGAAGGAGTATCATGTCGTAGCTGCCGTCGAGGGACATGAACTCATGACTCCCGAAACGGAGCACCGTCCCGGGCTGGAGAGGTTGCTGGAGACTGCCCATCTGGAGCTTGACGGGAAGCTGTTCGTCAACACGCAGCAGGCCCCTACCTGGCGCGCCAACTGTCGGTGTTTCGAAACCCGGGGGGTCCCTGGACCGACGAGTAAATTGTCGCCGCGTGCTCCAGCCTAGATGGGTCGGCGCGAGGCGGAACGCGAAGGGGGGAGAGCAGCCGGAGGGAGACAGGCGTGGGAGGTGGAACCCGCGGCCTTCATGTTAGCCCCGCGCCCAGGTCGGGTGCGCTTGCAGTAGGGGGTTACAAGCGTCCACGCGGGAGGGAGCGAGCGGCCTTGCGCGAGCGCCGTCCCGTTCTTCCCCGCGCGGCCAACCCTCTGTAAGAGGGCCCTGGACCTCCCTTTTATAGGCGTAAGGAGAGGATCCAGGTGTACAATAGGGGGTGTAGCAATGTGCTAACGTGTCTAGCGGAGGAGAGCTAGCGCCCTAAGTACATGCCATCGTGGCAGCCGGAGAGGTTTTGGCACCCAGTTCGCGTGGTGTCGTGGCCGTCGGAGGAGCGCTGGAGCCTAGCGGAAGGACAGCTGTCGGGGCTGTCGAGTCCTTGCTGACGTCCTCTTGCTTCCGTAAGGGGGTTGAGAGCCGCCGTCGTCACAGGGCATGCAGGGCGCCATCATTACTCGTATAGTGGAGCGAGCCAGATGGGACGCCGGTCTTGTTCCCTGTAGCCTGAGTCTGCTCGGGGTAGGGTAATGATGGCGCCTCCTGTTGACGTGGTCGGTCCGTGCCCTAGGTTGGGCGAGGTGGAGGCTCCTCCGAGGTCGAGGTCGAGTCTGTCTTCCAAGGTCGAGGTCGAGTCCGAGCCCCCGGGTCGGACAAGGCGGAGACCGTCGGCTGAGGCCAGGGCTGAGTCCGAGCCCTGGGGTCGGGCGAAGCGGAGTTCGTCGTCCTTCGGGGCTGAGCCCGAGTCCAAGCCCTGGGGTCGGGCGAAGCGGAGTTCATTGTCTTCCGGGGCTGAGCCCGAGTCCGAGCCCTAGGGTCGGGCGAAGCAGAGTTCTTCGTCTTCCGGGGCTGAGCCCGAGTCCGAGCCCTGGGGTCGGGCGAAGCGGAGTTCGTCGTCTTCCGGGGCTGAGCCCGAGTCCGAGCCCTGGGGTTGGGCGAAGCGGAGTTCGTCGTCTTCCGGGGCTGAGCCCGAGTCCGAGCCCTGGGGTCGGGCGAAGCGGAGTTCGTCGTCTTCCGGGGCTGAGCCCGAGTCCGAGCCCTGGGGTCGGGCGAAGCGGAGTTCGTCGTCTTCCGGGGCTGAGCCCGAGTCCGAGCCCTGGGGTCGGGCGAAGCGGAGTTTCCTATGACGCCTGAGGCCGGACTTGGCTGCTGTCAGCCTCACTCCATTGAGTGGCTCAGCAGTCGGAGCGGCGCAGGCGGCGCTGTCCTCTTGTCAGACCGGTCAGTGGAGCGGCGAAGTGACTACGGTCACTTCGGCTCTGGAGGCGTGCGTCAGGATAAAGGTGTCAGGCCACCTTTGCATTAAATGCCCCTACGATTTGGTCAGTTGGCGTGGCGATT
This sequence comes from Zea luxurians, assembly GCA_029449295.1. Classification (NCBI taxonomy): domain Eukaryota; kingdom Viridiplantae; phylum Streptophyta; class Magnoliopsida; order Poales; family Poaceae; genus Zea; species Zea luxurians. The sequence continues at coordinate 56,294,004 of JAOPSE010000016.1, read as the reverse complement.
TGGCCAAGGTTGCTTCTTGGTGAAGACTGGGCCTCGGGCGAGCCGAAGGTGTGTCCGTTGCTGGAGGGGGTCCTCGGGCGAGACGTAGATCCTTCGGGGTCGGCTGCCCTTGCCCGAGGCTGGGCTCGGGCGAGGCGTGATCGCGTCCCTCGAATGGACCGATCCTTGACTTAATCGCACCCATCAGGCCTTTGCAGCTTTGTGCTGATGGGGGTTACCAGCTGAGATTTAGGAGTCTTGAGGGTACCCCTAATTATGGTCCCCGACAATAATAAAGATTATGACATTGATATTTGTACCCTAAGTCACCATATGTGTGAGACTTGATCCTAGCACACATATGAGACGTACCCGGGTTTGCCCTTAAATCTAGGTGTGACAGAAGTGGTATCAGAGTAATGTTGATTGTACGACGTAACCGAGATAGACCTGGACAAATACTTACATACTTATCTTTGCTACCCTGATTCTTTCTAAAACTTTCCTTAATCTTTTCTCATCTCTATTGTTGTTTTACTCTGAGCATTCTCACCTTTTCACTTCTAAAGACCCAAACATGATTTCACACCATGAAATCCTGCACTAAAGTCATTCTTAAGTTGTAGGAGACCTAATACTAGGAAAAAACTATTTTTAAGGTATATATGCACTTGTTCTTACTATTCCTGTTTGATTTGGTTTTTTGATTGAGTGTGATGAGTTGTGAAGTAATGTCCACAATTGCATCTAAATATATATATGCATAAAAATGTAGAAATACCCCCATAAAAACAGATCCATCTTATAGATTCATCTTATCTTAAAAGATTCTATATTATCCTAATAGATTCATCTTGTCCTGATAAGCATACTTATTCCGCCTTAGAGTAACAATCATGATCTAATCCAAATTAATTAGATCTTATCTAATCTAATCTAATTCAATATAATCTAATCTGACCTAATTTAGTCAAAACTAGTCTAATCTAATCTGATACTCTTTTCTTATTCATCTTTCTTACCTATATCTAAAGGTTAGAACTAATTAACTTATCTAGCACAACCTAGAAGCAAAACAACAAACCTGGTTCTACCTATTCTCATGAAGCTTAAGCCACTTATTAAGCCATATGCTCTACCTGCTGAGCTATTTGGTGTACCTACAAACCAATTTTAACCATAAATCATTTAATTTGCAATTCGTGAACATTGTAATTGTCCTAGTTGCCTGGTTTGTATTATATATTTGAGTAACGAGTAATGACTTCATATTTGGATTGAGCTAGTAACTTAATTCCAACTTGGATATGGATGTTGTCACACCCGTTTCTAGAGGGCAAAGCTGGATGCATCGCATATGTGTGCCATGATCTATTTCCACACATATGTTGACGTCACAAGTGTAATATATCAAAAGAACAATGCATAAGAGCGTAAATAAAGATTATATTAACATATTACACTTCGAACAGACATAATGTCTTAACCTTTATTCATCAAAGTACAGTGAAACATGGACATCCATCCACAGGAAGATGACCAGGGGTATCACTAGACTAGCATCCATGGAGCTCAGCATTATAACTTCATCTGCAAACTTCTGATCAAAATTTAAGCAAGGGTAAGCTCACTTATGGTCGGGGCTCAGCAAGTGGGGGAAAATTAATGCAAGTTTAACAAGGTGAGGCTAAGGTTGAGCAGTAAGCATTTTAGTTGGTCAACATTTTATTAACAACACCTGTCTTACTAATAAGTGTGAATCCCGAGTATTCCCATTAAACAAAGGTATAAGAGTATTGTCGGGGACCATAATTAGGGGTACCCTCAAGACGCCTAATTCTCAGCTGGTAACCCCCATCAGCATAAAGCTGCAGAGGCCTGATGGGTGCGATTAAGTCAGGGATCAGTCCATACGAGCGACTCGATCACGCCTCGCCCGAGCCTAGCCTCGGGCAAGGGCAGCCGACCCTGAGGTGTTTCCGTCTCGCCCGAGGCCCCCTTTTCACGGCAGACGCATCTCCGGCTCGCCCAAGGCCTTGTCTTCGATAAGAAGCAACCCTGACTAAATCGCCGCGCCGACCGACCAAGTCACAGGGGCATTTAACGCAAAGAGTGAGACTGACGGGCAGCCAGGCCTTGCCGAGGGCACCATAGGAAGCTCCGCCCGACCCAGGGCTCGAACTCGGGCTAAGGCCCCGGAAGACGGCGAACTCCGCTCCGCCCGACCCAGGGCTCGGACTCGGGCTAAGGCCCCGGAAGACGGCGAACTCCGCTCCGCCCGACCCAGGGCTCGGACTCGGGCTAAGGCCCCGGAAGACGGCGAACTCCGCTCCGCCCGACCCAGGGCTCGGACTCGGGCTAAGGCCCCGGAAGACGGCGAACTCCGCTCCGCCCGACCCAGGGCTCGGACTCGGGCTAAGACCCCAGAAGACGGCGAACTCCGCTCCGCCTGACCCTCGGACTCGGGCTAAGGCCCCGGAAGACGGCGAACTCCGCTCCGCCCGACCCTCGTACTCGGGCTAAGGCCCCGGAAGACGGCGAACTCCGCTCCGCCCGACCCAGGGCTCGGACTCGGGCTAAGGCCCCGAAAGACGGCGAACTCCGCTCCACCCGACCCAGGGCTCGGACTCCGCCCTGGCCTCTGCCGAACGACCTCCGCCTCGCCCGACCCAGGAGCTCGGGCTCGGCCTCGGCCATGCAGGACAGACTTGACTTCGGCTTCGGAGGAGCCTCCACGTCGCCCGACCTAGGGCACAAGTCCGCCACATCAACAGGAAGCGCCATCATCACCCTACCCCGAGCCGACTCGGGCCGCAGAGAACAAGACCGACGTCCCATCTGGCTAGCTCCGCCAGATAGGCAATGATGGCGCCCCGCTAGCCCTATGACGACGGCGGCTCTCAGCTCCCTTACGGAAGCAGGGGGACGTCAGCAAGGACCCAACAGCTCCAACAGCTGTCCCTCCGCCAGGCTCCGTTGCTCCACCAACAGCCACGACACCACACCAGCTGGGTGCCAAGATCTCTCCGGCTGCCACCTTGGCATGTACCTAGGGCGCTAGCTCTCCCCCGCTAGACACGTAGCACTCTGCTACACCCCCATTGTACACCTGGATCCTCTCCTTGCGCCTATAAAAGGAAGGACCAGGGCCTTCTTAGAGAAGGTTGGCCTCGCGGGAACGAGGGCAGGGGCAGGCGCTCTCTTGGGGCCGCTCGCTCCCCTCACCCGCGCGGACGCTTGTAACCCCCTACTGCAAGCGCACCCGACCTGGGCGCGGGACGAACACGAAGGCCGCGGGATCTCTGCCTCCCTCACGACCCGGCTCCGGCCACCTCGCTCTTCCCCCCTTCGCGCTCGCCCACGCGCTCGACCCATCTGGGCTGGGGCACACGGCACACTCACTCGTCGGCTCAGGGACCCCCCCGGTCTCGAAACGCCGACAGTTGGCGCGCCAGGTAGGGGCCTGCTGCGTGTTGACGAGCAGTTTCCCGTCAAGCTCCAGATGGGCAGTCTCCAACAACCTCTCCAACCCGGGACGGTGCTCCGTTTCGGGAGCCTCGAGTTCATGTCTTTCGACGGCGGCTACGACATGATACTCCTTCCACCGCCGCGTGGCGGCGACAATGGTGGCCGACAGCCCGCCCGCCGGCGGCGGAATCGACGACGTCTTTCCCGCTTGGGGGAAGGACAACTTTCGAGCTCGCCCCATCCTCTCCCTCGCCATCGGAGGAGGAGACGGGGCAACCAGGGCCGAGCGGGAGGCTGCGCTCCGTCGGCTGTCGAGCAAGTGGACGACGCCAGCACGCTCACGGAGGGCCTGCAGGACGTCGCCCTCGTACCCAGGACGACGGCGCGATCAGCCCTCGAGGTGACTTCGTCGCTCCTCGTCGACCAAAAGGTACCAACTGATTCCCATCTTTCGTCATTTCGACTCGACCTCAACCCGCCTAGCGACCTTGCTCTGGCGGCCGCTCACGTTGAGGCGAGTGCAACCTCTTTTGGGTTTCGTGTGCGGTCGCCTTGGGACCGATTGACGGGCGTCTCGACCTACGGGCCCTCTGGGTCCGAGGAAGATGACGACCCCAGCATCTGCTGGGATTTCTCTGGATCTGGCAACCCCAGTGCCATGTGGGACTTCATGACCGCATGCAACTACTGCCTCTCCGACTGTTTCGACGGCAGCCGCAGCCTTGACGACAAGGACTGTGGCCCGAGCCGCGAATGTTTCCACGTCGAGCTAGGGGATCCCTCCGGAGGCAGCCGTCTCGGCATGCCGGAGGATGGTGATCTCCCTAGGCCAGTGCCTCGCGCCGACATCCCGCGGGAGCTAGCTGTGGTCCCCGTTCTGGCGGGGGGTTACGACCCACAGCTCGAGCAAGTCCGCGGGGCGCAGGCTGGGCTCGACGAGGGGGCAGGAGCGCTCGAGTCGATCCGCCGGGACGTCGGGCAGGTATGGGCGGGCCAGCCCCCGGCCGGAGAAATACGTCACCTGCCCCAGGGTCTCCAGCACCGCATCGCCAATGATGCCAGGGACAGGCCGCCACCCGCATCCGGCGGGACCGGTCAGGACCTGGCAGCCGCAGCGATGCTCCTCCGCGCGATGCTAGAGTCATCAACCACCGAGGGCCGGCGAATCCAGGGAGAGCTCAAGCATCTCCTGGAAGGCGCTGCGGCCCGGCGGGCCGAGAGCTCTGCCTCCCGAAGGCAGGGGTACCCCTCGGAACCTCGTGCCGCGACTTCCCGACTCACGTGGGAAGCCTTGGTCTATACCGGACGCACGCGCAACACCGCGCCTGCGGCCCCGGGCCACCTCGGCGACGAGCACCCTCATCGCGACCGTCGGGCCCGCCTCGACGAAAGGGTGCGCCGAGGCTATCACCCTAGGCGTGGGGGACGCTACGACAGCGGGGAGGACCGGAGTCCCTCGCCCGAACCACCCGGTCCGCAGGTCTTTAGCCGAGCCATTCGGCGGGCGCCGTTTCCGACCCGATTCCGACCCCCGACTACTATCACAAAGTACTCAGGGGAAACAAGACCGGAATTGTGGCTCGCGGACTACCGCCTGGCCTGTCAACTGGGTGGAACGGACGACGACAACCTCATCATCCGCAACCTCCCCCTGTTCCTCTCCGACACTGCTCGCGCTTGGTTGGAGCACCTGCCTCCGGGGCAGATTTCCAACTGGGAGGATTTGGTCCAAGCTTTCGCCGGTAACTTCCACGGCACGTACGTGCGCCCCGGGAATTCCTGGGACCTCCGGAGCTGCCGGCAACAGCCGGGAGAGTCTCTTCGAGACTACATCCGGCGGTTCTCGAAGCAGCGCACCGAGCTGCCCAACATCACCGACTCCGATGTCATCGGCGCGTTCCTTGCCGGCACCACTTGCCGTGACCTGGTGAGCAAGCTGGGTCGCAAGACCCCCACCAGGGCGAGCGAGCTGATGGACATCGCCACCAAGTTCGCCTCTGGCCAGGAGGCGGTCGAGGCCATCTTCCGAAAGGACAAGCAGCCCCAGGGCCGCCCGTCGGAAGATGCTCCCGAGGCGTCTACTCCGCGCGACGCCAAGAAGAAAGGCAGGCGGAAGTCGCAAGCGAAACGCGACGCCGCCGACGCAGACCTTGTCGCCGCCGCCGAGTACAAGAACCCTCGGAAGCCCCCCGGAGGTGCCAACCTCTTCGACAAGATGCTCAAGGAGACGTGCCCTTACCATTAGGGGCCCGTCAAGCACACCCTCGAGGAGTGCGTCATGCTTCGGCGCCACTTCCACAAGGCCGGGCCACCCGCAGAGGGTGGCAGGGCCCGCGACGACGACAAAAAGGAAGATCACCAAGCAGGAGGGTTCCCCGAGGTCCGCGACTGCTTCATGATCTGCGGAGGGCATGCGGCGAATGCCTCGGCTCGGCATCGCAAGCGAGAGTGCCGGGAGGTCTGCTCTGTGAAGGTGGCGGCACCAGTCTACCTAGACTGGTCCGACAAGCCCATCACCTTCGACCAAGATGACCACCCCGACCACGTGCCGAGCCCGGGAAAGTACCCGCTCGTCGTCGATCCCATCATCGGCGACGTCAGGCTCACCAAGGTCCTGATGGATGGGGGCAGCTGCCTCAATATCATCTACGCCGAGACCCTCAGGCTCCTGCGCGTCGATCTGTCCTCCGTCCGAGCAGGCGCTGCGCCTTTCCACGGGATCATTCCTGGGAAGCGCGTCCAGCCCCTCGGACAGCTCGACCTTCCTGTCTGCTTCGGAACACCCTCCAACTTCCGAAGGGAGACTTTGACGTTCAAGGTGGTCGGGTTCCGAGGAACCTACCACGCAGTGTTAGGGAGGCCATGCTACGCGAAGTTCATGGCCATCCCCAACTACACCTACCTGAAGCTCAAGATGCCGGGCCCCAACGGGGTCATCACCGTCGGCCCCACGTACAAGCACGCGTTCGAATGCGATGTGGAGTGCGTGGAGTACGCCGAGGCCCTCGCCGAGTCCGAGGCCCTCATCGCCGACCTGGAAAACCTCTCCCGAGAGGTGCCAGACGTGAAGCGACACGCCGGCAACTTCGAGCCAGCGGAGACGGTTAAGGCCGTCCCTCTCGACCCCAGTGGCGACACCTCCAAGCAGATCCGGATCGGTTCCGGGCTCGACCCCAAATAGGAAGCAGTGCTCGTCGACTTTCTCTGCGCGAACGCCGACGTCTTTGCGTGGAGTCCCTCGGACATGCCCGGCATACCGAGGGATGTCGCCGAGCACTCGCTGGATATTCGGGCCGGAGCCCGACCGATCAGACAGCCACTGCGCCGATTCGACGAGGAAAGGCGCAGGGTGATAGGCGAGGAGATCCACAAGCTGATGGCAGCAGGGTTCATCAAAGAGGTATTCCATCCCGAATGGCTTGCCAACCCTGTGCTTGTAAGGAAGAAAGGGGGGAAATGGCGGATGTGTGTAGACTACACTGGTCTCAACAAAGCATGTCCGAAGGTTCCCTACCCTCTACCTCGCATCGATCAAATCGTGGATTCCACCGCTGGGTGCGAAACCCTGTCTTTCCTCGATGCCTACTCAGGGTATCATCAAATCAAGATGAAAGAGTCCGACCAGCTCGCGACTTCTTTCATCACGCCCTTCGGCATGTATTGCTATGTCACCATGCCGTTCGGTTTGAGGAACGCGGGTGCCACGTACCAGTGGTGCATGAACCATGTGTTCGGCGAACACATCGGTCGCACGGTCGAGGCCTACGTCGATGACATCGTAGTCAAGACAAGGAAAGCATCCGACCTTCTCTCCGACCTTGTGGTGACATTCCGGTGTCTCAAGGCGAAGGGCGTCAAGCTCAATCCCGAGAAGTGTGTCTTCGGGGTGCCCCGGGGCATGCTCCTGGGATTCATCGTCTCCGAGCGGGGCATCGAAGCCAACCCGGAGAAGATCGCAGCCATCACCAGCATGGGGCCCATCAAGGACTTAAAAGGCGTACAGAGGGTCATGGGATGTCTCGCGGCCTTGAGCCGTTTCATCTCGCGTCTCGGCGAAAGAGGCCTGCCCCTATACCGTCTCTTAAGGAAGGCCGAATCCTTCGCTTGGACCCCCGAGGCCGAGGAAGCCCTCGGGAACCTGAAGGCGCTCCTCACCCAGGCGCCTGTCTTGGTGCCCCCAGCTGATGGAGAAGCCCTCTTGGTCTACGTCGCCGCTACCACTCAGGTGGTCAGCGCCGCGATCGTGGTCGAAAGGCAAGAAGAGGAGCATGCATTGCCCATTCAGAGGCCAGTTTACTTCGTCAGCGAGGTGCTATCCGAAACCAAGACCCGCTACCCACAAGTTCAGAAGCTGCTGTATGCAGTGATCCTGACAAGGCGAAAGTTGCGACATTACTTCGAGTCTCATCCGGTAACTGTGGTGTCATCCTTCCCCCTGGGGGAGATCATCCAGTGCCGAGAGGCCTCGGGACGGATCGCAAAGTGGGCGGTGGAAATCATGGGCGAGACGATCTCGTTCGCCCCTCGGAAGGCCATCAAGTCCCAGGTACTGGCGGACTTCGTAGCCGAATGGGTCGACACCCAGTTGCCGACGGCTCCGATCCAACCGGAGCTCTGGACCATGTTTTTTGACGGGTCGCTGATGAAGACGGGAGCCGGTGCGGGCCTGCTCTTCGTCTCGCCCCTCGGGAAACACCTGCGCTACGTGCTACGCCTCCATTTCCCGGCGTCCAACAATGTGGCAGAGTACGAAGCTCTGATCAACGGATTGCGAATCGCCATCGAGCTAGGGGTCCGATGCCTCGACGCTCGCGGCGACTCGCAGCTCGTCATCGACCAGGTCATGAAAAACTCCCACTGCCGCGACCCGAAGATGGAGGCCTACTGTGATGAGGTTCGACGCCTGGAAGATAAATTCTACGGGCTCGAGCTTAACCACATCGCCCGGCGCTACAACGAGACTGCGGACGAGCTGGAAAAGATAGCTTCGGGGTGAACGACGGTTCCCCCGGACGTCTTCTCCCGAGATCTGCACCAACCCTCCGTCAAGGTCAGCGACACGCCCGAGCCCGAGGCGCCCTCGGCCCAGCCCGAGCCATCCTCGGTTCAGCCCGAGGAACCCTCGGCCCCTGAGGGCGAGGCGCTGCGCATCGAGGAGGAGCGGGGCAGGGTCCCGCCTGATCAAGATTGGCAGACCTCGTACCTGCAATATCTCCGCCAGGGAGAGCTACCCCTCGACCAAGCCGAGGCTCGGCGGGTAGCGCGATGCGCCAAGTCGTTCGTCTTGCTGGGCGATGAGAAGGAGCTTTACCACCGCAGCCCCTCGGGCATCCTCCAGCGGTGCATCTCCATCGCCGAAGGCCAGGAACTCCTGCAAGAGATACACTCAGGGGCTTGCGGCCATCACGCAGCGCCTCGAGCCCTTGTCGGGAACGCTTTCCGGCAAGGCTTTTACTGGCCGACGGCGGTGGCTGACGCCACTAGAATTGTCCGCACCTGCGAAGGGTGTCAATTCTATGCAAAGCAGACCCACCTGCCCGCTCAGGCTCTGCAGACGATACCCATCACCTGGCCCTTCGCTGTGTGGGGTCTGGACCTCGTCGGCCCACTGCAGAAGGCGCCCGGGGCTACACGCACCTGCTGGTCGCCGTCGACAAATTCTCCAAGTGGATCGAGGTCCGACCCCTGAACAGCATCAGGTCCGAGCAGGCGGTGGCGTTCTTCACCAACATCATCCATCGCTTCGGGGTCCCAAACTCCATCATCACCGACAACGGCACCCAGTTCACTGGCAAAAAATTCTTGGATTTTTGCGAGGATCACAACATCCGGGTGGACTAGGCTGCCGTAGCTCATCCCATGACGAATGGGCAGGTAGAGCGTGCCAACGGCATGATTCTACAAGGGCTCAAGCCTCGGATTTACAATGACCTCAACAAGTTCGGCAAGCGATGGATGAAGGAACTCCCCTCGGTGGTCTGGAGCCTGAGGACGACGCCGAGCCGAGCCACGGGTTTCACCCGTTCTTCCTGGTCTACGGGGCCGAGGCCGTCTTGCCCACTGACCTAGAATACGGCTCCCCGAGGACGAGGGCCTACGACGATCAAAGCAACCAAGCTAGCCGAGAAGACTCGCTGGACCAGCTGGAAGAGGCTCGGGACAGGGCCTTACTACACTCGGCGCGGTATCAGCAGTCCCTGCGACGCTACCACGCCCGAGGGGTCCGACCCCGAGACCTCCAGGTGGGCGACCTGGTGCTTCGGCTGCGGCAAGACGCCCGAGGGAGGCACAAGCTCACGCCCCCCTGGGAGGGGCCATTCGTCATCGCCAAAGTTCTGAAGCCCGGAACGTACAAGCTGGCCAACAGTCAAGGCGAAGTCTACGGCAACGCTTGGAACATTCAACAGCTACGTCGCTTCTACCCTTAAGATGCTTCCAAGTTGTTCATATACCTCGCACCCACGCAAAGTTTAGTCAACAAGGAAGGGTCGGCCTCGCCTCGGCAAAGCCCGACCCTCCCTCGGGGGCTAAAAGGGGGGAAACCCCCTCTGCGTCAAAATTTTCCTCGAAAAAAAAATCTCCTTTACCAGAATATCTTTCGAGCTTTTTGACTACTTCGGAAAGTGGGTCCTGGAAACGACGGAGTACACGTAAGCAGCCAAGGCTGACCGAGCCGAGGGACTCCTACGCCTCTAGGATACGGATACCTCACTCATCACCTTCTGCGATAAGTAACTCATGTTCGGATAAAGTGGCTCCACGGATCGAACAAGTCTTTACGTTCGGAAGCCCTCCTGTCGAAGCGATCCTTCGAGCCTTCTCGACCAAGTCGGTGACGGGGCCTCGTGGACGGGTGAAAGTACGCGTAAGCGGCAAGGTCGACCGAGCCGAGGGACTCCCACGCCTCCGGGATACGGATACCTCACTCATCACCTTCCACGAGAAGCAACTCTCGCTCGCACCAACATCCCTGTTACCGACAAAAGGTCCAGATACTCGAAACAAGAGGAAAAGAGACGCAGCTTTACAACGCAGCAAGGGTGTGTGTTCTGGCCTCGGCGGCCGCACAAGGCACACACTACAAGACAATCTGATCCTGCAGATTCGGGTCTTGACGCTGGAAGGAGGCAGCAACGCCCTCGGCATCAGCGGCACCTTCGGCGAGGCCCGACCTAGCCTCGGACGGCGACGCGGTCCGAGTGTCTCCGCTCCGAAGGACGACGTCATCACCACGCCCGGGCAATCGCTGTCAGGGACTTCTCCGGGAATCCGGCCCGAGCAGGCGGCTCGGCCGGCCACCTCCGGGGCCTCGGTCAACCATCTTCCAAGGGCGCCGGCCCGGTCCGAAGCCTCGGCTGATCAACTCCGACGTCGATCCTGCCAACGGACAACCCGGCTAGGCTCCGGCCAACCAGGTTTCATTTTCGAGCCAACTCCGCCTCTGTTCCTACTGATATCGCTACCCCTGGCCTCGGCTCGTCGAAGAGCGGCCGAGGGGTCTCTTTAACTAAGCTAGAGGAGCCTCGGACAGCAGGGCCGACCGAGCCGAGGGACTCCTACGCCTCCGGGATACGGATACCTCACTCGTCACCTTGACACGGGGCGACTCATGCTTGGTGAAGTGGTTCAGACAAACAACAGGCGAGTCTTAGTGCTCGAAAAATGAGGAAAAAACACGGCTCCGTGCCGAAATTACATACATGTTCAGGCCCCGAAAGCCGAAATGAACAAAAAACCCGGCACTCGAAGTGCCATTACAAACGGAACTCCGGTTCCCCCTCCGCAGGTACGAACGACCCCACTCGATAGGGGCGGGCCTGCGGGGCTGCAGAAGACTGACGGGCGGCTCGCCGCCGCCCGCTCTAGCCACGACGACGACGGCCCCCACTCCGGACGGCCGAACTGCAGCAGCGCAGGCCTCGGGGTAGGCGCCGCTGCAGCCTTGCCCTCACCCTCGCCGACGCTCGAGGGGCGAGGACAAGTACAAAGAGCCGGAGGCCCGAAGCGCGAATGGTGGCGGTAATCCCGTCGGTGACGGGGACTTCTCGAGCCGCCTCCGCCTCGGCACCGACGGCAGGAGCCATCAGCCTACCGGCAGATCCCCACTCAAGTCCTCCCAGATGAGTGGGGCACCGGCCTCCGCGTAAAGGCGCCGCCCCGGTGCAAAGGAAGGACCACCCCAGAACACGAACGCCGCCCTAACAGCGCGCAGCGTCTAGGGTGGTCCTCCCGTGTACACGGCGCGGCAGCCGCCCCCCAACAGAAGGGGCCGCCGGGAGCCAAGCCAGCCGACCCGACACGCTGGAGGTGACGACGTCCGCCGTCGATCCACCCCGCGTTGTCGAAGTCCGGGCCGCCCGCAGGGCCAGTGAGCGCCCTCTCCCTCGAATCTTGCGGGAGAGGACGACCCACGAACCCGTGCGGGAGGTAGAGCGCCGGCTCAGTCCGGCACCCACCCCAGCGAGGATGATGAACATCCTTGAAGCTGAGGGTGGGACCAAGATCGCAGCCCGGTTTGCTCCTCCCCACCCAGGAGCTGGTGGTCACCGTCTCGGGTGACCCCCAGCGGAGGGGAGCCACCGGGCTGCCTGATGAAAATCCTTGAAGCCGAACGATGGCTGAAAGGTACCAACTCCCACGGAGTTGCGTTCCTCCAACGATGGGGCGAAAAGATGGCGGTTTCCCCCATCCAGGGGCTTGAAAGGTGGAAAGACATGATGCATAAGGGAGGAAGAAGACATGGTCGCCTTACGAAAGGGGTCGCCCTCCTTTTAAAGGCAACTCTCCCTGCTTGCGCCCCCAACCGTCACGGGCCGAGTCTTCTCCAACACGCCTCCAAAGCCCTCCCCTGTGGCGCGGGGGCTGGGTCCCGCATGTCATGCAGACCGGCTCCGAGCAGAAGAAGCCAAACCGCCGCGCACGGCGCACGCAACCACCCAGCGGTTACAAGTGACCCTCCACTTTTGCCCAGACCAACGGGCGAAAGGGGCGGGCAGCCATGCGGGCGGCATGCAACCACGCCAAGTGGACGCGCCTCTCCGACTCCTGACATGCCAGCACGGAGGCCCAAGCCCACGCGTCGCGCGACCGGCGCGCCGGATGCTGCATGCAAGCCACTGTACCACTTGCGCCACCACCCCACCTCCTCGATTGTGGAACCGATACCGCGACCCGAGGCGACCCAGCACGCGACCCAGCAGCGCCAGCCTGACGCAGCGGTCAAACGCGGTCGAAAGTGGGCCGGCAGTAATGACGGTGGCAGGCGCACGGGAGCAGCGGTCACGCCGTCAGCCAAGCTCACGTCCCATCCGGAGGCAGTGAGAGAACCCCCTCTCACGGTGTGAAGACGACGCGCCCGTAACCCGTTCCTCGAACGGCTCGCGCACACGCAATGGCAGCCTCGCCAACTACTCGCCCCGGCGCATTAACTTCGTGGCTGGACAGGCGGCGCTTCTGGCAGAAGCAGCTGGCGACGCTTCGCCTTCGCCAAAACGACCACACCAAAAAAGGTACGCCACGTCGTTCAATTTCGTATCCTTTTTTCCCTTTTTTCTCTTTCTCTATCTCTTGCAACAGGGACCGGGAAAGGGGATACCCCCAAAGGGATCCTTCCCCGTGAAGGAACTAGGCTCCGAGCCTCCTTACTGATCAGGGGTTCGAAGGCTGGCCCCCCGAAGGGTTCAACAGCCGCCTCAGATCGCGTGGGCCCGACACCCACTACTGGTCAGAGGTTCGAAGGTCGGCCTCCCGAAAGGTTCCACGGCCGCCTCAGGCTACTCGGGCTCCGCGCCCATTACTGATCAGGGGTTCGAAGGCTGGCCCCCCGAAGGGTTCACAGTCGCCTCAAACACCGAGCAAGGGATGACCAGGGGTACGTTCGATACATAACCAAGGCTCGGGCTGCGCTCCCGAGGTACCCTAGGACATTTCCGAGACCAGCGGGAACGATCCTGTAACGGAATCCCATCGGAGGGAGGCAACGAGCCCTCGGACCCCGTCGCCAGGGGACCGGGTCCGGCAGATCACCCGCAGGTACTTTTGGGCGTGCCTCCGGGCCCCTAGCCGACCCCCAACGAACGGGGCACGGACGTCCACTCGGATTACCCGATTGCAGCTCACCGGAGACACCATGTTCGGTGCCCATCGAGGGTAACATGGCGCTCTCCCCCCCTCCTCCTTGCGGAAAGGCGACGTAGGGGCGTATGTAAAGAAGCCGAGTCTGTCCCTGATCGCCCTCTCGCCCTGTGCGGAGGCTCGGGGGCTGCTCTCGCAAACCCGGCTCCGGCCAAACCGTTGACAGCGTCAACATACCAGCCCGAGAACTTGGGCCCCGACAGTGCACCCGGGCTACGGCCAGTTCGCATGAGGGAACCACCAGACCAGCCGAAGCATTACGCAAGGCATTAAGACCTCGAAGGAGTGACACCACTCCTCCGAGGCCTCGGGGGCTACACCCGGCGGGTGCGCTCGCGCGCACCCACCGGAACAAAGTGCAACCGAGAAAGGCTGGTCCCCTTGCAAAAAAGTGCGACGAAAGCCTCCAAGCGAGTGCTAACACTCCCTTCGAGGCTCGGGGGCTACTGTCGGGGACCATAATTAGGGGTACCCTCAAGACGCCTAATTCTCAGCTGGTAACCCCCATCAGCATAAAGCTGCAGAGGCCTGATGGGTGCGATTAAGTCAGGGATCAGTCCATACGAGCGACTCGATCACGCCTCGCCCGAGCCTAGCCTCGGGCAAGGGCAGCCGACCCTGAGGTGTTTCCGTCTCGCCCGAGGCCCCCTTTTCACGGCAGACGCATCTCCGGCTCGCCCAAGGCCTTGTCTTCGATAAGAAGCAACCCTGACTAAATCGCCGCGCCGACCGACCAAGTCACAGGGGCATTTAACGCAAAGAGTGAGACTGACGGGCAGCCAGGCCTTGTCGAGGGCGCCATAGGAAGCTCCGCCCGACCCAGGGCTCGGACTCGGGCTAAGGCCCCGGAAGACGGCGAACTCCGCTCCGCCCGACCCAGGGCTCGGACTCAGGCTAAGGCCCCGGAAGACGGCGAACTCCGCTCCGCCCGACCCAGGGCTCGGACTCGGGCTAAGGCCCCGGAAGACGGCGAACTCCGCTCCGCCCGACCCAGGGCTCGGACTCGGGCTAAGGCCCCGGAAGACGGCGAACTCCACTCCGCCCGACCCAGGGCTCGGACTCGGGCTAAGGCCCCGGAAGACGGCGAACTCCGCTCCGCCCGACCCTCGGACTCGGGCTAAGGCCCCGGAAGACGGCGAACTCCGCTCCGCCCGACCCTCGGACTCGGGCTAAGGCCCCGGAAGACGGCGAACTCCGCTCCGCCCGACCCAGGGCTCGGACTCGGGCTAAGGCCCCGGAAGACGGCGAACTCCGCTCCACCCGACCCAGGGCTCGGACTCCGCCCTGGCCTCTGTCGAACGACCTCCGCCTCGCCCGACCCAGGAGCTCGGGCTCGGCCTTGGCCATGCAGGACAGACTCGACTTCGGCTTCGGAGGAGCCTCCACGTCGCCCGACCTAGGGCACAAGTCCGCCACGTCAACAGGAAGCGCCATCATCACCCTACCCCGAGCCGACTCGGGCCGCAGAGAACAAGACCGACGTCCCATCTGGCTAGCTCCGCCAGATAGGCAATGATGGCGCCCCGCTAGCCCTATGACGACGGCGGCTCTCAGCTCCCTTACGGAAGCAGGGGGACGTCAGCAAGGACCCAACAGCTCCGACAGCTGTCCTTCCGCCAGGCTCCGTTGCTCCGCCAACAGCCACGACACCACACCAGCTGGGTGCCAAGATCTCTCCGGCTGCCACCTTGGCATGTACCTAGGGCGCTAGCTCTCCCCCGCTAGACACGTAGCACTCTGCTACACCCCCATTATACACCTGGATCCTCTCCTTGCGCCTATAAAAGGAAGGACCAGGGCCTTCTTAGAGAAGGTTGGCCTCGCGGGAACGAGGGCAGGGGCAGGCGCTCTCTTGGGGCCGCTCGCTCCCCTCACCCGCGCGGACGCTTGTAACCCCCTACTGCAAGCGCACCCGACCTGGGCGCGGGACGAACACGAAGGCCGCGGGATCTCCGCCTCCCTCACGACCCGGCTCCGGCCACCTCGCTCTTCCCCCCTTCGCGCTCGCCCACGCGCTCGACCCATCTGGGCTGGGGCACGCGGCACACTCACTCGTCGGCTCAGGGACCCCCCTGGTCTCGAAACGCCGACAAGTATATCAAAAACACTTAAGTGAAACCACTTAAGCAAACCATTGGCAGATCATCAGATCTCGATTTATTTCCATCTTCAAGTTCAATTATCATGTGAGGAGTCCAGGCTGCTCATAACTGTGAGCACGGCTGATATATCAGTTTTACACTCTGCAGAGGTGGCACATCTTTACCCATGAGTCGCGATTCCCTTCTAGCTCGGGTTAGCTAGACCCGTATTCACTTCCGAGGTGAATGGCTAGGGTCTCACTATGAGGCTTTTCCCTAGAGTCCTCATTATACAAATGCTAGAAATGGTCAACTGCATAAGGTACACCTAACGTAACCAACTTATTGTCCAGACTACACGGTAAAACTTTGGGAACTATGCCCGTATCTAATCTGCCTGAGCCGGAACTTTCCTAGTTATTTAGCCAAGACCAGAGCCATGATAGTTCTCATGGTAGCACTGTTTTCCCGGGTGGTCACTCCATGTTCCAATTAATATGCAATAATCTTGTTTAACTATCGGGTTAACAACAATAATGTAAACTTACCATTTGGAACATTAGTATCATAAACAGGAGTGACTACATAAATTTAAAGTGGTAGCAATAGCATAGCTACTTGATTAGATCATAATCCCAGGTTTGATCAAGGAATAAGGTTGGAAAGGTTAGGTGTATCTAAATAGGTATCCCATCAAATTATGCATATATATCCAAGAATAAACTTTATTAAATATATTGTTTGGGATCAAACAGAGTATGCAGAGGGAGAAGTCCACTTGCCTTGCTTATTGAAAACTTGAGTTTCTTCCACAGATCTGAATAGATCTTGATTCTTAACTACTAGATCAACCACTGAATATCACACAAACAAATAAGAAGAACAAACACCACTCAATAACATACAACATTCACCATATGTAAAGCTAAAAGAAGGCCTAACGAAAAGAGCATTCGTTTTTCGAAAATGTCGCAAGTAATGGTTATAATAAGAGGGTATTCTTTTCAAAAATGTGTGATCTATACTTTATAAAACAAGATATGAGCTTAAAAATATCTTAATTAAAATATACAAATATTAGGTTCACCAAATTAATCTTTTATAAAACATCATATGTGATATGATGATAAAACACGTTATAACGATATTAAACCTTTTAACCTTTTAGAAAAGATATAAGTTATATAACTAAGGTTAATGCGTTATGAAATAGATTATTAATTTTAGAAGCATCATGGAACGTATTATAATTTATTGTTAAACCTTCACTTATGATAAACTAAGATATAAGTCTAAATAGGTTTTATATGAAAAGATCATTATTATTAAACACCTATTTTATGAAAAGTTATGATATATGCCTTAAATGAACTTTTATGTAAAAGACAATGAACAAACAACTATCTTTTAATTTCATTAGAAAACACATAGCCTACATTATTATATTTGAAGTCAATATATAAAGTAACATTTTAAGTTATAAAAGAATTTAAACTCTTATTACTTTATTTTATCCTTTAGGAAAAGCTAAGTGATTCGTATATAATGTGGACTAAATTCTATGAAATCATTAATCATGCCATAAATCTAGTTATGCACAAATTGAAATGTTGGTCTAATTATTAAATTATGAGAAAATATAAATAATCTATTGATTATATTTAGTTTCAATTTAGGAACATATGACATAAATCATTTGAAAGGAAAAAGTATAAACTATCATTTTAGTTTATAAAAGCAATGACCTTTGCTATATTTTAATTAAGGAAATGTAAATAATCTATTAATTGGACATATATTTATCTTTTATTTATTGAGAAACATATGGTTTACATATTCTTTTAAGTTTCTATTTAATACGGCTATACTTCAACATCTATAACGAACCTTGTTAAATATGATATCTATTAAAAGGTCATTTTAAACTAGAAATAAGTTATCTAATTCTTTAGTAAGAAACCTATGTTTACCAATATAACTATCAATTTCTTTATTAGAAAAGTATGAGTGCCTAGTTAAGTCATTTTAACATTATTATAAATTCTACTATTTCAGTTTTCTCCTTTCTTTTCTAAATAGAATTTATACGTATAACTAAAATTTGTTTATTTAATTCTTCTAACATTAATATTCTAAGAATTAATTGTATATTACTAAATGGGACTTTTAATAACATATTCATGGTTATTATGACATAGATAAGTATTTTACTGATTCTAAGTAATTAAGTGCTATACTTATGAATTCATTTATCATAAATAGTAAAATATATATTTTCATTTGACCGGAATTACGTGGCTTAGTATTTCTTCTATTTCTTCATACAAATAAGTTTACACTTAAAATACTACTAACAATTATCGTTCCACACATACTAAAGCGAAATTCAATATGTAAACGTTTTCTAGTATGAAATCACTGAGGTAGTGACCGTAATCATTTTTAAAATTATAAAATCATACACATATTTAAAGCATTGTCGCGGGGTTCGATTTTGGTTACACGTATATATCGAATCTCTAAAGTCATACATGTAAATCGCCAAATTGCATCAATATTACAACAACAATTCACAAGATCCATAAATCAATTCAAAACATGATTTAGAAAATAAATTAACTGGTTGTCTTCAACCTTGGTGTCGGAGAGGAAATTCTTCGGCCGGGTGGCGGAACGCACCCGCCCTAAATCCTAAGATGAGGAGGGGGCCTAAGCGTTTTGCCTGTCTGCTAGATGGACAATGAACACAAGAGCACACAAGGGTTTAGAGTGGTTCAGGCCGCCGGAGTGTAATACTCTACTCCACTGTGTGCTGTATTGAGCTTGAGAGCTTGTATGAACTTGTGAGTCTGAGAGTCTGTGTGAATCTGAGTTGGGTCTAAGTGAGTCTAAGTGAGTGTAAGTGAGTCTCCCTTGTAACGTCGTGTGCCCTCCCTTTTATAGCTCAAGGGGGCACGTACAAGGATGTTGAGCCCCGATATGTGGGCCCAGGAGCAAAACGGAGGGAATACATTATAGAAGTAACTAATACGAGTACGCCTGAGCAATCTCCTGGCGCCATGTTATCCGTAGTCCATGCAATGTTAACATGCTGCGGCTGCTTCCTTGGTAACGCGCGATTAATGATGGGCGTAGTGCATGCGGCAGCATGGGCGTACTGCCTGCCTGCGGAATGGATAGGCATGCTGCCTGCAGAATGGACTGGTCACCACCTGCCCACGGAATGGACAGGACTCATTAAATGTGGAAGCGGCACATCGCCTGCCAGTGGAATGGACATGACTCAATAAATGCCGAGGCGGCACATCGCCTGCCAGTGGAATGGACAGGCGGCGCGTCTTGTCCGCAATAAATGCAGAGGCCACGCAGCCCAGAGGCCTTATGTCAGGCTCCGCCCATTGGCTTACGTCATGTGCGTCGTGCCACATGGCAGCATCAGGGCTCCGCCTGAGCGGGGAGCAGAAGCGTACACGGTATGGTCCGGACACGTGTTGGCTCCGGACCCCCGCCTGACCTTGATTAAGGCCTAGGTATTCTTTGTCCTAGAACCCCGGGACCCTGCTGTGAGTGGCCCGGACCCACACAAAGGGGTCCGGAACCCATCCTAGGGGTCCGGTTTGCGCCCGTGGAGGTCCTGGACCTTACCCGGAGGTCCGGTCTGTATATACAGGGGTCCGACACTTTCCCATGGGGTCCAGACTCACTATTGATACCTTGGAGTATATCGTCTTCTCTGGCCACGTGGTGGTCCCGGAGCCGTCCACGTGGTGGGGTCGGGCGCTGTTTACCACGCGACTAGAGATAGCCGGTATCGCGTCTTCATACTGTAGTAAGGGATACCCCTATTTCTGGGTACCGATAGTGGCCCCCAGGCCCACCTCAGGTTGAGGATACGAGCCTGCAGGTGGGGCCAAAGCTTGATTGGCGATTGGTGCGCCGCTTCCGTGTGTTTGCTCACGTAATCACTTCCAATCCGCCTTCGGTCACGCCAACTGCCATGTCTGTCCCTGCGGCTGACTGACCCGTGGCCCCCATGCCTGATGGTTTCGCTGGGCCACGTGTGAGGCGCCTCGATACTGCTGCATTGGTTTAAAAATCACCTTCTCTGTCTTCTACAGCGGCCCCGAGGAGGCGCAGTACTGGCGCGAGCGATGGTTTGCTCTTTCTGCACCCAGGAACCGACGTCCAAGGAGTATGACTTGTGGGCCTGGACCCCGCGTCATAGACTAGGCCGTTATTTTCGGCGGAGATGAAGAGGCGCGCTACCGCGGGCGGCGGTTCGCTCCTCGCGTGGCAGTTCACCTTCTCCGCCCTCGGAGACCAGCACACCAGCTGTATGACTTGTGGGCCTGGGCCCCCGTGTCATAGGCTGGGTTGCTTTGGTGCGCATCGGGCGAGATTTTTCGCGGCGTCTCGGGGCACGAGCGAGAGAGTCTGCCTTGAAAAAGGATTCACCCTGCGTGCAGCAGTTACGCTTTCGCATTCTCTCCCAATTGCTACGCCCTTTCGCCTCCAAGCTCTCCGCACCCCATTGAATCCGCGCTCTTCTGCTTTCCGCCGCCGTAGTCGCCATGGCCTCGCTAGTTCATCCCGAGCGTTTCCAGTCCGAGGGGGCACTCAACCTGGTGCACAACCTGCTCGGATGGGGCGCGCCGGTGTTCGCCGGAAGAATCCGCGCTGGCGCCACTTCCCTCGGCGATCTCGCCGCCGGGGAGTTCGTGCTCTTCATCTCCTACCTCTCCTGCGGGTTGGCGCTGCCGATCTCGCCTTTCTTCCTGCTGCAGTTGGAGGAGCTCAGCCTCTAGCTTCAGCACCTCATGCCCCACTCCATCCTCCAGGCGACCATCTTTGCCCACCTATGCGAGATGTTCATGGGGGTGGCCCCCAGCACCTCCCTTTTCTGCCATTTCTTCGTGCTGGTGAAGTCTGGGAAGGCTAAGGACCACCTCGACGCCTACTACTTCCAGACAATGTCGGATTCAGCCATGGCCTACATCCCCACCCTTGGCGGCGCAAGGTGGGAGAACTGGCGCGGCGACTGGGTGATTGCCAGCGTGGAGGCCAACAACCGCCTCGTCCTGCCGAGCGTCGGGCCATCACTCGACCGGAAGCAATGGAGGGCCAGGCCATCCCTGGCGCCAGAGTTCCAGCTCGTATTGGACAGGATCAAGAGCTTGGCGGTGGGCGGCCTTACGTCGATGCACGTGGTCGGAGACTTCCTAAAGCACCGGATCACACCGCTGCAGCAGAGGGCGCGCCTATGTTGCTGGTTCACCGGCTCAAACGACATCAACCGGGTCCAGCGCGGGCTAGGGACCGACCTGTCCTGGGATGAGCTGGAAGTCCTGGTGAAGGGGATTACTGGGGAGTCCTTCATTCCTGAGTCCCTGATCCTTCCCCAGGGCATCCCTGCGC
The DNA here is from genome assembly GCA_029449295.1 of Zea luxurians. NCBI lineage: Eukaryota > Viridiplantae > Streptophyta > Magnoliopsida > Poales > Poaceae > Zea > Zea luxurians. Next base: position 56,272,927 of record JAOPSE010000016.1, on the reverse strand, counting down.
TCTGCGACAATCCAGAGCTGAGGACGGCGATCTTGGCCACGCTGCCGACCCTCGACAAGAGCGGCGTGGCGGTTCACTAGACCGGCGGCCGGGACCGCCACCGCAGGATCTGGATCTCCAATGCGCCGGCCGAAGGCCCCCAGCCTGCCAGCGTGGCTCCCGGCACCCCTTTCACGGTCCCCCACCCCTTGGACAAGGGCAAAGGGGCTGCAAGCAGTTCCTCCGCCCCAGGTGGCACCGGGGGGTCGGAGGAAGAGAGGCGATGTCAGCCGCGTCGCGCCGATGGGTCATTCGTTGCGGACCCCCCTAGAAGCATCAGAGGACTGCTGGTGGGGCCGAGGAGGTCAGCTCCCAAGCCCAGGGCGCGTAGAGGCGCGCCAGTCCTCCGCCACCACCACCACCGGGTCCGCCGCCGCCACAACCGCCACCACCATCGGTCCCGCCGCCGCCACCACCACCTAGGGGTGATCTCCCCGAGGGGCACCAGCAGCAGCAACAACAACAGCAGCATCAACAGCAGTAGTAGCAAAAGCAGTGGCCGCCCCGCTTCTAGGGTCACTGGAAGGTCTAAGGCCCCAAGTGAGTGTAGCCCCTTTTTTTCATTAGTCTATCTATTATGCCGACGGGTCTTAACCCATCCTTTGCTTGTCAGGGCTTCCTCCCCCTCTGCTCCCAAGGCCGCGCCTCCTCCGCCCCTGGCTGCTGCCGCCGAGACAGCGCCACCGGGCTCCTATGCTCCAGCTGGGGGTCCGGCAGCAGACGCGCCAAAGTCAAGCGGCGTCAAGCGGCCGAGGGGATCCCAACTTCTCCGACGGCTACCATAGCCTCAACGACGGTGATGCTGTCGAGTACACCATCGGTAACGGCAGAGGAGGCCCCAACTGCGCCCGCCCCCGCCATCGAGGTCGACGTAGGGGGCGTGTCCAGCTCCATCTCGCCGCCCACTCCGGAGGAGACGGAGGTGGTTTTGGGTGGCGGCTCCGGTCCGGCGCCAAGCCAGAAGCAGCGCCAGTTCCCCTCCCCCAGGTGCTGTCTCGTGCCCGTCAAGCTCTTCATGAGACTGAGGCGGCGATACTGCGAGAGTGGGAGGCACTTGAGGCCAAACACCAGCACCTCAGCGACTGGCGTACCCAGCTGGAGGAGCGCACCAAGGCGGCGTCCCGCCAGTTTGCCTCCAAGCAGTCCGAGCTTGAGCGGGACCGCAAGGACTACAAAAAGGACCTCTAGAAGGTGTACGCCTAAGAGCTGGAGGTGGGCCGGAAGGAGAAAAGGTTGGCCAAGAAGGAGGAAGCCTTGAACCAGAGGGAGGAGGTCGTCACAGAGCTCCAGGCCAAGCTGAGTGCCTTTAATGAAATTCTGGAGGAGCAGCAGGTTCAGCAGACCGCGGCTGTGGAGAGACTGCAAAAGCTTAGCGAGAGCTCGAGGGCAAGGCCCGCGACAGCGCCCTCGCCGAGGAGAAGCTTAAAGCGAAAGGAGAGTCCTTGGATAGGCGGGAGACGGACCTCGCCAGGTGGGAGGCGGACCTCGCCAGGTGGGAGAAGGATCTCGCCTTCAAGGAGGAAATGCTTGAAAGGCGGGAGAAGCTGCTGGCCAAGCATGAGCTCGAGGCGGAGGAGAAGGAGCGGACGCTGGAGGAGCCTGTCCGCCGGTTCCAGGTGGCGCAGGCGGCGTAGGAAGCACCGAGCCCCCAGGAGGTGGAGGCGATGAAGAAAACACTTGAAGATCTCTGGGCGGAGCATCGTGCCGGGGTCCAGTGCATTGCTGCATGGGCCAACGAGGCGAGCACGACACTGGTGCCACTCAGGATGAGTCCCATCCCGGTGTCGGAGCTGTCGACGTCTATCTCCGACGTGCTCCCGGTGCTGGACTCCGCCGCAGATCGCCTCCGACGCCTGGACAAGATTCTTGGCACTCGCCTGGAGGCCGAGGGCGACAGGCTCTGCCGGGTGGTGATCGAGTTCATCCTGACATGCTTCCAGAGCCACGACCCGACCATCTCCGTGGAGCCGGTGATCGCTGGTCCGGTGGCCGACACTAAAGACGCCGCCTGGGAGGCTATACGAGATGCCGTGGAACTGGTGGCCGAACGTTTCCAGCGGGATCCTACTGATGATGAGTAGCTAGATCTGCAGAGAGAAGGCAAGGGTCCCACTGGGAAGCGGCTTTGTAATATTTTTTGGTCTTTGTAAGATACTTTTGAGTACTATTTATCGAGTAGTATTAGCAGTTATCTGTATGCTATTTGTCCTTGTTGTGTGTGGTGTTACCAACTCCTCCCTGGTACTTGGCCCCCCTGGGATGTAGGCTCGACGTGTCGAGGCTGGATACCAGTATACCTAAGAAAGAGTTGGCAACAGCCCCCAGGAGGTAGCCTCGACTGGGACCTGGACCTGTACACAGCTTCGACTAGGAAGTGTCAGTAGCACACCCCATAGGACCCATCGTCTGGTATCAGTCATCCTTTGATTCATGCAACAGGACCTACAAGATTGAGTCTGGGAAGCCAAGCCTCATGTTCGGACCTACAAGATCACAGCTCCAAATACTAGGGCACCCGTTGCAGAGTGGTGGAGGTGCAGGCTTAGGGTACGGGACCAGGCTAAGAGGCTACATAGCTCCGGACCACTCTAGAAAATGAGCACCCATTCTCTAGAACCGGACCCGCAGGTTGCCGGACACCCTGTATCAGGATAGGGGTCCCGAACTGCAAGCCTGGCTTACTCAATTCGGACGCCATCATACCAGCAAGGGTGGGGACTGTATGGGTGGGTTAGATAAAAAATAATATCTAGAAACTGTAGCAGAATAAAACTATCACAGAAGCACATCTGGGGGGTAAATCCTTTCTTTATAACTTGATATACATAGGTGTAGATCAACAGGCCGGGCTTATGAGGGCAGACCTCACCGGGCTAACGTACACATATGCACAACCCAGTTACAAAAAGAAGAAAACTCAACCCCTTAGACTTGCTCCTATGGATAGAACTTACGGAGATGCTCTATGTTCTAGGGGTTGGGAAGAGGCACTCCTTCAGTTGTGGCAAGGCGGACACACCCGGGTCGGCATACTTCCATCACCTTGAAGGGTCCTTCCCAACTAGGGGAGAGTTTGTGGAGCCCTTCTCGGTTCAGTACTCGCCTTAGGACTAGGTCCCTGACCCTGAGCTCCCTACTATGCACAAACTGTTGGTGGTAGCGCCGGAGCGCTTGGTTGTACCGTGTATTTCGGGTTGCCGCTTGCCATCTACGCTCGTCGATGAAGTCCATGTCCTCACGCCATAGCTGTTCCTGCATAGACTCATCAAACGACTAGACCCATGGGGAGCCCATAAGGATTTCCGGGGGAAGCCAAGCTTCGGCCTCGTAGACCAGGAAGAACGGGGTCTCCCCGGTAGCTCGGTTGGGTGTGGTCCGGTTCCCCCATAGCACGGATGGAAGCTTGTTGACCCAATTTGCACCATGCTTTTTCAAGTAGTCATAGGTGTGTGTCTTGAGTCCCCTGAGGATCTCTGCATTTGCCCTTTCAACTTGGCCATTGCTCCTGGGATGAGCCACAGACGCAAAGCAGAGTTAGGTGCCGATGCCCTCGCAATACTCCTGGAAGAGCCGACTTGTAAACTGGGTCCCGTTGTCCATAATGATACGGCTTGGGACCCCGAATCTGCAGACGATCGACTTGAGGAAGGAAACAGCAGCACCCTGGGTGATGCTAACCATAGGGGTGGCCTCAGGCCACTTCGTGAACTTGTCAATGGCGACGAAGAGGAATCAGTACCCGCCGACGGCCCTGGGGAATGGTCCCAGGATATCCACCCCCCATACGGCGAATGGCCACGAGGGTGGAATCATCTGCAGAGCCTGAGCTGGTGTGTGTATTTGCTTTGCATGGAATTGACGTGCCTTGCAGGACTTTGCCATCTCAGCTGCATCCTGAAGAGCGGTTGGCCAGTAGAAGCCATGCCAGAAGGCCTTACCAACCAGTGTGTGGGATGCTGAATGACTTCCGCACTCTCCTCCATGGATCTTCGCAAGTAACTCACAGCCCTCCTCCTGGGTGATGCACCGCATGAGAATGCCATTGGCGCCACGGCGGTAAAGATCCCCCTCTACCATCGTGTAGCGTTTAGCCTACCGCACTATGCGCTCTATGGACACATGATCTTCAGGAAAGATATTTTCCTTTAGGTAGTCTCGGATCTCGGAGATCCATGCATCGGGACCACTCTAAGATACTGGCTGTGGCACTAAGGGGCTGGCAGGACCCCATGTAGCACACATAGTCTTTGGTGGGTTCTATAGATGGTACGCCACTGGGACCTCCAGCTTGGAGGTGCTGGTCTCGCCCCCTTCGTCCAGTTTGGCAGGCTGGGCGGTGGGTCTCAACAGCCGTCTTTCGAAGACGCCCTCAGGCACGGGTGCCCAAGTTGATGCCCTCACGGAGAGTTCATCTACGCTGAGTTGTCAGCCTGAGGAATGTGTTGTAGTTCCAGGGCCGTGAAGTCTTTTTCCAGCTTCCTTACATGGAGGAGGTAAGTTGCGAGCCTAGGCTCGTTGTAGCTACATTCCCCGTGGACTTGCTTGATGATCAGTTGGGACTCCCCTTTCACGAGGAGCTGGCAGATCCCCAGTGATAGGGCGGCCGCCAAGCCGAAGATCAATGCTTCGTACTTTGCCATATTGTTGGTGGCCTTGAACTCAAGGTGCACCATGTACTTCACTTGATCTTCGCTTGGGTCGATGAGGACCACTCCGGCGCCGCCACCCTGCTAACGGGCGGATCTGTCGAAGAAGAGTGTCCAGTGGGGCTCGGTGAAGACCGGACCCCTAGGCTCCGCAGGTATGGGGTCCTAATCGGGATCCAGACCCCCAGGGGCGCTCGGGGGAGGTATCCACTCCACGATGAAGTCAGCCAGGACCTGGCTCTTGACGGCGTGGCGAGGCTAGAAGTCCAGCTGGAACTCAGCGAGCTCCGTGGCCCACTTGGCGATGTTGCCTGTGGCGTTAGAGTTGTGGAGGATGGCCCTCAACGGAAAGGAGGTCACCACCATGACCCTGTGTGCCTGGAAATAGTGGCGAAGCTTCCTGGACGCAACAAGCATAGCATAGAGAAGTTTGTGCGTCTTAAGGTACCTAGCTTTTGCTTCGTGGAGGACCTCGCTGACGTAGTAGACCGGCTTCTGAACGGTTCAGAACCCTGCCAAGCCCTCAGGTTCCTGGCCTTCTAGCTCCACCTGGTCTTCTTGTGCCGTCCTTTCGACGACCAGCACCATGCTCACCGCTTCTGCAGCCGCCACGATGTATAAATACAACGGCTCCCCAGGTTCTGGAGCTACCAGTATTGGTAGGGACACCAGATGCTGCTTCAACTCTTGAAAGGCTTGTTCCACCTCTTCGGTCCAAGAGAATGGGCCGGACTTCCGCAACAGCTTGAAGAAGGGCAGCGCCCTCTCAGCCAGCCTTGAAATGAAGTGGCTAAGGGCAGCTAATGACCCCGTAAGCTTTTGGACATCCTTAATACGGCCGGAGGCCTCATGGCCTCAATCGCTTTGATCTTCTCCGGGTTTGCTTCAACGCCCCAGTGTGAAACCAGGAACCCCAACAACTTTCCTGCGGAGACACCAAAGACGCACTTGTCCGAGTTCAGCTTTGTGCGTGTTGCCCGTAGCTTGTCGAAGACTAGGGTTAAGCCTTCCACTAGGGTCGACCCTCTCTTAGTCTTGACCATGATGTCATCGACGTATACCTCTACTCTGTCCCTGATCAGGTCCCCAAAAGTCTTACTCATCGCCCGCACAAATGTTGGCAAGGCGTTTTTTAGACCGTAAGGCATTACGACATAGCAGTAAAGCCCATCCACTGTTACAAAAGCGGTATGCTTCCTATCTTCCCTAGACATCTGGATTTGATGGAAACCAGAGTAAGCATCTAAGAAGGACAAGAGGTCACACCCGGAGGTAGAATCCACGATTTGATCTATACGTGGAAGTGGATACGGGTCCTTGCGACAAGCCTTATTAAGGCTAGTGTAGTCGATGCACATCCGAAGCTTCCCATTCGCCTTGGGGACGATGACTGGGTTGGCCAGCCACACTGGGTGATGAACCTCTTCGATGAAGCCGGCGTCTAGCAGCTTCCAGACCTCCTTTCGGATGAAGTCCTGCCGCTCAACTGACTGTCTTTGAGGCTTTTGACTCACCGGTCTGGCGTCAGGGTTGATCTTCAGATGGTGCTTGATCACCTCCCTGGGGATCCCAGGCATCTGCGACAGCTCCCATGCGAACATGTCAGCATTTGCCTGGAGGAAGGCGACGAGCGTGAGTTCCTATTTTTCCTCCAGATCACCCGCAATGTGAGTGGTCTGGGGGGAATCCGCGCAGAGCCGGATGGCCTTGACGGGGATGTCGTCCACTCCAGACGGCCGCACCTTTGGCACCTTGGTAGGCGCCTTGGTGCCAGAGGTCGAGGGGTCCCTCCCTCTGTCGTCCGGCGAGCAGCTTCTGCCGCCATGTGTCGGTGTTTCGAAACCCGGGGGGTCCCTGGACCGACGAGTGAATTGTCGCCGCGTGCCCCAGCCCAGATGGGTCGACGCAAGGCGGAACACGAAGGGGGGGAAAGGAAGCAGCCAGAGGGAGGCAGACGTGAGAGAGTGGATCCCGCGGCCTTCGTGTTAGCCCCGCGCCTGAGTCGGGTGCGCTTGCAGTAGGGGGATACAAGCGTCCACGCGGGAGTGGGAGCGAGAGGCCTTACGCGAGCGCCGTCCCGTCCTTCTCCGCGTGGGCCAACCTTTTGTAAGAGGGCCCTGGTCCTTCCTTTTATAGGCGTAAGGAGAGGATCCAGGTATACAATGGGGAGCGTAGCAGAGCGCTACGTGTCTAGCGGAGGAGAGCTAGCGCCCTAAGTACACGCCGTCGTGGCAGCCGGAGAGGTTTTGGCACCCGGTTCTCCAGTTTGATAAACACAGTACCTCTCCCCGCAGGAGGGTGACTAACAAAAGCAAAACGAAAGAACCTCGACACACAACCTCGGCAGAGCAAGCACTGTGCCTGGACCCCATTGACGGCACGACGGCGAAGCAACTACACCTCTAGTTCCTCCAATTAATTAGCTAAGGGCATCCCATTTCACCCTCATGGTTGCACTGTTATCCCGGGTGGTCTCTCAACGAACAGGTCCTTACGGAGAGGTACTCGGGAAACAGCCCGAGTCCCCTAAATACCACAAGTATATCATCATATCCAGAATAAAATCATAGTATCATCATTGTATCTCATCATGTTCATTGATTAAAGTAAAGCGCTAGCATGTAGCTAACCATAGTAACCCAAAAGGTAAATCAAGGACAAGGTGAATAGAAAGCTAGTAAATCCTTAGGTTGTTCATAGTATGCGGGACAGTGTATTATAAAGTAAATGGGACATAATGGGTCAGAGGACACTTGCCTTCACCAAACAGATGCTTAGGGTCTTCAACTTCGTGGAACTCGAAGAGCTAGATCACTTGGTCGCCGAAGCTTGACCGTCGATTCCTCGAAGCTCAGGAACAGATCGCAATCTATTCGCGTCGCACAGCGAATACAAACAGGCACAAACAAACAACCATATATATCCATAAGAACATTACACCATTCAAGGAAAACATAATAAAATACGCAAAATAAAATAGAGCGCGTTACTACGGTCACGCGAGGAAAAAGAAATGCGATAGTCGGAGCTACGGTTGAGAAGTTGACGCGTTAACGTTGAACAAGTATTAGCTATAACGTTTAGTTCAACTTTATCAAATATAAATATTATACATCAGCCAGTTCAATTAATCTGCTACATTAACGGCTATCAGTTAAAAAAATAATTTAATTAAAAAGAGAGATTCTAAGCGAGATGAATTTATGACACGTGAAACAGCACGACAGCGTGCAAACGACGCGCGGACACGCGCGACATAGCACGCTGACGATACACGAAACAGCGCGCGCGACGAGCGCGAACGTCGCGCCAACCAGCACGCCACCAAGTGCGGAACAACACGTGTGACAGACGAGGAAAACTAAATAGGTGACATGTTTATACTAAACAAGTATTAAATAAATATAAAATAGTTAAGTTAATATTAGTCATGTTAATGTTTATTATAAAAGCGCAAGTTGAACACTACACATTTTATCTAATTGGAATATTAATCTAATAAATATTAGTCGAGCGAACCTTAAGTTAATTATCCAAAATATGTCACATGACGACTTAACATTACTAACATGAGTGTTTATAAGCGAAAAGAGTTTATTATCACGAGTTGACGCCGCGCGACCCACGTGATCGACACGCGAGATACGCGACTACCATGTGCGCAACACGCATAACATCGCACAGACAGTGCGACGACGCGTGCGAACAACGCGCAGACGGCGCATGAAACAGTGCGCGCAACCGGCGCGAATGACGCGCAAATCAGCATGCGACCACATGCGAAACAGCGTACGGATGACACGTGAAAAAGTTAAATAGACGTCATATTTACATTAAACAAATATTAGTTAAAAATATCTGAGTTGGCACTAATCACATTGACTTGTATCTATAAAACCACAATTTAAAGCTATACATTAATTTTAGTTAGAATGTTATTTAAATAAACCTCGGATAAACGATTAACTGAATAATTAACAAAAATGTGTGTTGCGATAAAATAATATTAGTAACACGTAGTCTAGGTTATTACAAAGACGATACGACTAAAAACTAGTCGAGACAGACTTGCAACACAACATATATTGAATAAATAATAATAATAATCCGCCGATTATAAACGTCGCGACATATGAGAACTGCTAATCACGTGTCAGCGATTACACTAAGCAAATATGGAATCAAAATGTTTAGCTTAGTATTAGTTACGTTAAGAGATATATATATATATATATATAGAAGTGCAACTTAAAACTATAAATTGGTTTAATTAATTTGCTATTTTAATAACCATCATATAAACGAATAATTAATTAATTAAAAGATGTACTACGATAAAATAACATTTTTAATGTGTACACAATATTATTACGAAGTTAACGCAATTGGAACGTACGAAACAGATTTATAATGCGAAAGTTATTGCGTAATTAATAAATCATGGGTTAAGATGATGTGGCGTAATTTTATTGGTCGGAGCACGACCGCTCATAGGGCTACGAAATCACAGCCATAGAAAGTCCTGAGATCTTGTGTGACGGTAATTTTCTATTGGTTGCCTGCATGAAGGAAATCGTGGAGGGTGCATGCTCTGCCGTGCATGTGCGTGAGGGGATTAGGGGGCAGTTTTCCTGGTTGGCTGCATGCATATCACACAGGAAATAGCATCAGCGGGGCCCACGAGCAGATCTTCTAGGTTGTGGACGATGGCACGCACTACGGCATAGGCAAGCTGGTGCTCGGCACACAGCCATCAACGCAGGCTCGTCGGCCGGGAAGGAATGTCTCACCCGAGCGCGACCGACAGCGTTCACCGGCCGGAGTTCGTCGAAGCGGACGGAGCTTGGCTAGAGCACAGAGTACGCGCAGGAGGAATGAGGGCGCGCATGGAGGACCAGACGCGACGGCACACACGACGAGTCGATGGGGAGGGTATGGTGGAGCTTACCAGCCGAGACGGCAGCGGCGGGCTCCGGCGAGACGGCTCCGGCGAGGCCAGCGGGCGACGACGGGGCAAGGCAAGCGATGCGCGGCCATGGCGAAGGTCGAATGCGCAAGGTCAGGCACGACCGTCGGCTCCTGTTCTCTCAGCTGTTGCGCGCGTTGGGCGAGGTGGGGAAGGGGTGAGTGGGCGCAGGAACCGGCGTGGGCGGCTTTTGCGACATGGGTGCAGGGAACTCGGACGGTTGGAAAAGAAGACGTGCCTCAGGCGTGGCTCTGGCACGCGGGCTCCAGTGGGCAGCGACGACGGCGACCGAACCACTCGTGCGCACTGCACGCGCTGGAAGCGTAGCGGCCCGGCGGGGGCTGGCGAGCGGGCGCTCCCGGCTGCCGCAACTGGGCCACGCGAGCGCGTACGCCGTGGGCCGAACGGAGGCGCGGGGATGCTGGGCCAGGGAGGGGTGGCTTGGGGAGCGCGACAGCCGGGCCAGGCTGGCCGAGCAGGCCAGGAGGGGGAGAGAAATTCGGCCCTTTTCCATTTTATTCTTCCTTTTAGTTTTCCATTCGAATTTAAATATAGTTTTTGAAATCCAAAATTAAAATGTATTTAATGAGTTTGAATGGATGCACAAACACAACAATTCAACATAAAAATGTCTCAACATGTTATGCAACAATCAAAGACTCTTTTAGGGTTTTATTTTACTAGGCCTATGCCGATATAAAACAAAATAATTCTCCATTTTTTAGAAAAAGGAGAAGGAAAGCAAAGAAAAGAAAGAGTAACACCTGAATTTGATGGATATTAGAGAAAAAAATTTATACCCCCAAATTCAGGGTGTTACAGATCTAACCCCCTTAACCGGAATCTCGCCCCCGAGATTCAAGAAGGAGCTAGCAAGAAAACGAGGTTGGTTCATAGGTTGTTCACGGCTTTCTTGAGTTGCCTTTGACTTTACTGGCTTAACTTGCGGACCGGTTGCTTTGGCCTTCAGGCGCTTGAGACCAATTGATATAATTCTTGAGGATCTCCTAGACCTATGGGTTAGGACTCACACACTTTCGTTGTGCCACTTCAATCTTGTTGGTTGATGTTGATCACATTGTCTTCATTGGGGTTAGCAGCTAACCCCCCTTAACAGGAGCATTGATACGCACTTGGTGAAGATGTTGCCGACTCTGATCTTCATTGACTAAGAGAGGTTGGAGGTTGCCAACCAGACAGGTGCAAGAGGAAAAGGTATAGATAGAAAAGGCAAGCCTATATGGATTAAAAGAGAAAAGGGGGATCACCCAATTACCTGACTCTATTGCACTCAGCTAGTAAACTGATGTCATTGCGGACCAAGGGCCACAACACATCAACACTAATCACAAAGAAGCAAATCAGTCGTAACATAAAGACAAACAACACAAGCATACAACAACAAACATCTCGTTACTACACGTAACTTTTAATTAAATGGTGGTCTTTCCTTACCAAGGGGAAACTATTCTAAGGCCATCGGAAGACAAGGGGAATAATAAGACATACAGAATAGGGGCATGAGCACTATAAAGGATGGAGCTAAAGCAAGGATTGTAATCTACAAGGGAGAAAATACAACCAAGGGCAGGGTAGGTAAACACCATTCTCAAGTCGAGATGGGAAAGATGATAACTCAAAAGGGTAGGCATAGAATAAGCATCATGGAAAGATCTAGATGTTAGGAAGGTAAGGGTGATATCGAGCAAAAGTTAAGACTTGCAACGCGATAGAGGAAAAGGGAACAGACAAGAGCGAGATGGGCAAGACATCACTCTTGGAATGAAATGGGAGGGGCGGCTTTAAAATGTAGGTAAGCATCAAGGTAAAGATCAAGGGATGACAAGGGTTAAGGTGATAACAGACAAACACACAATGAAGGATGTATTTTAGACAAATCTTGCAAGGCATCGAAGAAGGGGGAGCAATCAATGGTGAAGTAGGTGAGGCACTATCCTCGAACAGGGATGGAAAAGAGGAGGCTTCAAAGGGTAGGTTCAAAGTAAGCAGGAAGGCAAGGGCATAGTTATCACAAGGGTTTTAAAGGTATTAACGGACAAGGATGTATGGAAGGAGATAACTAGGTCATAAGACAAAGGATATAAGTACCATAAAGGATGAAGTTAAGACCAGACCTTCAAATGGAAAAAGAGATGGTACATCCAAGGGCCAGATAGGTAAACTGCTACTCTCAAATTGAGGTGGAAGAGAGGGAATTTTTAAAGAGTAGGAATAAAGGTGAGTATCAAGGCAAGATCGATGGACGACAAGGTGAGGGTGATAGCAAATAAAAACACATCAAAGGATGGTATTAAGACAAAACTTGTAAGGCGACAAGGAGTGAAAAAGAAATCAAGGAAGCGATGGGTAACTCACAGCTCTCAAACTGGGTTGAAAGAAAGGGGAGGCTTCTAAAGGATAAGTTCAAGGTAAGCGTTTAAGTAGAAGACATAAATATCACAAGGGTCAAAGGCGATAACGGACAAGGGTACGAGAGAAAAGATGAAGGCATTAGAGAGCCAGTGGTATGAGTACAACCAAGAATGGAGTCACGTTCAAGCTTGCACGTGGTAAAGAAGAGTATATAGCCAAGGGTGAGATAAGTAAAACACCGCTCCCAATTTGGGATAGGAGATTGGAGATTTTAAATAACAGACATAACATAATTACCAAGGTAGAATCGAGGGATGAAAAAAGTAAAGATAATAACAAACAAAAGTAGGCAAAGGATGGAGTTAAAAACTCGCAAGTGACAAGGAAGAGGATATGACCAAGGGAAAAGTAGGTAAAGTACAACGCTCAGATTGAGATGGGAGAAAGGAGATTTTAAAGGGCAAGTATAAGATAACCTCAATGTAAGATATGGAGGTGTCAAAGGTGACATCGATAATAACGAAAAGCACAACAAAGGATAGAGTTGAGACAAGACTCACGAAGTGGCAAAGTGGGGAAAAAATCAAGGGTAAGATATGTAGGGTTCCAACAGAAGAGTTGGAGTAAAAATTCATAACCGAAGGAAGTTACAATGAAACATCGACATCACCAAACATGTGCGAGATAAAATGATCGTTCATGGATTGTTGAGAAACAAGGATGGTCAAGATGATGTTAACTGAAATGTCTTTAACAGTCATTGGGGTATAAAGGTAGGCATAAAAAAAATATGATAGTATGAGAGATTTCAAGGAGATGATCATACCAATACCAAGAGACAAGAAATTGTCGAAGGATAGAGACTTAACAATAGAAGAGGAAAGGGTCTCAAAAGACAGGAAGGTCACAGACATATAAATTGAAATGTTTAAGTATGCAGTAGAAATTTAGAGGCAAGTATTTGAAACAAGGGTATGGAAGAATCTAGGAGTACGAGCATGTCAAATACTAAGGGAATAAAGATAGTCAAAGGGTAGCAATTTAATGACTGGGGAAGGAAGAATCCCAATAGACAAAAAGGTTATTGGTCAGGGGGCATCTACAAAGATGTCGCAAGCACAAGAGTAAGATCAGATCTAGTAGAATGAGAAATGTTGGACCATAATAGAATAAAATACTTTTGGCAAGGAGGCATATAGGAGGACAACATAGAATTAGTCAGTATGATTAATATTTTGAAGCAAAATCAAGGATGAGGTGAAGTAATAGTCAATAAGTCCTTAAAACGGCCATTGCTACTCTAGGTCAGCGGTCCTACAGTCAGCACGGCTTTGATACCACTTATGTCACACCCGGTTTTAGAAGGTAAACCGAATGCGAACCATGTACGTGCCAGGATCAGTAATTCACGTACACAGCGATTACATAAATGACTCATCATAGCACAATGCTTCGAATTACAACAAAGAGTAAGTAATAATATAAAGACTAGAGTCATTTACATAATATAATCAAAGTACACAGAATAGAAACGTAGCCAACGTAAATAAACCCACCACAGGCAGCTGACTGGGGGAGGTCGCTAGCCTAATCCTCGAACTCGTCGAAATCCTGGAACTCCTGGAGATCCGCCTCAATGCCTTCTTCTTTACTTGAGCATAGATTGCACCAAAGGCAACCTGGTGTTTTGTGAAAGCAAGGGTGAGTACACATCAACGTACTCAGCAAAATGTCCCGTTTGGCTGTAGTGGACTAGCTTTATGTGGAGTTAAGTCAAGCAGTTGCTTTTAGTTGGTCAGGTTATTATTATTAATTGAGAGCCAGGTTTTAACATTAACCCAAGTTATTAACCCAAAGTACCCTTTCCAAACGGAAAGAATACCACTTACCATTACCATAGTCATAACCATCATCCTTGTCACCACCTGTAAACCAACTATCTCTGATCAAGTATCTCTAATCAAAGAGGATCCCAAGGCCGCTCATAACCGTGAGCACGGCTGATATATCAGTTTCTAACCCTATGCAGAGGTCGCACACTTTACCCATGAGCCGTGATTCCCGTTTTGCCCGGGGATCATGACTCCCCATTGATCACTTCCTAGGTGGTCCGGCAGGGTATCACTACGTAGCCTTTACAAAGATTCCCTAGAGGTCATAGCCGCCCGTTAGGTTTCTCCAGTTTGATAAACACAGTACCTCTCCCCGCAGGAGGGTGACTAACAAAAGCAAAACGAAAGAACCTCGACACACAACCTCGGCAGAGCAAGCACTGTGCCTGGACCCCATTGACGGCACGACAGCGAAGCAACTACACCTCTAGTTCCTCCAATTAATTAGCTAAGGGCATCCCATTTCACCCTCATGGTTGCACTGTTATCCCGGGTGGTCTCTCAACGAACAGGTCCTTACGGAGAGGTACTCGGGAAACAGCCCGAGTCCCCTAAATGCCACAAGTATATCATCATATCTAGAATAAAATCATAGTATCATCATTGTATCTCATCATGTTCATTGATTAAAGTAAAGCGCTAGCATGTAGCTAACCATAGTAACTCAAAAGGTAAATCAAGGACAAGGTGAATAGAAAGCTAGTAAATCCTTAGGTTGTTCATAGTATGCGGGACAGTGTATTATAAAGTAAATGGGACATAATGGGTCAGAGGACACTTGCCTTCACCAAACAGATGCTTAGGGTCTTCAACTTCGTGGAACTCGAAGAGCTAGATCACTTGGTCGCCGAAGCTTGACCGTCGATTCCTCGAAGCTCAGGAACAGATCGCAATCTATTCGCGTCGCACAGCGAATACAAACAGGCACAAACAAACAACCATATATATGCATAAGAACATTACACCATTCAAGTAAAACATAATAAAATACGCAAAATAAAATAGAGCGCGTTACTACGGTCACGCGAGGAAAAAGAAATGCGATAGTCGGAGCTACGGTTGAGAAGTTGACGCGTTAACGTTGAACAAGTATTAGCTATAACGTTTAGTTCAACTTTATCAAATATAAATATTATACATCAGCCAGTTCAATTAATCTGCTACACTAACGGCTATCAGTTAAAAAAATAATTTAATTAAAAAGAGAGATTCTAAGCGAGATGAATTTATGACACGTGAAACAGCACGACAGCGTGCAAACGACGCGCGGACACGCGCGACATAGCACGCTGACGATACACGAAATAGCGCGCGCGACGAGCGCGAACGTCGCGCCAACCAGCACGCCACCAAGTGCGGAACAACACGTGTGACAGACGAGGAAAACTAAATAGGTGACATGTTTATACTAAACAAGTATTAAATAAATATAAAATAGTTAAGTTAATATTAGTCATGTTAATGTTTATTATAAAAGCGCAAGTTGAACACTACACATTTTATCTAATTGGAATATTAATCTAATAAATATTAGTCGAGCGAACCTTAAGTTAATTATCCAAAATATGTCACATGACGACTTAACGTTACTAACATGAGTGTTTATAAGCGAAAAGAGTTTATTATCACGAGTTGACGCCGCGCGACCCACGTGATCGACACGCGAGATACGCGACTACCATGTGCGCAACACGCATAACATCGCACAGACAGTGCGACGACGCGTGCGAACAACGCGCAGACGGCGCATGAAACAGTGCGCGCAACCGGCGCGAATGACGGGCAAATCAGCATGCGACCACATGCGAAACAGCGTACGGATGACACGTGAAAAAGTTAAATAGACGTCATATTTACATTAAACAAATATTAGTTAAAAATATCTGAGTTGGCACTAATCACATTGACTTGTATCTATAAAACCACAATTTAAAGCTATACATTAATTTTAGTTAGAATGTTATTTAAATAAACCTCGGATAAACGATTAACTGAATAATTAACAAAAATGTGTGTTGCGATAAAATAATATTAGTAACACGTAGTCTAGGTTATTACAAAGACGATACGACTAAAAACTAGTCGAGACAGACTTGCAACACAACATATATTGAATAAATAATAATAATAATCCGCCGATTATAAACGTCGCGACATATGAGAACTGCTAATCACGTGTCAGCGATTACACTAAGCAAATATGGAATCAAAATGTTTAGCTTAGTATTAGTTACGTTAAGATATATATATATATATATATATATATATATATATATATATAGAAGTGCAACTTAAAACTATAAATTGGTTTAATTAATTTGCTATTTTAATAACCATCATATAAACGAATAATTAATTAATTAAAAGATGTACTACGATAAAAATAACATTTTTAATGTGTACACAATATTATTACGAAGTTAACGCAATTGGAACGTACGAAACAGATTTATAATGCGAAAGTTATTGCGTAATTAATAAATCATGGGTTAAGATGATGTGGCGCAATTTTATTGGTCGGAGCACGGCCGCTCATAGGGCTACGAAATCACAGCCATAGAAAGTCCTGAGATCTTGTGTGACGGTAATTTTCTATTGGTTGCCTGCATGAAGGAAATCGTGGAGGGTGCATGCTCTGCCGTGCATGTGCGTGAGGGGATTAGGGGGCAGTTTTCCTGGTTGGCTGCATGCATATCACACAGGAAATAGCATCAGCGGGTCCCATGAGCAGATCTTCCAGGTTGTGGACGATGGCACGCACTACGGCATAGGCAAGCTGGTGCTCGGCACACAGCCATCAACGCAGGCTCGTCGGCCGGGAAGGAATGTCTCACCCGAGCGCGACCGACAGCGTTCACCGGCCGGAGTTCGTCGAAGCGGACGGAGCTTGGCTAGAGCACAGAGTACGCGCAGGAGGAATGAGGGCGCGCATGGAGGACCAGACGCGACGGCACACACGACGAGTCGATGGGGAGGGTATGGTGGAGCTTACCAGCCGAGACGGCAGCGGCGGGCTCCGGCGAGACGGCTCCGGCGAGGCCAGCGGGCGACGACGGGGCAAGGCAAGCGATGCGCGGCCATGGCGAAGGTCGAATGCGCAAGGTCAGGCACGACCGTCGGCTCCTGTTCTCTCAGCTGTTGCGCGCGTTGGGCGAGGTGGGGAAGGGGTGAGTGGGCGCAGGAACCGGCGTGGGCGGCTTTTGTGACATGGGTGCAGGGAACTCGGACGGTTGGAAAAGAAGACGTGCCTCAGGCGTGGCTCTGGCACGCGGGCTCCAGTGGGCAGCGACGACGGCGACCGAACCACTCGTGCGCACTGCACGCGCTGGAAGCGTAGCGGCCCGGCGGGGGCTGGCGAGCGGGCGCTCCCGGCTGCCGCAACTGGGCCACGCGAGCGCGTACGCCGTGGGCCGAACGGAGGCGCGGGGATGCTGGGCCAGGGAGGGGTGGCTTGGGGAGCGCGACAGCCGGGCCAGGCTGGCCGAGCAGGCCAGGAGGGGGAGAGAAATTCGGCCCTTTTCCATTTTATTCTTCCTTTTAGTTTTCCATTCGAATTTAAATATAGTTTTTGAAATCCAAAATTAAAATGTATTTAATGAGTTTGAATGGATGCACAAACACAACAATTCAACATAAAAATGTCTCAACATGTTATGCAACAATCAAAGACTCTTTTAGGGTTTTATTTTACTAGGCCTATGCCGATATAAAACAAAATAATTCTCCATTTTTTAGAAAAAGGAGAAGGAAAGCAAAGAAAAGAAAGAGTAACACCTGAATTTGATGGATATTAGAGAAAAAAATTTATACCCCCAAATTCAGGGTGTTACAGCTGAGCCCGAGTCCGAGCCCTAGGTCGGGCGGAGCGGAGTTCACCGTCTTCCTGGGCTGAGCCCGAGTCCGAGCCCTGGGTCGGGCGGAGCGGAGTTCGCCGTCTTCCAGGGCTGAGCTCGAGTCCGAGCCCTGGGTCGGGCGGAGCGGAGTTCGCCGTCTTCCGGGGCTGAGCCCGAGTCCGAGCCCTAGGTCGGGCGGAGCAGAGTTCGCCGTCTTCCGGGGCTGAGCCCGAGTCCGAGCCCTAGGTCGGGCGGAGCGGAGTTCACCGTCTTCCGGGGCTGAGCCCGAGTCCGAGCCCTGGGGTCGGGCGAGGCGGAGTTTCCTATGACGCCCGAGGCCGGCCTTGGCTGCTGTCAGCCTCACTCTGTCGGGTGGCTCAGCAGTCGGAGCGGCGCAGGCGGCGCTGTCCTCTTGTCAGACCGGTCAGTAGAGCGGCGAAGTGACTGCGGTCACCTCGGCTCTGTTGACTGGTGGGTGTGCGTCAGGATAAAGGTGTCAGGCCACCTTTGCATTAAATGCCCCTGCGATTTGGTCGGTCGGCGTGGCGATGTGGCCAAGGTTGCTTCTCGGTGAAGGCTGGGCCTCGGGCGAGCCGATAGTGTGCCCATTGCTGGAGGCGGGTCCTCGGGCGAGACGTAGGTTCTCCGGGGTCGGCTTCCCTTGCCCGAGGCTAGGCTCGGGCGAGGCACGATCATGTACCTTGAATGGACCGATCCTTGACTTAATCGCACCCATCAGGCCTTTGCGGCTTCGTGCTGATGGGGGTTACCAGCTGAGATTTAGGGGTCTTGAGGGTACCCCTAATTATGGTCCCCGACAGTAGCCCCCGAGCCTCCAAGGGAGTACTAATACTCGCTTGGAGGCTTTTGCCGCACTTTTTTGCAAGGAGACCAGCCTTTTTTGGTTGCATTCTATTCCGGTGGGTGCGCGCGAGCGCACCCGCCGGGTGTAGCCCCCGAGGCCTCAGAGGAGTAGTTTTACTCCTTCGAGGTCTTAGTGCGTTTCGCAACACTTCGGCTGGTCTAGTTGTTCCCTCATGCGAGCTGGCCGTAGCCCGAGTGCACGGTCGGGTCCCAAGTTCTCGGGCTGGTATGTTGACGCTGTCAACGGTTTGGCCGGAGCCGGGTTTGCGAGAGCAGCCCCCGAGCCTCTGCACAGGGCGAGAGTGTAACACCCGGATTTTAGGGGTCCAAAACCCGGGGTTAACATAAACACCAGGTATGCTGGGACCAAGTCTCACACATATGATGTATAGTGGCACAGGATCGAATGTCACATCTTTATATATAACAGGAGTTCTATACAAAATAAATAATTACATTATAAGGAGACAACGGTCCAGCAACCCAAAGTTGACTGGGAGACGACGACCTAGACCACTCACGAACTCATCACAGCATCCTCCATGAGCATCATCCTGCAGTACCTGGTCTTGACCTGTGGTGTATGTGAGACAGCAAGAGTGAGCTCACATACGTTCATCGCTCAACAAGTTGTGGGGAATAATGTGCATGAACTCGCCAAAGGTGGGAGCTCACGTGAAGTGTAAAGCTTACCAAAGAAGATGGTTAGAGCTGAGCATTGCTTTTAAAGTTGGTCAAAATTTTATTAGCATTTACTAAGTATAAGTAAATACCAAACCCAATTAAGTAGTAGAACAAAAATAACAACTTCACCTGCGATGCAATGCATATGACAAATTGAATTTAGTTCCATAATTTAAACATCAGAGAGTCCTGAGCTGCTCATGACCGTGAGCTCGGCTAGTATACCAGTTTTACACTCTGCAGAGGTTGTACCCTTTACCCACAAGTCGTGTATCCCATGTCGCCAGGGTTTGCAAGGCCCTTAGACACTACCGAGGTGAATGGCTAGGGATCCACTACGAGGCCTTTACAAAGTTCCACTAGCTTCCGAAAACCCGCTACAGTTTATAGGAAGTTCCAATGCAGGAATCCCTTGCAGGACCGCCATCGCAGCAAAATCCTCCCGAGGGCCTCCCTACACTGACCACTCCCCTACTGCCCTTGCCCCTTTCGGGTAAGGTAGTCTTCCACTAGCTTTCCTAATTAATCAGCCAAGGGGTCCCATTCCTCCCTTGTGGTGGCACGTGTTACTCAAGTTAAGCTCTATGTTCCAATTAACATTAATGATATCAACATGAACATAAACAGAATAACAACAAGAATTGGAACATAGAGGTAATAAATGATTATCCCAAAACCATATAAAGCAATAGCAAACTACCCAAGTGATTCAGGGGTAAACAAGGTAATGAGATAAACAAATCTAGGGTGACCTATTGGGTCCCATCAAAATTAACCTAAGCATGGATAATTGATATTAAAGAACATTATTGGGTAAAAAGTGGTCAAGGGCACAACTTGCCTGGGCCTTGAGATTCCAGGTACCAGGATGATTCTTCAGATCCTCGTGGCCTCACTGCTAAACGTAGCAATACAAACAAATATTGTATAGGCAAAATTGCAACATTACACCAAACATAAGAACAAAATACACATTAATAATATACATATTAAAATAAGATCATAGGAACAGGAATCATTAATTTTGGAGTTATAGAATTCAAGTTATGAATTTCCTAAGGTTTAATGTGATTAAAATATGATTAAATGATAAATAAATTTTCTGACAGAGTTCATGTCAAAACAGAGACACTAAATGATGAAGAATATTATTACAAAATTTTAGAAACTGGAATGGTTCAATTTGGAGCTAAAATGAATTTTCTATGAGTTATTGAAGTTCTAGCAATTATTTTTCTATTAAAAATAACATTTATAAATTAATTTCTCTGGTTTTACACTGCTCTGGACTGGGCCTCGAAATCTAGGAATAGCAGGGGGCTCGGTGCAAGTTTTCCAAGACACAGGGAACAGCAGTCATGGACTGCGGGTTTGTTTATCTGAAAGCTAAGGGGTTCTTTAGCATAATGCCATCGCGAAGGGGTAAGCTCTATTCTGGGCCGTTCGATCAAACGCGGATGGCTCGGATTAGATCCGCCCTACCGCGAACGGGTACACATCCTGAGCCGCAGGATCCACGATCAACGGCTCAGATTTTAAAATGCGTGGGATCACTTAGGTTCGTCCGATCAAGATCGGACGCGATCCACGCGCACTACCCAAATACAAGCTTCGATTAATCTCGGCCATACGTCCACAGATCAACGGTGGAAGCCACTTCTTCCTCCCTACGCCAAGCCACGGCGACGGCGAGTCCCACTGCGACGGAGGCACACCGGCGAACGCGCCAATGTGGTGAATTCCGACCGATCCACGCACCCGACCCGCATTCTACGATCGCACGGTCACTAGGAATCGCTTGGCTAAACTTCAACCACGCAACGAAGCGCCCAGACTCCCGGCCACGACGAGGCGACAATTCACGGCGGCGCTGACCCCGTTAGGAGCAATTCGCCGCCGAGCCACACCCCCATCTAATAATTCCGCTCTCCCGATGTTCGCTGAGGTTAATTCGAGCACAAAAGAAGGTTTCCTCACTTGATTACGAAGCGAAGGCGGCGCTGACCCGACCTCCTCCACGGCGGCACGAAATTCGGAGGTTGGTGAGTGGTTCTGGCTTCAATCAGGGTTGGGTTGAACGCGCAAGGGAGCGGCTAGATTTATAGTGGTACCAATCGGTCAAGGTTGCAACAGCCCGGCCGAATTCGTGGGGAAATTCCGGTTTCCGTGGTGGCGACCCGGCGTGCGGACTCGAGTTCATCCCCAAGGCTGACCGGTGGGGCCCCCTTGGCAGTGATCGCCCCAAGACACGGCGCGCCCCGGGGTGACTGGCAAGGCGGGCCCACGCATCGGTGATGGCGCGCGCGTTATGCAGGTGTATGGTTGGGCTGCGCGTGCGGTGGATGGAGTCCTGGCCAGTGGGCCCGGGTTGGCAGCGACCACGGACGCGCGCGAAGGGAGGCTGCCCAGTGGGACCCAGTTGTCAGCGCGCGGCGGGGGTGGAGTTGGGCTGCAGTGGAGGTAATCCGGTTGCTGGGCCGAATTTGGTGTTCTTGGCCCACATAAGGTTTTATTCCTTTTCTTTTTCTTTTCTTGTTATTTTGTTTTTATTTGATATCAAATTTCAAAATTGAGTTTGAATCTGCAGTTGAGATTTTAAATTTAGGTTTTTAATGCACAAACAAAAACACCAGTATAAACTTTGCCAATTTATTTATCTATTAATCTTATTAAGATATGCTTTCAAATATAAGATTCATACACACATAGAATGGGTATTTTAAGAAATGAAATCTCTAATATAAAATTCTTTTAGAGAATAATTATAAATATTCATTTCAACCAAGGAGTGACAAATTCATATAGAGATTCTTTTATTAGGAACGTGTTTGTTTTAGGTGATGTTGTTTTAAATGTAACAAAATTTTATTGGAAGGCATTCTAATATCAAAATCTTTGGAGAACTTTTACTAAACTTTCAAAGTAAGATTTTGGGTGTTACAAATCCTACCCCCCTTAACAAAAATCTCGTCCCCGAGATTTGTAAGAAAAGGGATGTATACTCATATTGTTCTCGGAACATATGCACAAACAAAGAAATCTCAGCATGAGGTATAATTCTTTAACAAAACATAGGGTCAATAGACCTTATTGTTCCTTCTAAAATAATATCATATCATCTACTAACTAAAGTAACATCTAGATCTTACAAATCATCATAATTTATATCTATGTAGCTTGGTGGAGCTGGTGGTGGTAGTGGAGGTTGTTGTTGTTGTTGTCTCTCCAACCGTGCTTGCCTTATTTCTTGGCGGACCTGACGTATTTCCTCGCGTTGTTGTCTTATCTGGTTTTGCATCTCGGTCACCAGGTCTGTTAATTGTTGTATTACCAGTCTTCGGGCAGCAACCACTTGTTCGGTTTCAATAGGTGGAGGATTTGGAGAATTCATTTCTGTTTGCTGTTGCGTGATAATCTTTCCTTTCCTGGTATTGACCATGAAAGTTAGAAGCATATGGTAATAGTTTTGCAAAGGAAATTATTCAATAAGCGGAATAAATAAGCTAGTAGCTGGTTATATTCTGAAGTTTCTTTAGTAGGGCTTAATCTTTGTTTTATGTCTAGATTGGGGTAACCAATCGTATAAGGTGAATATCCAGGGGTAAGATAGAATCTGTCAAGATGAGAGATATATATGGGTGAGATAGACTACATGATGTAGGTCAAAATCTGGTTTGATGTCAGGTGGTGGTTGATAGACAATCCATTAAGACTCTATTAATTGGGTAAGTTATGTAACTTGTTATATAGGTCGAGTTGTTGTGTATGGCCAAGTTGATATAAGTCTCCAAATTAGGCTTAAGTGATTTAGGAGTATGGCCACATCTTGTGTACCAGCATTAAGTAACTTTACTCTAGATTAGATCATAATAGATTAGATAAAATCTAGATTAGGTTGGATATGACTAGGTTAGACTAGTTTAGGTCAGATAGATCTACTAGGGTAGGATACATGTTAGAATCTTTTGGGATAGGATGGATTATATGATGTAGGTAGGTTAGAATCTCTTCAATATAAGGTGAATTTATTAAGGTAAGAAGAATCTTTTAAGATGAGGTGGATCTAGTAAGACAAGATAGAATCTTATAAGATACGATGAATCTATTAAGATATGGGAGAGTCTTTTAAGATTAGAGGGATCTCTATGAGATAGATACATTTTAATGGAGGATAATCTAAGTGGTTTAGTTTTCTTATGAATTCTATTTATGCCTATACGTTTTTGTAGATGTAATTGTGGGCATCACTCCACAACCCATCACACTCAATCAAAAATCCAAATCAGACAAAATATCATAAGAACAAACATTCAGGTGCATAGATAACCATAAAAATAGTTTTTGTTTTTGTTCCTAGGATTAGGTCTCCTATTCCTAAAGGTCACTTCAGGCACAGGATTTCAGAGTGTGAAATCCACATTTGTCTTTAGAAGGAAAAGGTAAGAATAATCAGAGTAAGCGGAAATAGATGAGAAAAGATTGAGAAAAGTTTAGAAATAATCAGAGTAGCAAAGATAAGTAAGTATTGGTTGTCCAGTTCTATCTAGGTTTCGTCCTACAGTCAACATTCCTCTGATACCACTTCTGTAACACCCGGATTTTAGGGGTCCAAAACCCGGGGTTAACATAAACACCAGGTATGCTGGGACCAAGTCTCACACATATGATGTATAGTGGCACAGGATCGAATGTCACATCTTTATATATAACAGGAGTTCTATACAAAATAAATAATTACATTATAAGGAGACAACGGTCCAGCAACCCAAAGTTGACTGGGAGACGACGACCTAGACCACTCACGAACTCATCACAGCATCCTCCATGAGCATCATCCTGCAGTACCTGGTCTTGACCTGTGGTGTATGTGAGACAGCAAGAGTGAGCTCACATACGTTCATCGCTCAACAAGTTGTGGGGAATAATGTGCATGAACTCGCCAAAGGTGGGAGCTCACGTGAAGTGTAAAGCTTACCAAAGAAGATGGTTAGAGCTGAGCATTGCTTTTAAAGTTGGTCAAAATTTTATTAGCATTTACTAAGTATAAGTAAATACCAAACCCAATTAAGTAGTAGAACAAAAATAACAACTTCACCTGCGATGCAATGCATATGACAAATTGAATTTAGTTCCATAATTTAAACATCAGAGAGTCCTGAGCTGCTCATGACCGTGAGCTCGGCTAGTATACCAGTTTTACACTCTGCAGAGGTTGTACCCTTTACCCACAAGTCGTGTATCCCATGTCGCCAGGGTTTGCAAGGCCCTTAGACACTACCGAGGTGAATGGCTAGGGATCCACTACGAGGCCTTTACAAAGTTCCACTAGCTTCCGAAAACCCGCTACAGTTTATAGGAAGTTCCAATGCAGGAATCCCTTGCAGGACCGCCATCGCAGCAAAATCCTCCCGAGGGCCTCCCTACACTGACCACTCCCCTACTGCCCTTGCCCCTTTCGGGTAAGGTAGTCTTCCACTAGCTTTCCTAATTAATCAGCCAAGGGGTCCCATTCCTCCCTTGTGGTGGCACGTGTTACTCAAGTTAAGCTCTATGTTCCAATTAACATTAATGATATCAACATGAACATAAACAGAATAACAACAAGAATTGGAACATAGAGGTAATAAATGATTATCCCAAAACCATATAAAGCAATAGCAAACTACCCAAGTGATTCAGGGGTAAACAAGGTAATGAGATAAACAAATCTAGGGTGACCTATTGGGTCCCATCAAAATTAACCTAAGCATGGATAATTGATATTAAAGAACATTATTGGGTAAAAAGTGGTCAAGGGCACAACTTGCCTGGGCCTTGAGATTCCAGGTACCAGGATGATTCTTCAGATCCTCGTGGCCTCACTGCTAAACGTAGCAATACAAACAAACATTGTATAGGCAAAATTGCAACATTACACCAAACATAAGAACAAAATACACATTAATAATATACATATTAAAATAAGATCATAGGAACAGGAATCATTAATTTTGGAGTTATAGAATTCAAGTTATGAATTTCCTAAGGTTTAATGTGATTAAAATATGATTAAATGATAAATAAATTTTCTGACAGAGTTCATGTCAAAACAGAGACACTAAATGATGAAGAATATTATTACAAAATTTTAGAAACTGGAATGGTTCAATTTGGAGCTAAAATGAATTTTCTATGAATTATTGAAGTTCTAGCAATTATTTTTCTATTAAAAATAACATTTATAAATTAATTTCTCTGGTTTTACACTGCTCTGGACTGGGCCTCGAAATCTAGGAATAGCAGGGGGCTCGGTGCAAGTTTTCCAAGACACAGGGAACAGCAGTCATGGACTGCGGGTTTGTTTATCTGAAAGCTAAGGGGTTCTTTAGCATAATGCCATCGCGAAGGGGTAAGCTCTATTCTGGGCCGTTCGATCAAACGCGGATGGCTCGGATTAGATCCGCCCTACCGCGAACGGGTACACATCCTGAGCCGGAGGATCCACGATCAACGGCTCAGATTTTAAAATGCGTGGGATCACTTAGGTTCGTCCGATCAAGATCGGACGCGATCCACGCGCACTACCCAAATACAAGCTTCGATTAATCTCGGCCATACGTCCACAGATCAACGGTGGAAGCCACTTCTTCCTCCCTACGCCAAGCCACGGCGACGGCGAGTCCCACTGCGACGGAGGCACACCGGCGAACGCGCCAATGTGGTGAATTCCGACCGATCCACGCACCCGACCCGCATTCTACGATCGCACGGTCACTAGGAATCGCTTGGCTAAACTTCAACCACGCAACGAAGCGCCCAGACTCCCGGCCACGACGAGGCGACAATTCACGGCGGCGCTGACCCCGTTAGGAGCAATTCGCCGCCGAGCCACACCCCCATCTAATAATTCCGCTCTCCCGATGTTCGCTGAGGTTAATTCGAGCACAAAAGAAGGTTTCCTCACTTGATTACGAAGCGAAGGCGGCGCTGACCCGACCTCCTCCACGGCGGCACGAAATTCGGAGGTTGGTGAGTGGTTCTGGCTTCAATCAGGGTTGGGTTGAACGCGCAAGGGAGCGGCTAGATTTATAGTGGTACCAATCGGTCAAGGTTGCAACAGCCCGGCCGAATTCGTGGGGAAATTCCGGTTTCCGTGGTGGCGACCCGGCGTGCGGACTCGAGTTCATCCCCAAGGCTGACCGGTGGGGCCCCCTTGGCAGTGATCGCCCCAAGACACGGCGCGCCCCGGGGTGACTGGCAAGGCGGGCCCACGCATCGGTGATGGCGCGCGCGTTATGCAGGTGTATGGTTGGGCTGCGCGTGCGGTGGATGGAGTCCTGCCCAGTGGGCCCGGGTTGGCAGCGACCACGGAGGTGGAGTTGGGCTGCAGTGGAGGTAATCCGGTTGCTGGGCCGAATTTGGTGTTCTTGGCCCACATAAGGTTTTATTCCTTTTCTTTTTCTTTTCTTGTTATTTTGTTTTTATTTGATATCAAATTTCAAAATTGAGTTTGAATCTGCAGTTGAGATTTTAAATTTAGGTTTTTAATGCACAAACAAAAACACCAGTATAAACTTTGCCAAATTATTTATCTATTAATCTTATTAAGATATGCTTTCAAATATAAGATTCATACACACATAGAATGGGTATTTTAAGAAATGAAATCTCTAATATAAAATTCTTTTAGAGAATAATTATAAATATTCATTTCAACCAAGGAGTGACAAATTCATATAGAGATTCTTTTATTAGGAACGTGTTTGTTTTAGGTGATGTTGTTTTAAATGTAACAAAATTTTATTGGAAGGCATTCTAATATCAAAATCTTTGGAGAACTTTTACTAAACTTTCAAAGTAAGATTTTGGGTGTTACAGAGAGGACGGTCAAGGACAGACTCATCTTTTTTTACATACACCCCTGCGTCGCCTTTCCGCAAGGAGGAGGGGGAAAGCGCCATGTTGTCCTCGGAGGGCACCGAACATGGTGTGTTCCGGTGAGCTGCTGGCGGGTAATCCGAGCGGACGTCCGTGCCCCATTTGATAGGGGTCGGCTAGAGGCCCAGAGGCGCGCCCAAATGTACCTGCGGGTGATCTGCCGGACCCGGTCCCCTGTCGACGGGGTCCGAGGGCTCGATGCCTCCCTCTGATGGGATTCCGTTACAAGATCGCTCCCGCTGGTCTCAGAAATGTCCTAGGGTACCTCGGGAGCGTAGCCCGAGCCTTGGTTATGTATCGAACGTACCCATGGTCATCCCTCGCTTTGTGTCTGAGGCGACTGTGAACCCTTCGAGGGCCAGCCTACGAACCCCTGATCAGTAGTGGGCGCGGAGCCCGAGTGGCCTGAGGCGGCCGTTGAACCCTTCGAGGGGCCGTCCATCGAACCTCTGACCAGTAGTGGGCGCAGAACCCAATCGATCTGAAGCGGTCGTTGAACCCCTCCGAGGGGCCGGCCTTCAAACCTCTAATCAGTAGGGAGGCTCAGAGCCTGTTACCTTCACGGAGAAGGGTCCTTTTCGGGGTATCCCCCTTTCCCGGTCCCTGTTGTAAGAGAGAGAAAGAGGAAAAGGAAAAGGATGCGAAGTCGAATGACGTGGCGTACCTTTTTCGACGCGGTCGTTATGGCGAAGTCGAAGCGTTCGCTTGCTTCTCCCGCCTGAGGCGCTGCCTGTCCCGCCGCGGAGTTAATGCGACGGGGCGAGCGGTTAGCGAGGCGGCCGTTGCGCGTGTGCGAGCCGTTCGAGGAACGGATCACGGGCGCACCGTCTTCACACCGTGGGAGAGGGCTCCCTCGCTGCCCCTGGATGGGACGTAAGCTTGGCTGACGACGTGACCGCTGCTTCTGCCCGCCTGTCACCGCCATTACTGCCGGCCCAATTTTGACCGCATTTGACCGTCGCGCTTGGCTGGCACTGCAGGGTTGCCTCGAGTCGCGGTATTGACTCCGCAGTCGAGGAGGCGCGGGTAGTGGCGTGAGTGGCGGTGCTGTTGCTCACACGTAGCAACCGGCGTGCCGGTTGCATGACCCGTGGGCCTGGACCTCCATGCTGGGCTCGTTGGAGTCGAAGGGGCGCGCCCACTTGGCACGGTTGCATGCCGCCTGCATGGCTGTCCGCCCTTTCACCCGCTGGTCTGGGCGAAAGTGGAGGAGTGCTTGTAACCGCCGGGTGGTTGCATGCACCACGCGCGCGTGGCGGTTTGGCTTCTTCTCCCCTGGACTGGCTTGCGTGACGTGTGGGACCCAGCCCCCGCGCCATGGGGGGGAGAATCTTGGAGCGTGTTGGAGAAGACTCGACCCGCAACGGTTGAGGGCGCAAGTAGGGAGAGTCGCCTTTAAAAAGGGGGGCGACCCCCTTTGAGGGCAACCATGTCTTCGCGCTCCCCACATGCATCGTGTCTTTCCACCTTCCGAGCCCCCGGGCGGGGGACGCCCGAAACCCTTCCGTCTTGTCGTCGGAGGAACGCAACTTCGTGGAAGTTGGTACCTTTCAGCCATCGTTCGGCTTCAAGGATTTTCATCAAGCAGCCCGGCTGCACCCCTCCACCGGCGGTCACCCAAGACGGTGACCTCTAGTTTGATGGAGGGGGAAAGCGAGCCGGGCTACGGCCTTTGCCCCTCTCTCAGCCTCAAGGATTTTCATCACCAGTGCTGGGGAGGGGAGTGTGCCGAGTTGGGGTCGGTCCCTGCGTGGGCGGCGGCCCGCTCCTTCCCTCAGTGATCGGGGGGAAGGGCGTCCGCCGTCCATGGCATGGGCAGCTGCCGCGTGCCTGGCTCTCTGTGCCGAGCGGCTTCGGAGCCACTCCTGGTGTCGCCTTCCGCCACGGCAGCTAGAAGAGGTTCCGCCGCCGACGAGCTAGCCGGCGCCACCCACGGACTGACCTCCAACTCGTCGGCCTTCTGCCCGTCCTTGCCTCTCGAGTTGGGGGCATGGGCAAGGGCCTCATGGCAGCAGCATCCGCCCTGAGGTCATCGCTGCTGCTGTTCAGCCCTCCGGGGCAGAAGTCATCATCGTTGCCACTGCCGGGGCGGGCGACGGCGAGTCGTTCGTCGGTCTTCTGTTGCTTTGCAGGCCCCCCCAGTCGCGTGGGGTTGTTCGTACCTGCGGAGGTGGAACCAGGGTTCCGTTTGTAAAGGCACCTTAAGTGCCAGTGTCTTGTTCAATGCGGCCGTCGAGGCCTGAACGTGTATGTATTTTCGGCACGGAGCCGTATTTTTTCTTCATTTCGAGCACTAAGACTCGCCTTGTCGATTGTCTGAACTGCTTCGCCAAGCGTGAATCGCCTCGTGCGAAGGGGACGAGTGAGGTATCCATATCCCGGAGGCATAGGAGTCCCTCGGCTCGACCAGCCTTGCTGTCCGAGGCTTCTCTTGCTTAGTTAAAGGAACCCCTTGGCCGCTCTTTGACGAGCCGAAGCCGGAGGTAGCGGTGTCAGCACGGACAGAGGCAGAGTTGGCTTCGAAAAGGAGGTGTGGTTGGCCAGAGCCTGGCCGGGTCGTCCACTGGCGGAACCGATGCCGGAGTTGAGCTGCCGAGGCCACGAGTCGAGCTAATGTCTTTGGGGGTCAGCTGGCCGAGGCCTCAGGGTGGCCGGCCGAGCCGCCTGCTCGGGCCGGATTCTCGAAGAAGACCCTGGCGACGATGGCCCGGGCGTGGTGCTGATGTCGTCCTTCAGAGTGGGGGCCCTTCGACCGCGTTGCCGTCCGAGGCTAGGTCAGACCCCGCCGAAGGTGTAGTTGATGCCGAGGGTGCTGCAGCCCCCTTTGGCTGTCGACGTCCGAGCCTGCAGGATCAGGTTGTCTTGTAGTCTGTGTATGTTTTCTGCGGCCGCCGAGGCCTAAACACACCGTCGTCGTGTTGTAAAGCTGTGTTTCTTTTCCTCTTGTTTCGAGTATCCGGACTCATTTGTCGGTAACAGAATTGTTTGTGCGGGCGAGAGTTGCTTTTCACGGAAGGCGATGAGTGAGGTATCCGTATCCCGGAGGCGTAGGAATCCCTCGGCTCGGTCGGCCTTGCCGCTTACGCGCGCTCTTACTCGTCCATAGGGTTCTGTTACCGACGCAGTCGAGAAGGCCCGAAAAATCATTTCGGCAGAGGAGCTCTCGAGCATGAAGACTTGTTCGGTCCGCGGAGTCACTTATCCGGGCGCGAGTTACTTATCGCAGAAGGTGATGAGTGAGGTATCCGTATCCCGAAGGCGTAGGAGTCCGTCGGCTCGGTCAGCCTTGGCTGCTTACGTGTACTCCGTCGTTTTCAGGATCCACTTTTGAAGTAGTCGAAGAGCACGAAAGGCATTCTGGCAGAAAAGATTTTTTTCTTTTTTCGAGGAAAATTTTGACACAGAGGGGGTTGCCCCGTTCTAGCCTCCGAGGGAGGGTCGGGCTTTGCCGAGGCAAGGCTGACCCTTCCTTGACGACCAGACTTGGTGTGTGAACGAGGTATACGAGCAACTTGAAAGCATCTTAAGGGTAGAAGCGACGTAGCTGTTGGATGTTCCAAGCTTTGCTGTAGACCTCGCCTTGACTGTTGGCCAGCTTGTATGTTCCTGGCTTCAGAACCTTGGCGATGACGAACGGCCCTTCCCAGGGAGGCGTGAGTTTGTGCCGCCCTCGGGTGTCTTGTTGCAGCCGAAGCACCAGGTCGCCCACCTGGAGGTCTCCGGACCTAACCCCTCAGGCGTGGTAGCGTCGCAGGGACTGCTGGTACCGCGCCGAGTGTAGTAAGGCCATGTCCCGAGCCTCCTCCAGCTGGTCCAGTGAGTCTTCTCGGTTGGCTCGGTTGCTTTGGTCGGTGTAGGCCCTCACCCTCGGGGAACTGTATTCCAAGTCTGTGGGCAAGATGGCCTCGGCCCCATAGACTAGAAAGAACGGTGTGAAGCCCGTGGCTCGGCTTGGTGTTGTCCTCAGACTCCAGACCACCGAGGGGAGTTCCTTCATCCACCGCTTGCCGAACTTGTTGAGGTCGTTGTAGATCCGAGGCTTGAGTCCTTGCAGGATCATGCCGTTGGCCCGCTCCACTTGCCCATTCGTCATGGGGTGTGCCACGGCAGCCCAGTCCACTCGGATGTGGTGATCCTCGCAGAAGTCCAGGAACTTTCTGTCGGTGAACTGGGTACCGTTATTGGTGATGATGGAGTTCGGGACCCCAAAGCGATGGATGATGTTGGTGAAGAACGCCACCGCCTGTTCGGACCTGATGCTGTTTAGGGGTCGGACCTCGATCCACTTGGAGAATTTGTCGATGGCGACCAACAGGTGCGTGTAGCCCCTGGGTGCCTTCTGCAAGGGGCCAACGAGGTCTAGACCCCACACAGCAAACGGCCAGGTGATGGGTATGGTCTGCAGAGCTTGAGCGGGCAGGTGGGTCTGCCTCGCGTAGAACTAACACCCTTCGCAGGTGTGGACGATTCTAGTAGCGTCGGCCACCGCCTTCGGCCAGTAGAATCCTTGTCGGAAGGCGTTTACAACGAGGGTTCGAGGTGCTGCGTGATGGCCGCAAGCCCCCGAGTGTATCTCTTGCAAGAGCTGCTGGCCTTCGGCGATGGAAATGCATCGCTGGAGGATGGCTGAGGGGCTGCGGTGGTAGAGCTCCTTCCCATCTCCCAGCAAGACAAAAGACTTGGCGCGCTGCGCCAACCGCCGAGCTTCGTCTTGGTCGAGGGGCAGCTCTCCTCGGTGGAGATATTGCAGGTACGGGGTCTGCCAGCTTTGATTAGGCGTGACCTCGCTTGGTTCCCCCTCGACGCGCATTGCCTCACACTCGGGTGCCGAGGGTACCTCGGGCTGAGCCGAGGGTACCTCGGACCATGCTGAGGGTACCTTGGACTGGGCCGAGGGTACCTCGGACTGAGCCGAGGGTGCCTCGGGCGGAGCCGAAGGTGCCTCGGGCGGAGCCGAAGGTGCCTCGGGCTCGGGCGTGTCCTCGGTCTTGACGGAGGGTTGATGCAGGTCTCGGGAGAATACGTATGGGGGAACTATTGTTCGTCCCGAGGCTATTTTAGCTAGCTCGTCCGCAGTCTCGTTGTAGCGTCGGGCGATGTGGTTGAGCTCGAGCCCGTAGAACTTGTCTTCCAGGCGCCGAACCTCATCGCAGTAGGCTTCCATCTTCGGGTCGCGGCAGTGAGAGTTCTTCATGACTTGGTCGATGACGAGCTGCGAGTCACCGCGAGCGTCGAGGCATCGGACCCCTGGCTCGATGGCGATTCGCAACCCGTTTACCAGAGCCTCGTACTCTGCCACATTGTTGGACGCCGGGAAGTGGAGGCGTAGCACGTAGCGTAGGTGCTTCCCGAGGGGCGAGACGAAGAGGAGGCCTGCGCCGGCCCCCATCTTCATCAGCGACCCATCGAAAAACATGGTCCAGGGCTCCGGTTGGATCGGAGCCGTCGGGAGCTGGGTGTCGGCCCATTCAGCCACGAAGTCCGCTAAGACCTGGGACTTGATGGCCTTCTGGGGGGCGAACGAGATCGTCTCGCCCATGATCTCCACCGCCCACTTCGCAATTCTACCCGAGGCCTCTCGGGACTGGATGATCTCTCCTAGGGGGAAGGATGACACCACAGTCACCGGATGAGACTCGAAGTAGTGTCGCAACTTCCGCCGTGTCAGGATCACCGCGTACAGCAGCTTCTAGATTTGTGGGTAGCGGATCTTGGTCTCGGACAGTACCTCACTGATGAAGTAGACTGGCCTCTGGATGGGCAATGCATGCCCTTCTTCTCGTCTCTCAACCACGATCGCGGCGCTAACCACCTGGGTGGTTGCGGCGACGTAGATCAAGAGGGCTTCTCCGGCAGCGGGGGGCACCAAGATGGGCGCGTTCGTGAGGAGCGCCTTCAGGTTCCCGTGGGCTTCCTCGGCCTCGGGAGTCCAAGCGAAGCACTCAGCTTTCCTTAAGAGGCGGTACAGAGGCAGACCTCTTTCGCCGAGGCGGGAGATGAAGCGGCTCAGAGCCGCGAGACATCCCATGACCCTCTGTACGCCTTTCAAATCCTTGATTGGCCCCATGCTGGTGATGGCTGCGATCTTCTCCGGATTGGATTTGATGCCCCGCTCGGAGACGATGAACCCCAAGAGCATGCCTCGGGGGACCCCGAAGACACACTTTTCGGAATTAAGCTTCACGCCTTTCGCCTTGAGACATCGGAATGTCGCTTCAAGGTCGGAAAGGAGGTCGGAGGCCTTCCTCGTCTTGACTACGATGTCATCGACGTAGGCCTCGACCGTTCGGCCGATGTGTTCGCCAAACACATGGTTCATGCATCGCTGGTACGTCGCCCCCGCATTCCTTAAACCAAACGGCATTGTAACATAGCAGTACATGCCGAAGGGTGTGATGAATGAAGTCGCGAGCTGGTCGGACTCCATCCTGATCTGGTGATACCCTGAGTAGGCATCGAGGAAAGACAGGGTTTCGCACCCAGCAGTGGAATCCACGATCTGATCGATGCGAGGCAGAGGGTAGGGAACCTTCGGACATGCTTTGTTTAGACCAGTGTAGTCTACACACATCCGCCATTTCCCCCCTTTGTTTCTCACAAGCACAGGGTTGGCAAGCCATTCGGGATGGAATACCTCTTTGATGAACCCTGCCGCTAGTAGCTTGTGGATCTCCTCGCCTATGGCTCTGCGCTTTTCTTCGTCGAATCGGTGCAGAGGTTGCTTCACGGGTCGGGCCCCAGCTCGAATATCCAGAGAGTGTTCGGCGACTTCCCTCGGTATGCCGGGCATGTCCGAGGGACTCCACGCGAAAACGTCGGCGTTTGCACGGAGAAAGTCGACGAGCACTGCTTCCTATTTGGGGTCGAGCTCGGAGCCGATCCGGATCTGCTTGGAGGCATCGTTGCAGGGGTCGAGAGGGACGGACTTGACCGTCTCCGCTGGTTCGAAGTTGCCGGCGTGGCGCTTCACGTTGGGCGCCTCCCTAGAGAGGCTCTCCAGGTCAGCGATGAGGGCCTCGGATTCGGCGAGGGCCTTGGCGTACTCCATGCACTCCACATCGCATTCGTATGCGTGTCGGTACGTGGGCCCGACGGTGATGACCCCGTTGGGGCCCGGCATCTTGAGCTTGAGGTAGGTGTAGTTGGGGACGGCCATGAACTTGGCGTAGCATGGCCTCCCCAGCACTGCGTGGTAGGTTCCTCGAAACCCGACCACTTCGAACGTGAGGGTCTCCTTTCGAAAGTTGGAGGGCGTCCCGAAGCAGACGGGTAGGTCAAGTTGTCCGAGGGGTTGAACGCGCTTCCTGGGGACGATCCCGTGGAAAGGCGCAGCACCCGTCCGGACCGAGGACAGATCGATCCGCAGAAGCCCGAGGGTCTCGGCGTAGATGATGTTGAGGCTGCTGCCTCCGTCCATGAGGACCTTGGTGAGCCTGACGTTGCCGATGATGGGGTCGACAACGAGTGGGTATCTCCCCGGGCTCAGCATGTAGTCTGGATGGTCGGCCCGGTCGAAGGTGATGGGCTTGTCGGACCAGTCTAGGTAGACTGGCGCCGCCACCTTTACCGAGCAGACCTCCCAACGCTCTTGCTTACGGTGCCGAGCCGAGGTGTTCGCCACTTGCCCACCGTAGATCATGAAGCTGTCGCGGACCTCGGGGAACCCTCCTGCCTTGTGATCTTCCTCCTTTGCGTCGTCGAGGGCCTTGCCGCCCTCCGCGGGTGGCCCGGCCTTGTGGAAGTGTCGTCGAAGCATGGCACACTCCTCAAGGGTGTGCTTGACGGGCCCCTGATGATAGGGGCACGGCTCCTTGAGCATCTTGTCGAAGAGGTTGGCACCTCCGGGAGGTTTCCGAGGGTTCTTGTGCTCGGCGGCGGCGACAAGGTCCGCGTCGGCGGCGTCGCGTTTCGCTTGTGACTTCTTCTTGCTCTTCTTCTTGGCGCCGCGCTGAGTTGACGCCTCAGGAGCATCTTCCGGTGGGCGGCCCTGGGGCTGCTTGTCCTTCTGGAAAATGGCCTCAATCGCCTCCTGGCCAGAGGCGAACTTGGTGGCGATGTCCATCAGCTCGCTCGCCCTGGTGGGGGTCTTGCGACCCAGCTTGCTCACCAGGTCGCGGCAGGTGGTGCCGGTGAGGAACGCGCCGATGACATCTGAATCGGTGACGTTGGGCAGCTCTGTGCGCTGCTTCGAGAATCGCCGGATGTAGTCCCGGAGAGACTCTCCCGGCTGCTGGCGGCAGCTTCGGAGATCCCAGGAGTTCCCAGGGCGCACGTACGTGCCCTGGAAATTGTCGGCGAAGGCTTGGACCAGGTCGTCCCAGTTGGAGATCTGCCCTGGGGGTAGGTGCTCCAACCAGGCTCGAGCGGTGTCGGAGAGGAACAGGGGGAGGTTGCGGATGATGAGGTTGTCGTCGTCCGTTCCACCCAGTTGGCAGGCCAGCCGATAGTCCGCGAGCCATAGTTCCGGTCTCGTCTCCCCCGAGTACTTTGTGATAGTAGTCGGGGTTCGGAACCGGGTCAGGAACGGTGCCCGTCGTATGGCGCGGCTGAAAGCCTGCGGACCGGGTGGTTCGGGTGAAGGACTCCGATCCTCCCCGCTGTCGTAGCGTCCCCCACGCCTGGGGTGGTAGCCTCGGCGCGCCTTGTCGTCGAGGTGGGCCCGACGGCTGTGATGATGGCGCTCGTTGCCGAGGCGACCCGGGGCCGCAGGCGCTGTGTTGCGCGTGCGCCCGGAGTGGACCGAGGCTTCCCGCATGAATCGGGAAGTCGCGGCGCGATGTTCCGAGGGGAACCCCTGCCTTCGGGAGGCAGAGCTTTCGGCCCGTCGGACCGCGGCATCCTCCAAGAGGTTCTAGAGCTCTCCCTGGATACGTCGCCCTTCGGTGGTTGATGGCTCCGGCATCGCGCGGAGGAGTACTACCGCTGCAGCCAGGTTCCGGCCGACTCCGCTGGAATCCGACGGTGGCCTCACCCTGACGTCGTCAGCGATGCGGTGCTGGATGTCCTGGGGGAGATGACGCGCTTCTCCGGCCGGGGGTTGGACCGCCCATTCCTGTTCGATGTTCTGGCGGATCGGCACAAGCGTTCCTGCTCCCTCGTCGAGCCTGGCCTACCTCTCGCGGATTTGCTCGAGCTGTGGGTCAGGTCCTCCCGCCGGGACGGGGACCACAGCTAGCTCCCGAAGGATGTCAACGCGAGGCGCGGGCCTAGGGGGATCACCGTTTTCCGGCATACCAAGATGGTTGCCATCGCCGGGACCCCCTAGATCGACGTGGAAACATTCACGACTTGGGCTGTGGTCCTTATTGTCGAGGCCGCGGCTGCCGTCAGAACAGTCGGAAAGGCAGTAGTCACATGCGGTCATGAAGTCCCGCACAGCACTGGAGTTACCAAGTCCGGAGAAATCCCAACAGAGGTCGGGCTCACCATCTTCCTCGGACCCCGAGGGCTCGTAGGTCGAGTCGGCCGTCAGTTGGTCCCAGGGTGACCGCACACGATACCCCAGAGGGTTTGGACTCACCTCTAAGAGAGTGCTCACCAAAGCGGAGTCGCTTGGTGGGTCGAGGCCGAATCCAAAAGACACAAGACGGGAATCGGTCGGTACCTTTCGGTCGACAGTCGGTGACGAGGCCGCGTCTGGGACTGACTGCACCGTCGTCTCAGGTACGAGGGTGACGCCCAGTGAAAGGGAATTAGGCTTACACCTAGTCCCTAATTAATTTTGGTGGTTGAATTGCCCAACACAAATAATTGGACTAACTAGTTTGCTCTAGTATATAAGTTATACAGGTGCCAAAGGTTCACACTTAGCCAATAAAAAGACCAAGTATTGGGTTCAACAAAAGAGCAAAGGGTCAACCGAAGGCACCTCTAGTCTGGCGCACCGGACATGTCCAGTGCACCAGAGGACTCCAGAGCAAACTCGTCGTCTTCGGGAAAATCCAGAGGCAACTCCACTATAATTCACCGGACTGTCCGGTGTACACCGGACAGTGTCCGGTGCTCCAAGGAAGAGCGGCCTCAGGAACTCGCCAGCTTCGGGAAACTGCAACGGCTGCTCCGCTATAATTCACCGGACATGTCCGGTGTACACCGGACTGTCCAGTGTAACTGCGGGGCAACGGCTAGGACGGCGCCAACGGCTACCTGGAGCGCATTTATTGCGCGCCAGCGCGCGCAGAGGTCAGGCACGCCCATGCTGGCGCACCGGACACTCTACAGTACATGTCCGGTGCCACCGGACATCCAGGCGGGCCTAGAAGACAGAGCTCCAACGGTCGGAACCCAACGGCTTTGGTGACGTGGCAGTCGCACCGGACAGGTCCGGTGTGCACCGGACTGTCCGGTGCACCATGCGACAGACAGCCCCACCAAACGGCTAGTTTGGTGGTTGGGGCTATAAATACCCCCAACCACCCCACATTCAAGTCATCCAAGTTTTCCACTTCTCAACCACTTACAAGAGCTAGGCATTCAATTCTAGACACACCCAAGTGATCAAATCCTCTCCACTTTCACACAAGGCTTTAGTGATTAG
This sequence comes from Zea luxurians, assembly GCA_029449295.1. NCBI lineage: Eukaryota > Viridiplantae > Streptophyta > Magnoliopsida > Poales > Poaceae > Zea > Zea luxurians. Next base: position 56,235,176 of record JAOPSE010000016.1, on the reverse strand, counting down.
AGAGAGAGATTTGACGTGTTCTTTTGAGCTCTTGCGCTTGGATTGCTTCTTTTCTTTCTCACTTGTTCTTGTGATCATAAACTCATTTGTAACCAAGGCAAGAGACACCAATTGTGTGGTGGTCCTTGCGGGGAAGTTTTATTCCCGGGTTGATTTGAGAAGAGAAGCTCACTCGGTCCGCGGGACCATTTGAGAGAGGGAAAGGGTTGAAAAAGACCCGGCCTTTATGGCCTCCTCAACGGGGAGTAGGTTTGCAAGAACCGAACCTCGGTAAAACAAATCCACGTGTCACACTCCTTATTTGCTTGCGATTTGTTTTTCACCCTCTCTCTCGGACTCATTATTATTTCTAACGCTAACCCATCTCGTAGTTGTGTTTATATTTGTAAATTTCAGTTTCGCCCTATTCACCCCCTCTAGGCGACTTTCAATTGGTATCGGAGCCCGGTGCTTCATTAGAGCCTAACCGCTCGAAGTGATGTCAGGAGATCACACCAAGAGGGAGATGGAGACCGGCGACAAGCCCACTACGAGCTACGGGAGCACTTCATCGGAAGAGTCCACACCAAGAGGAAGGAAAAGAAGAAGGACTCCTCCAAAGGGAAGAAGTCTTCTTCACACCACAAAGAGAAGAAGGAGAAATCTTCTTCCCACAAGTCGCATCGGAAAGGCGACAAGCACAAGAGGATGAGGAAGGTGGTCTACTACGAGACTGACACTTCATCAACGTCGACCTCCGGCTCCGATGCGCCGTCCGTAACTTCTAAGCGCCAAGAGCGCAAGAAGTATAGTAAGATTCCCCTACGCTACCCCCGCATTTCTAAACATACACCTTTACTTTCCGTGCCTTTAGGCAAACCACCAACATTTGATGGTGAAGATTATGCTAGGTGGAGTGATATGATGCGATATCACCTAACCTCACTCCACAAAAGTATATGGGATGTTGTTGAGTTTGGTGTACAGGTACCATCCGTAGGGGATGAAGACTATGATACGGACGAAGTGGCCCAAATCGAGCACTTCAACTCCCAAGCCACAACCATACTCCTCGCCTCTCTAAGTAGAGAGGAATATAACAAGGTGCAAGGATTGAAGAATGAGAAGGAGATTTGGGACTTACTCAAGACCGCGCACGAAGGTGATGAACTCACCAAGATCACCAAGCGGGAAACGATCGAGGGGGAGCTCGGTCGCTTCCGTCTTCGCCAAGGGGAGGAGCCACAAGATATGTACAACCGGCTCAAAACCTTGGTGAACCAAGTGCGCAACCTCGGGAGCAAGAAATGGGATGACCACGAGGTGGTTAAGGTTATTTTGAGATCACTTATTTTCCTTAACCCTACTCAAGTACAATTAATTCGTGGTAACCCAAGATATACACTAATGACTCCCGAGGAAGTAATCGGGAATTTTGTGAGCTTTGAATGTATGATTAAAGGCTCAAAGAAGATCAACGAGCTTGATGAACCCTCCACGTCCGAAGCACAACCGGTGGCATTTCAGGCGATGGAGGAGAAGAAGGAGGAGTCTACACCGAGTAGACAACCAATTGACGCCTCCAAGCTCGACAATGAGGAGATGGCTTTAATTATCAAAAGCTTTTGCCAAATCCTCAAGCAACGGAAGGGGAAGGATTACAAATCCCGTTCCAAGAAGGTTTGCTACAAGTGTGGTAAGCCCGGTCACTTTATTGCTAAATGTCCATTATCAAGTGACAGTGACAGGGATAACGACAAGAAGGGCAAGAGGAGAGAAAAGAAGAGGTTCCACAAGAAGGAGGGCGGCGATGCCCATGTTTGCCGGGAGTGGGACTCGGACGAGAGCTCCACCGACTCCTCCTCCGACGAGGACGCCGCCAACATCGCCGTCACCAAGGGACTCCTCTTCCCCAACGTCGGCCACAAGTGCCTCATGGCAAAGGACGGCAAAAGGAAGAAGGTTAAATCTAAATCCTCCACTAAATATGAATCCTCTAGTGATGATAATGCTAGTGATGAGGAGGATAACTTGCGTACCCTTTTTGCCAACCTTAACATGGAACAAAAGGAAAAATTAAATAAATTAATTAGTGCTATTCATGAAAAGGATGACCTTTTGGATTCCCAAGAGGACTTCCTAATTAAGGAAAACAAGAAACATGTTAAGGTTAAAAATGCTTATGCTCTAGAGGTAGAAAAATGTGAGAAATTATCTAGTGAGCTAAGCACATGCCATGACACTATTGCCAACCTTAGAAATGAAAATGCTAGATTAATTGCTAAGGTTGATTCACATGTTTGTGATGCTTCAATTCCCAATCTTAGAAATGATAATGATGATTTGCTTGCTAAGATTAAGGAATTGAATGATTCTCTTGCTATTCTTAGGATTGAAAATGAAAAATTAATTGCTAAGGCTAAAGATTTTGATGTTTGCAATATTACTATTTCTAACCTTAGAAGTGAGAATGATATATTACATGCTAAGGTTGTAGAATTAAAATCTTGCAAACCCTCTACATCTACTATTGAGCATGTTTCTATTTGTACTAGATGTAGAGATGTTGATATTAATGCTATTCATGATCATATGGCTTTAATTAAACAACAAAATGATCATATAGCAATTTTAGATGCAAAAATTGCCGAGCATAACTTAGAAAATGAAAAGTTTAAATTTGCTAGAAGTATGCTCTATAATGGGAGACGCCCTGGCATCAAGGATGGCATTGGCTTCCAAAGGGGAGACAATGTCAAACTTAATGCCCCTCCTAAAAATTTGTCTAATTTTGTTAAGGGAAAGGCTCCCATCCCTCAGGATAACCAGGGTTACATTTTGTACCCTGCCGGTTATCCCAAGAGCAAAATTAGGAGAATTCATTCTAGGAAGTCTCACTCTGGCCCTAACCATGCTTTTATGTATAAGGGTGAGACATCTAGCTCTAGGCAACCAACTCGTGCTAAGTTGCCTAGAAAGAAAACTCCTAGTGCATCAAATGATCATGGCATTTCATTTAAAACTTTTGATGCATCTTATGTTTTGACTAACAAATCCGGCAAGGTAGTTGCCAAGTTTGTTGGGGGCAAACACAAGGGCTCCTGGGACTTGTGTTTGGGTACCCAAAGTTCTTGTTTCTAATGCCAAAGGACCCAAAACCGTTTGGGTACCTAAAGTCAAGAACTAAACTTGTTTTGTAGGTTTATGCATCCGGGGGCACAAGTTGGATAATCGACAGCGGGTGCACAAACCACATGACTGGGGAGAAGAAGATGTTCTCCTCCTACGAGAAAAACCAAGATCCCCAACGAGCTATCACATTCGGGGATGGAAACCAAGGTTTGGTCAAAGGTTTGGGTAAAATAGCTATATCTCCTGACCATTCCATTTTCAATGTTTTTCTTGTAGATTCTTTGGATTACAATTTGCTTTCCGTATCTCAATTATGTCAAATGGGCTACAACTGTCTATTCACTGATGTAGGTGTCACTGTCTTTAGAAGAAGTGATGATTCAATAGCTTTTAAGGGAGTGTTAGAGGGTCAGCTATACTTGGTAGATTTTGATAGAGCTGAACTCGACACTTGCTTAATACCTAAGACTAACATGGGTTGGCTCTGGCACCGCCGACTAGCACATGTTGGAATGAAGAATCTTCATAAGCTTCTAAAGGGAGAGCACATTTTAGGACTAACAAATGTTCATTTTGAGAAAGACAGGATTTGTAGCGCATGCCAAGCCGGGAAGCAAGTTGGCACTCATCATCCACACAAGAACATCATGACTAGTGACAGGCCACTGGAGCTCCTACACATGGATTTATTCGGCCCGATCGCTTACATAAGCATCGGCGGGAGTAAGTACTGTCTAGTTATTGTGGATGATTATTCTCGCTTCACTTGGGTGTTCTTTTTGCAGGAAAAATCCCATACCCATGAGACCTTAAAAGGATTCTTGAGACGGGCTCAAAAAGAGTTGGGCTTAAGGATCAAGAAAATTAGAAGCGACAACGGGACGGAGTTCAAGAACTCTCAAATTGAAAGCTTTCTTGAGGAAGAGGGCATCAAGCATGAGTTCTCTTCCCCCTACACCCCACAACAAAATGGTGTAGTAGAGAGGAAGAATCGAACTCTATTGGACATGGCAAGAACCATGCTTGATGAGTACAAGACACCAGATCGGTTTTGGGCCGAGGCGGTCAACACCGCCTGCTACGCCATCAACCGGTTATATCTACACTGAATCCTCAAGAAGACATCCTATGAACTCCTAACCGGTAAAAAGCCCAATATTTCATATTTTAGAGTTTTTGGTAGCAAATGCTTTATTCTTGTTAAAAGAGGTAGAAAATCTAAATTTGCTCCTAAAACTGTAGAAGGCTTTTTACTAGGATATGATTCAAACACAAGGGCATATAGAGTCTTTAACAAGTCCTCAGGACTAGTTGAAGTTTCTTGTGACGTTGTGTTTGATGAGACTAACGGCTCTCAAGTAGAGCAAGTTGATCTTGATGAGATAGGTGAAGAACAGGCTCCGTGCACCGCGCTAAGGAACATGTCCATTGGGGATGTGTGTCCTAAGGAATCCGAAGAGCCTCCACATGCACAAGATAAACCATCTTCCTCCACGCAAGCATCTCCACCAACTCAAAATGAGGACGAAGCTCAAGTTGATGAAGGACAAGATCAAAGAGATGAGCCACCTCAAGATGACGGCAATGATCAAGGGGGAGATGCAAATGATGAAGACAAGGAGGATGAAGAGCCAAGGCCGCCACACCCAAGAGTCCACCAAGCAATCCAACGAGATCACCCCGTCGACACCATCCTCGGCGACATTCATAAGGGGGTAACCACTAGATCTCGTGTTGCACATTTTTGTGAGCATTACTCTTTTGTTTCCTCTATTGAGCCACACAGGGTAGAGGAAGCACTTCAAGATTCGGATTGGGTGATGGCGATGCAAGAGGAGCTCAACAACTTCACTAGGAACGAGGTATGGCATTTAGTTCCACGTCCTAATCAAAATGTTGTAGGAACCAAATGGGTCTTCCGCAACAAGCAAGATGAGCATGGTGTGGTGACAAGGAACAAAGCTCGACTCGTGGCCAAGGGGTATTCACAAGTCAAAGGTTTGGATTTTGGTGAAACCTATGCACCCGTAGCTAGGCTTGAGTCAATTCGTATATTATTGGCCTATGCTACTTACCATGGCTTCAAGCTTTACCAAATGGATGTGAAGAGTGCCTTCCTCAATGGACCAATCAAGGAGGAGGTCTATGTTGAGCAACCTCCCGGCTTTGAAGATAGTGAGTACCCTAACCATGTCTATAGGCTCTCTAAGGCGCTTTATGGGCTCAAGCAAGCCCCAAGAGCATGGTATGAATGCCATAGAGATTTCCTTATTGCTAATGGCTTCAAAGTCGGCAAGGCCGATTCTACTTTATTCACTAAAACTCTTGACAATGATTTGTTTGTATGCCAAATTTATGTTGATGATATCATATTTGGGTCTACTAACGAATCTACATGTGAAGAATTTAGTAGGATCATGACACAGAAATTCGAGATGTCTATGATGGGGGAGTTGAAGTATTTTCTAGGATTCCAAGTCAAGCAACTCCAAGAGGGCACCTTCATTAGCCAAACGAAGTATACTCAAGACATTCTAAGCAAGTTTGGAATAAAGGATGCCAAGCCCATCAAGACACCCATGGGAACAAATGGGCATCTCGACCTCGACACGGGAGGTAAGTCCGTGGATCAAAAGGTATACAGGTCGATGATTGGTTCATTGCTTTATTTATGCGCATCTCGACCGGACATTATGCTTTCCGTATGCATGTGTGCAAGATTCCAAGCCGACCCTAAGGAATCACACCTTACGGCCGTAAAACGAATCTTGAGATATTTGGCTTATACACCTAAGTTTGGGCTTTGGTACCCTCGGGGATCTACATTTGATTTGATTGGTTATTCGGATGCCGATTGGGCGGGGTGTAAGATTAATAGAAAGAGCACATCAGGGACTTGCCAGTTCTTGGGAAGATCCTTGGTGTCTTAGGCTTCAAAGAAGCAAAATTCGGTCGCTCTTTCTACCGCCGAAGCCGAGTACATTGCTGCAGGCCATTGTTGCGCGCAATTGCTTTGGATGAGGCAAACCCTGCGGGACTATGGTTACAAATTGACCAAAGTTCCCCTTCTATGTGATAATGAGAGTGCAATCTGCATGGTGGATAATCCCGTTGAGCATAGCCGCACTAAACACATAGCCATTCGGTATCATTTTCTTAGGGATCGCCAACAAAAGGGGGATATCGAGATTGCATATATTAATACTAAAGATCAAGTAGCCGATATCTTTACCAAGCCTCTTGATGAACAAACTTTTACCAAACTTAGGCATGAGCTCAATATTCTTGATTCTAGGAACTTCTTTTGCTAATTTACACACATAGCTCATAAGTATACCTTTGATCATATCTCTTTTATATATGCTATGACTAATGTGTTTTCAAGTGTATTTCAAACCAAGTCATAGGTATATTGAAAGGGAATTGGAGTCTTCGGCGAAGATAAAGGCTTCCACTCCACTCTACTACTCATCCTTCGTCGTCGCTCCACATCACTCTCCATCTTTGGTATAATCTTCACTTATATGTTTTATTTGCCAAAGGGGAGAATGTCGTTAGGAACGGGCCTATATTTCATTCCGAGTATCCATTTTTGGCGATTCATGCCAAAGGGGGAGAAAGTATTGGCCCAAAGCAAAAGGACCGCACCACCACCCTAATTTTTAAAATTAATGATTTTCAATTGGTAAATTTCAAATTGGTATCTCTTTGTGTTCTAAAGGGGGAGCAAGTAGTATTTTCAAAACTTGATATCTTAAAACCCTCTTGAACACTAAGAGGAGAATTGATTGAGGGGGAGTTTTGTTTTTAGTCAAAGGAAAAAGCATTTGAAACAAGGGGAGAAAATTTTCAAATCTTATAAATGCTTCTCAAAATCTTATTCATTTACCTTTGACCATTTTGCAAAAGGACTTTAAAAAGAATTTACAAAAAGAATTTGCAAAAACAAAACATGTGGTGCAAGCGTGGTCCAAAATGTTAATAAACAAGAAACAATCCATGCATATCTAGTAAGTAACATTTATTGGCTCAATTCCAAGCAACCTTTGCACTTACATTATGCAAACTAGTTCAATTATGCACTTTTATATTTGCTTTGGTTTGTGTTGGCATCAATCACCAAAAAGGGGGAGATTGAAAGGGAATTAGGCTTACACCTAGTCCCTAATTAATTTTGGTGGTTGAATTGTCCAACACAAATAATTGGACTAACTAGTTTGCTCTAGTGTATAAGTTATACAGGTGCCAAAGGTTCACACTTAGCCAATAAAAAGACCAAGTATTGGGTACAACAAAAGAGCAAAGGGTCAACCGAAGGCACCTCTGGTCTGGCGCACCGGACTGTCCGGTGTGCCACCGGACATGTCCGGTGCACCAGAGGACTCCAGCGCAAACTCGTCGTCTTCGGGAAAATCCAGAGGCAACTCCACTATAATTCACCGGACTGTCCGGTGTACACCGGACAGTGTCTGGTGCTCCAAGGAAGAGCGGCCTCAGGAACTCGCCAGCTTCGGGAAACTGCAACGGCTGCTTCGCTATAATTCATCGGACATGTCCGGTGTACACCGGACTGTCCGGTGTAACTGCGGGGCAACGACTACGACAGTGCCAACGGCTACCTGCAGCGCATTTATTGCGCGCCAGCGCGCGCAGAGGTCAGGCACGCCCATGCTGGCGCACCGGACACTCTACAGTACATGTCCGGTGCACCACCGGACATCCAGGCGGGCCCAGAAGACAGAGCTCCAACGGTCGGAACTCAATGGCTTTGGTGACGTGGCTGTCGCACCGGACATGTCCGGTGTGCACCGGACTGTCCGGTGCACCATGCGACAGACAGCCCCACCAAATGGCTAGTTTGGTGGTTGGGGCTATAAATACCCCCAGCCACCCCACATTCAAGTCATCCAAGTTTTCCACTTCTCAACCACTTACAAGAGCTAGGCATTCAATTCTAGACACACCCAAGTGATCAAATCCTCTCCACTTCCACACAAGGCTTTAGTGATTAGAGAGAGAGATTTACCGTGTTCTTTTGAGCTCTTGCGCTTGGATTGCTTCTTTTCTTTCTCACTTGTTCTTGTGATCATAAACTCATTTGTAACCGAGGCAAGAGACACCAATTGTGTGGTGGTCCTTGCGGGGAAGTTTTATTCCCGGGTTGATTTGAGAAGAGAAGCTCACTCGGTCCACAGGACCGTTTGAGAGAGGGAAAGGGTTGAAAAAGACCCGGCCTTTGTGGCCTCCTCAACGGGGAGTAGGTTTGCAAGAACCAAACCTCGGTAAAACAAATCCACGTGTCACACTCCTTATTCGCTTGTGATTTGTTTTTCACCCTCTCTCTCGGACTCATTATTATTTCTAACGCTAACCCGTCTCGTAGTTGTGTTTATATTTGTAAATTTTAGTTTCGCCCTATTCACCCCCCTCTAGGCGACTTTCACCCAGCAAGTCCTTCGCGAGCGTGCTGGCGTCGTGCGTTTGCCTGATATTGGCGTGTTGCGGGGAGGCGGCGCTCGCCTTCGTCTCAGACGCGAGGTCGATGCCCGACGCGCCCTCCGTTGGGGCACCGGCGCCGTCGACTCGCTCGACAGCCAACGAGGTGCCGCTTCCCGCTTGGCCTTGGTTGCCCCGCCTCCTCCTCCGTCGGCGGGGGAGGGGACGGGACAAGCCCGAATGTCGTCATTCCACCACGTGGGGAAGGCGTCGTCGATTTCCCCGCCGGCGAGCGGGTTGTCGACCGCCATTGTCGCTGTCGCACGGCGGGGAAGGAGTATCATGTCGTAGCTGCCGTCGAGGGACATGAACTCAAGATTCCCGAAACAGAGCACCGTTCCGGGCTGGAAAGGTCGCTGGAGACTGCCCATCTGGAGCTTGACGGGAAGCTGTTCGTCAACACGCAGCAGGCCGCTACCTGGCGTGCCAACTGTCGGTGTTTCGAAACCCGGGGGGGTCCCTGGACCGACGAGTGAATTGTCGCCGCGTGCCCTAGCCCAGATGGGTCGACGCAAGGCGGAACACGAAGGGGGGGAAAGGAAGCAGCCGGAGGGAGGCAGACGTGAGAGAGTGGATCCCGCGGCCTTCGTGTTAGCCCCGCGCCTGAGTCGGGTGCGCTTGCAGTAGGGGGATACAAGTGTCCACGTGGGAGTGGGAGCGAGAGGCCTTGCGCGAGCGCCGTCCCGTCCTTCTCCGCGCGGGCCAACCTTTTGTAAGAGGGCCCTGGTCCTTCCTTTTATAGGCGTAAGGAGAGGATCCAGGTATACAATGGGGAGCGTAGCAGAGCGCTACGTGTCTAGCGGAGGAGAGCTAGCGCCCTAAGTATACGCCGTCGTGGCAGCCGGAGAGGTTTTGGCACCCGGTTCGTGTGGTGTCGTGGCCGTCTGAGGAGCGCTGGAGCCTGGCGGAAGGACTGCTGTCGGGGTTGTTGAGTCCTTGCTGACGTCCTCTTGCTTCCGTAAGGGGGCCGAGAGCCGCCGTCGTTATAGAGCGTGCGGGGCGCCATTATTGCCTATCTGGCGGAGCGGGCCAGATGGGACACCGGTCTTGTTCCCCGTAGCCTGAGTTAGCTCGGGGTAGGTAATGATGGCGCCTCCTGTCGACGTGGTCGGTCCGCGCCCTAGGTTGGGCGATGTGGAGGCTCCTCCGAGGTCGAGGTCGAGTCTGTCTTCCGTGGCCGTGGTCGAGTCCGAGCCCCTGGGTCCGGCGAGGCGGAGACCGTCGGCTGAGGCCAGGGCTGAGTCCGAGCCCTGGGGTCGGGCGAAGCAGAGTCCATCGTCTCCTAGGGCAGAGCCCATGTCCGAGCCCTGGGGTCGGGCGAGGCGGAGTTCGTCGTCTTCCGGGGTTGAGCCCATGTCCAAGCCCTGGGTCGGGCGGAGCAGAGTTCACCGTCTTCCGGGGCTGAGCCCAAGTCCGAGCCCTGGGTCGGGCGGAGCGGAGTTCGCCGTCTTCCGGGGCTGAGCCCGAGTCCAAGCCCTGGGTCGGGCGGAGCGGAGTTCGCCATCTTCCGGGGCTGAGCCCGAGTCCGAGCCCTGGGTCGGGCGGAGCGGAGTTCGCCGTCTTCCGGGGCTGAGCCTGAGTCCGAGCCCTGGGTCGGGCGGAGCGGAGTTCGCCGTCTTCCGGGGCTGAGCCCGAGTCCGAGCCCTGGGTCGGGCGGAGCGGAGTTCGCCGTCTTCCGGGGCTGAGCCCGAGTCCGAGCCCTGGGGTCAGGCGAGGCGGAGTTTCCTATGATGCCCGAGGCCGGCCTTGGCTGCTGTCAGCCTCACTCTGTCGGGTGGCTCAGCAGTCAGAGCGGCGCAGGCGGCGCAGGCGGCGCAGGGGGGTCCTCGGGCGAGACGTAGGTTCTCCGAGGTCGGCTTCCCTTGCCCGAGGCTAGGCTCGGGCGAGGCACGATCATGTCCCTTGAATGGAGCGATCCTTGACTTAATCGCACCCATCAGGCCTTTGCGGCTTCGTGCTGATGGGGGTTACCAGCTGAGATTTAGGGGTCTTGAGGGTACCCCTAATTATGGTCCCTGACTCCATGGCGTGCAGCTTCTCCATAGCCACAAGCGCAGCGGCGCGGTCGCCCCGCATGATGAGGACCCTGGCTAGGGACGGCATCTTGAGGACCAAATACCTGTAATGGGCAATGGCCATGAACCGGTACATGGCCGGCCTGCCAATGATGGCATTGAATGGGAGGTTAACCTCCGTAACGTCGAACTGGACGTTCTCCGTGCGGAAGTTTTCCTCTATCCCGAATGTAACCAGGAGCATGATGCTCCCAAGGGGATACACCAGTTGTGCGCCCACTCCGGAGAATGGACGAGAGGGTCCCAGTTGGGACCCTGGGATCTACAGCTGCCTGAACGCAGCGTGGCTTATGACGTTGAGCCCAGCCCCACCGTCGATCAGGACATGATGCAGCTTGATGTTGGCGATGACAAGGGCGATGATGAGCGGCAGTATGTCGGCCCCTGCCATGTTCTCGAGGCAGTCGGACGCCCCGAAGGAGATAGTTGTGCTCCGCCACCGCTGGTGTGGGGCTGCCTTCAGGACCCCTAGGGTCACCGACAGGACCTCACGGCGCAGGGACTTCACGTTCCTACGGGAGGTGAGCTCCCAGCTTCCGCCGTACATTACGTACAGCTTCTTGAGGCGGTCGGTATCATCACCAGAGTCAGAGTCTCCAGTAAGGATGCCCTTGAGGACCTGCTCGGGGGACTGGTACCTGAGGTCCCGTTCCCCGTGGCCACATCACCGTCGTCGACCCTCTCCTTACTAGGCCGGCGACGAGGTGGAGAGCCATCCTTGGAAGTCTGCTCGCGCCGCTCGCTGACGCGCTTCGCGAGCTTGATGGTCTCGCGGCACTCCGCGGCGCTGTGGCGGCTGTTGGGGTGCACAGGGCATGAGCCGCTGTTGCCTCCCTGTGGCTGTGGGCACTTGTTGCGCTCGTTCTGGCCCCCAGTCGCGGCTGCGACGACCGGAGCAGCAGACGGTGGCTTCTCGTGGCCGCGGTTCTTCTTCTTCTTTTTGCCGTCTTGGGTGATGGCACCCGAGCCACCCATCTGGGCGACTCCGGTCTATGGTGCCGAGTGCCATGCAGGACCCTCGACAGCTCTGGCACACTTGTCGGCCAGAGCGAAGAGCATGGTGACAGTTTCCACGTCATGCGTGGCCAACTTCTCCAGCATCTTTTCATCACGTACCCCCTAGCGGAAAGCGGTGATGATGGAAGCATCGGAGATACGGGGTATAGTCCCTCGTACCTTAGTGAAGCGGGAGATGAAAGCCCGGAGACTTTCCCCAGATTCCTGCCTCACTACATGGAGGTGCGCCTCCACGCCATGCTGCTGATAAGCGCTGGCGAAGTTCGCTGTGAACCGCGCACAGAGCTCTTCCTAGGAGTAGATCGATCCTAGGGTGAGGTTCATGAGCCAGGTCTAGGCTGGCCCAGACAAGGCTACATGGAAGTATGTTGCCATTAAAACAGTGTCTCCACCTGCTGTTGTAATGGCGGTGACGTATACCTGCAAGAATTCCAACGGATTTGACGTACCGTCGTACTTCTCCGGCAGGTGTGGCCGGAACTTGGATGGCCAGGCCGCCGCACGGAGATGATCCGCCAGTGCGGCGCAGCCCACGCCGGCCAATGGGACACCCGCCTAGATCCGGGCGCCCGTTGGAGTTTGCGGTGCAACCTCAGCGAAGTCATAGTCGAGGTTGCGATCCTCGACGTTTAGCCGGCGCTCACGCGCCCTCTCTAGAGAGACGCGGGCATCCTCGCCTGCATGCCTGCGGTTGAGTTCTGCCTGCAGGTCATCAGACCTCTCTAGAGAGACTGGAGCGTCCTCTCCCGCACGCCTGCGGTTAAGCTCCGCCCACAGGTCCTCCGCCAGTGCGGCCCTCACCGAGGGTGAGCGCACTGACACCGACGCCTCATGTTGACACCGGGATGACCGAGGCCTGGGCCTGGCTGAGCCAGAATGCGCCATGCCGAGTAGACGGTCAACATCGTCACGCCACTGCTTCATGGCCCCCGGTGAGGCCATGGAGCTAGGAGGATGGCGCAGCACTTCCCTAGCCGCAGATAGCGCCCCAGGCGCAGCCCTTGACGCTCTAGACGTCTGCGTAGGAGTGTGCTGCCGCGCAGAGTGCACAGCAGCAGCACCAGGCGTAGGGCGGTTGAAGGCCTGTGGTGTGGAAGAGGCAACTTCTTCCTCCATCGGGAAGTCTTCGGGATCGAAGTCATGGTGCTCGACGATATGGACCATGGTGTCGAGCAGGAAAACAAGCAAAAACCTAATGCCAAGACCCCCTACCTGGCGTGCCAAATGTCAGAGAGGAAATTCTCTGGCTAGCGGAACGCACCCGCCCTAAATCCTAAGATGAGGAGGGGGCCTAAGCGTTTTGCCTGTCTGCTAGATGGACGATGAACACAAGAGCACACAAGGGTTTAGAGTGGTTCAGGCCGCCGGAGCGTAATACCCTACTCCACTGTGTGTTGTATTGAGCTTGAGAGCTTGTATGAATTTGTGAGTCTGAGAGTCTGTGTGAATCTGAGTTGGGTCTAATTGAGTCTGAGTGAGTGTAAGTGAGTCTCCCTTGTAACGTCGTGTGCCCTCCTTTTTATAGCTCAAGGGGGGCACGTACAAAGATGCTGAGCCCCGACATGTGGGTCCAGGAGCAAAACGAAGGGAATACATTATAGAAGTAACTAATACGAGTACGCCTGAGCAATCTCCTGGCGCCATGTTGTCCGTAGTCCATGTAGTGTTGACATGCTGCGGCTGCTTCCTTGGTAACGCGAGAGTAATGATGGGCGTAGTGCACGCGGCAGCATGGGCGTACTGCCTGCCAGTGGAATGGACAGGCACGCCGCCTGTGGAATGGACTGGTTGCCGCCTGCCCGTGGAATGGATAGGAATCATTAAATGCGGAAGCGACACATTGCCTGCCAGTGGAATGGACAGGCGGCGCGCCTTGTCCGCAATAAATGCAGAGGTCATGCAGCCCAGAGGCCTTATGTCAGGCTCCGCCCGTTGGCTTATGTCACGTGCGCCGTGCCACGTGGCAGCATTGGGGCTCCGCTTGAGCGAGGAGCAGAAGCGTACACGGTATGGTCCGGACACGTGTCGGCTCTGGACCCCGCCTAGCCTTGATTAAGGCCTGGGTATTCTTTGTCCCAGAACCCCAGGACCCTGCTGTGAGTGGCCCGGACCCCACACAGAGGGGTCCAGAACCCATCCTAGGGGTCTGGTTTGCGCCCGTTGAGGTCCTGGACCTTACCCGGAGGTCCGGTCTATATATACAGGGGTCCTGCACTTTCCCATGGGGGTCCGGACCCACTGTTGATACCTTGGAGTATATCGTCTTCTCTGGCCACGTGGTGGTCCCGGAGCCCTCCATGTGGTGGGGTCGGGCGCTGTTTACCACGTGACTAGAGATAGCCGCGTGGGTATCGCGTCTTCATACTGTAGTAAGGGGTACCCCTGTTTCTGGGTACCGACACTTGGGTTCTCGTTCATGCGCAGAGATGAACGTCAACGAGGAAGGGCTCGGCGAGCAGGGAACGACGAGGTTTGGACGAGGTTCGGGCACGTCTCCGGTGAGGCACGACGGCGAGCTCCAGCGGCGTTCCACGGACAACGGGACGGGCGGCGACGGCGTGGATGAACTCTGGCGACGGCATGGACGAGCAAGGAGTGTGAGAAAGAGAGAGGGAGCTCGGGGAGAAAGAGAGCTCGGTTGTGGGAGGGAGAAGAGAGGAGCTAGGCGTCCAATTTATAGAGAAGAGGGAGGGAGAGGAAGGGTCGGCCGGTGTCATGCCATTGATGGCATTCAAGGAGCTTGAATGGAGGGAGGGATTAACGGACGCAGTAAACTCCATAACGCGGGGGAATGGACGGTCGCGCGGGACGGTTTGCGGCTCGGGTGGGCTGCGCGGCGTGTGCGAGGCTGCTCGGTCGGCGTTGGGCGTCCTGGGTCGCGCGACTTCTGGCGGTGCTGCTCGGTCGGTCGGGGTTGGGCTGGCGGCGCCCTGGCGCTTCAGTCGAGCGGCTCGGTGTGCATGGCGCGGGTCTAGGCGCCGGGGCTCTGGGCGTGCGTCGGTCCTTGGCGCCCGCGGTCTTGGCAGTGTCCTGGTCGCTCCTGGCGGCCGATCGGCGCGGGGTACAGGGCGTCTGGCGCTGGAGTGTGGAAGCAGGGAGAGAGAGAAGGGCAGGTGGGGCCCGCGCGCAAGAGGAGGAAGGGGAGCAGGCGGTGGCAGATGCTGCCAGGGAGAGGGAGGCGCGGTTAGGGTTAGGTCAGGGGGCGCGACCGGCTCCTTGTTGGGTCCTGGTGGGCTTTAGGTTAGTTAGGTTTTTTTTCTATTTCTTTTTCTAATTTCAAAAACATATTTTAAATAACCCTAAAATTTATAATAAAAACCAAAATTATTTTTAAATAAAATATTTATTTTTGTACTAATTATTATATTATTTATTTGGATTTTTATTTAACAAGAAATGTTATTCAATAACCAAAATCACTTATGAGCAATCAAAAATCATTCCAAATGCAAATAAATGACAAACACTTAAAAGCAAATTCATTACCATAATTACCATTAATAACTAAATGTATTATTTTTATTTGATAATTTTTATGGTGTTGTAGATGTATATATGGTTGTATCCGTGAGGGTGGCCTTTGATTTGGTTATACCAGAGTATTTATTTCACTTGAGAGAGTAGTATTGCAATGTTCTGAAGAGTTGTTCAGTATTTTGAGGAACAAAGAAGATAAATACTTGCGTAAGGTTTGCACAACTTATCATTTGAAAGGGGTTACTATGTTTGGTTGTGATGATGTGATGCATATAGCTCATGCTGAAACTAATCATCTTTGTTGATTAGAACGGCTAGGCGGCTAGCAGTTGTAGAAGTTGCAGTAATTACAGAAAAAAAAAAGGATGGATGGAAGCAATCTAATATGTGCATGCAAAATTTGGGTTTGAACAAGAACTTATGGTAAGAGAAACATGCGCTTGAATAGTATGTGTTGCAGACTCAAAGGAGTTCTGGAGAGAGGTTTCGATCCTTTTCTTTTTCTGAACACAGAATCAAGAGGATTTGTTTGTTTTTAATGCTAACAGAGAATGTTAGCAGGAGTGACACTGTCTGTTGGAGCAGGATTCTGCGAGGAATCCGCTTATCCATAGACAGCAAAATTTTTAGTGATAAATAGGGCACGCTCTTAACTTTGCATACGGAGTTTGGGTACCAACTGTCTGCCAGCCGCCGGCGCCAAATACAGGTGAGGGGTGGGGCTTCGTCAGTCGTTGCACGCACAGGTAAAGATTGATGATTTGATGTAACTTTGAACCGCTCTAACTAACTAAATCGTCCTCGAGTGTGCGGCGGGTGCGAGCAACAAGGCCGTCCGCTCCTTGTTCGTCCCTGCATGTGTTCCGTTCGGTTCCATCAATTCCACCACGAAATAAGGCTGTATAAATCTTTCCGGGGCGCTCCCTCTTTCTCCTGCATCGCCGGACGGAACCAAACGGCAAACGCCGCTGCGCTCTCTCCTTCTCGTCCTGAGACCCCCCAGAGCGAGAGGGAGGGGCACCCTGAGGAGCCTGTCGTTTTGATCGGTGTCTCTCTGCCCCCGATCCCGCGAGGAGAGAACAACCTGGAGAAAATGGCGCCGATATCCGGAGCCACGGCAGTCCTTGTGATGGCCGTCGTCGCCACGCTCGCCGCCGCGGCTAACGCCCTGGCCCCTGCCCCAGCACCTGGTACCAGTGACGGTCAGCTCTCAGACGATCCTTTGTTTTTTTCCACTCTTGTTGCATGTTTATTTTCTCTCTCGTCTTCTTGGTGGGGGGTAGCACTACGCAGCTACGTTGTTTGCGTCCAAGAACAAAGCCTGATTCACGTTTTTTTTTTTTTGCAGGAACAAGTGTAGACCAGGGAATCGCCTACGTGCTCATGCTGGTGGCGCTTGTCCTCACCTACCTCATCCACCCATTGGACGCCTCCTCCGCCTACAAGCTCTTTTAAAACCATCCGCTTTGTAATTTGGCGCCAATCGAGGGTGTCATTAACGGTGTTCGATTATTAATCGATCCAGTTTGCCCCCCACAACTAGAAAAGGAAAAAAAATGCACACATCTTATCCTCGCTACTTCTAGGATCTTTTCATCTGTCTTAATTTCAATCGAGGGCGAGGCCGGAAGAAGCCAAGTTATTGCAAATACTCGTTAAGCCTTGTTTAGTTATTTCCATTTCATTTTGATTAAATGGGATTGAAAGAAGTTAGCACGAATTTTGATTTGCTATAGATTTAAAGATACCTAATCTTGTTCAATCCACATGGATTAAGATTAAATCGAAAAAGGCCTTTAGGGGACCAATTTTTTTTAGTTCATCTACATGATACAACAATGGCGTGCAATACTAGTGGTTGTTTCAGTAATTCAATTATCTGATATGATCTCCACCGGCATATCCTGAAGAGTAGAAAATTATAGGAAAGCATCTCAAAAAATTCCATGGTTGCAAGAGACTGACAACATTGTCCAATGTATCCATTTGGAGCATATTAATTTGTAAATATAAATCCAAATAAGCATGCCACTATAACATTCTCAACTTTTACCTACATTTTTTATGAGTGAGTTATAGTTATTGTGCTCCTTTTCTAGGTATCTATCTTCTGCTATATAAAGCACATGTTGCTTCAGGCACTCGGCAAAGCCTGGAAAACACTCGACGAACTCATTGCCGAGTGTGGCTCTTGGCAAAGAAGTCTCGATGAATTGTACATCGGCAACGGCTTCTTTGTCGAGTACTTTTTATCGTGTACTCGACAAAGGCTTTGCCGAGTGTCACCTGGTACTCGGCAAAGAAAAGTCGCCGGCACAGCGCCATGTGACGGTGACGGAGCCTTTGCTGAGTGTCTGCTGGACCAGCGCTCAGCAAAGAAGGCTCCAATGGGCCCCTTTGCTAGTTTCTTTGCTGAGTGCTCCAAGAGGCACTCGATAAAGACTCCGTCTTTACAGAGTGCCTGCTAGACTAGCGCTCGGCAATGGGAGCACCGGTGGACCCCTTTGCTATGCCCTTTGTCGAGTGCTTTAAGAGACATTCGGCAAATGTTGCTTCTATGCCGAGTGTCGCAGCCACAACACTTGGCAAAGAAGCTTTACCGGTTCCCAGGTGTGCCTTCTTTGCCGAGTGCTATGGACATGATACTCGGCAAAGTACCTCTTTACCGAGTGTTACACTCTGCAAAATGACCAGAATATCCCTTTTTATTTGTGTTTATTATTCCATCCAAACAAACAAAAGATATATCACAGAATAATCACATACATCATACACACCATATATCTCACAAAGACCACAAATCTCACAAATATCACCACATCAAACAAGTTGGGCACAAAGTATCTCAGCGATGTGGGCAGCTGGAATGGTTCGGCGATAGGCTGGGTGATCCATGAGGGTTGTTCGATGCCGCCGATTATCCCTGCACGGAGAAGGGATTGCATGTGTGAGACCAGATGAATATATATCATGCAGGACTAGAATTTTTATACTCACGGGAGTATGGAACTGAGCAAGGTTAGCTGTAGGGAACAATAGAGGTGGTGGAGCAAAACCCTGTGCGGCGTCAAGGCTCTGTATGTACTGAAACATCTCCGCCATCCTCTGCTGATCTGCCAAGCGAGTCGCCTGCTCTGCCTCCTGCTCCGCCCTCATCCTCGCCTCCATCTCTATCTATACCCTCCTTTCTTCTTCTAGCTGGACCTATAATATTTCACCCCAATGTTATTATAATGCAAAGATAAGGTATATAACTTAATGAATGACGAGTTACAGAAGCACTAACCTAGAGTTCTTGGATGCGATACTGTGAGTTGTCCTATCGAGGTCACATGGCTGGGCTCGCGCTCGTGCTCCTTGCTCGCACCTGAGACAGGGTGGGAGTGAAGGATGAGTCGATTGCCCCTCGGCAATCTAGTACCACTCATGACTCCTGCCTCCTCTGACCCTCATGAGGACATCTCCGTCTATGTCATCAGTCCTCCAATCATAATTTGTCCCATGAACCTGTTGTGTCATGGTAGTGTACTCACTGAGGCAGCTGTAGACGACGGCGTTGCTATACGCCAAGGGCCCATCCTCCGAGTTTTAGGTGACATCGAACGTCGCCTTGCCCTTGTGGGCCATAGCATACACCAAGAAGATGGAGCAAAGTTCGCTACTATGTGACACCGACTGCGAGAAAACCTACTAATCGAAAGTTAGACTAAATTAAAGAGAGCGAGTACCCATGCTTCTACGTATTTGTCGAGGCTACGACTGTCTTGGTGGTCGGAGGGACCTTGCATCATCAAATGTCGTTCTCGGCTAGTGTTGTGAGCCTTGTCCCACTCGGTCGAGCACCACCTTTGCACCATCTGCTCCTAGCACTCAGGATGTGCGACACACCAATAAGGAATCATCTACCAAAAAACAAGCACAAAAAACCAGAATATAAAATTAAGCATATTTAATATCAATATTAATGTTTTGTATTTACCTGCAAGTACTGGTCTGGAGTCAGCGACATGGTCCGGGCATCCTTCTTCCTCACCTTCTCCCTAAGGATGGAGCTACAGTAAGTCACGAGGACACGAAGTCTGAGGGGTGGCCTGAGGTGTCTGCTGAGTAGGACGTTGGTAAGACTGCTGCCCTCTGCAAGAACGAGTTGATGTACCCTGGGGTGGAGCAACGCGAGGACGTATGCTGCTGCTCCCCTGGCCCTGGATGATGGCCTTCCTCTTTCATCTTGCCAAGCTGAACACGTTTGTGTTCAAGTGCTATGGCCTTGTCCAGAAGCTTCTGGAAAGATGGAAAGGTGTGAGACATCAGCTGGTACTGGAGTGGTCCAATAAGTCCCTCTAGGAACTGCTCCTGTTTCCTATCATCATCAGCAACTTCCTCTGGAGCATACCTTGACGCTGAATGAATTTATCTCTATATTCACTCACTGTCATATTCCCCTACTTAAGTGAGAGGAATTCCTTCTTCTTGATCTTCATCAGCCCAGCAGGAATGTGATAATTTCTGAAATTAGCTGCAAATTCTGCCCAGATGATAGTATCGGCAGCGGCGTGAGCAGCACAATATGAATCCCACCAGTCTGCAGTGGGGCTAGTGAGACGGTCTGATGCATATAGGACCTTCTCCCTGTCAGTGCACTGAGCGATGTTGAGCATTTTCTCCACTATCTTCAGCCAATCATCTGCCTGTAGTGGATCTGGAGAGCTGGAGAAGGTAGGCAGCTTATGAATCATGAACTCCCGGTGCTTATCCCTAGGTGGAGCTGGTTGTGGGGGATAGATATCCCCCGGGTCCACTAAAAGAGTAAAAGGACCTCACGAAAGGCCCAAGGGCCCAATAAATCGTGAGGTTATTCTTTCGTGGGCCTGGGGAAAAACAACCAGCAACGCAGGGCGACATAAGGCCGGATTGGTGCAAACCCGGACGGCCCAAAGCGTCGAGCGATTGGCTGCAACAGAGATCCGACTTTCCCGCGTCGGGGCCTCCATGCACCGAAGCCACGTGAAGATAAGTCGGCGAGGGTTACGTAAAGGATAATCTCGAGAGGTTCACTATCTTTTAGCCACTTGTTGTTATCTTATCCATGTGTACTGCCCCACGGTCGAGTATATAAGGCCTAGGGGGCACCCCTTCAGAACGATCGACCCATTACTTAGCTACCCACATCAACTCTCTGTATTCTCGATCCAGAGAGCTCTCTTGTAACCATATCCACCAAGCATACTCATCAGGACGTAGGGTGTTACGCATCACTAAGCGGCCTGAACCTGTAAATCTTGTCCACCGTCCCTCGTGCGATCGGCACGAACCATTCTGCTACAGTTGTCGACACCTTCCTACTCCTAAAACACCTTGAGGGGCAACCCCGGGTGTGCGGTCGGACCCTAAACCCCGACAGCTGGCGCGCCAGGTAGGGGGTGTGTCGACAATCTAAGCTAGCTCAATGGCCGTCTCCTTCTACAGCAAGATCGCCCTATGCCCCGGATCTATGTTCCGCTTCGGAACAATCTCATTTGTAGCGGACGAAGAAGGAATTCTGCACCGTATCGCGGATCCGCCGGAAAAGGAATCTTCCTCAACAAACTCCGAAAATACCGGAGAAGTGCAATCTCCGGCTCCCCGAAAGAAGGTCACTACGACGGCAGCACCGTTCTACCCCGACGTCCTCTTCATCGGAAGGGCGGAATCGCCCGCCATCTCCGACGACGAGCCGACTGTACCCGGGGAGGAACCGCCTCAGCGAGAGTCCCGTCGACGGAGGAACCGGCGCAGGAACGTTCGACGACATCACGCAGCCGGAGAGCGGGATCCAGAGCAACCTGTCTCGCGAGACGAGGTCTCGGAGGTAGGAGAAACCCCGGAAGAACGCGTCTTCAGAGAGCGAAGGAACTCCCGACGACGTGATCGCCGACGAGCTCAGGAACAGGCTGAGCAGGATGCAAGGCAACGTCGAGAGAATCCACTCTTCGGGCGCAATCTGAACCCCGACTTCGCCCGAGCCATGAACACGCCGAGCGAAGTCGGAGGGGTGCTAGCTCGGATAGCGGAAGGACTTCCTCGGACTCCTGACGCCGACGGCTACCGACGACTGTTCACCCAGGCGGCCAACCATCTTCTACCGCTAGCTCACCCGCCGAACGATCTACGACACGCCATCAACAGTCGCCGAGACGCGCGGAGCTCCATCAATGCTTCGCGGGAACGGCGGCATGAGAACGAAATTCATCGTCGAGAGGAGTACGACAGGGATCATGGCGCCCCGACTCAGAGCCAAGCTACCAGGACTGAGTCGGCAACGGCTTCAACTGGCGGAACCTCCCGGGGACGGTCGAGGAATCACAACCACAACTCCCCTCCCCGGGACAGACATCGACCCCGACGACAGGAGGACACGTGCGGAGTGTCCGCCCTTACTCCGCGCCTTAGGGCCATCCAATGGCCTCCCAACTTCAAGGTATCCAATGTTGACAAATATGAACCTAAGCAGGATCCATGGGGTTGGCTAGCCGTCTACACCACCGCTGCTCGAGCTGCCGGAGCGTCCGAAGACGTGATGACCGCGTACTTACCCATAGTCCTTGGGCAAGACGCGCTGCAATGGCTGCGACATCTACCACGACACTGCATCGACGTCTGGGGAGATTTCAGTCGGCGCTTCACCGCCAACTTCCAGTCCCTCTCCGACAAGCCGGCGCAGCCGTGGGACCTTAAATCCATCAAGCGCCGGGGGGACGAAACTCTCCGGTCGTACCTCAAGAGGTTTCAAACCATGAGGAATCGTATCCCCGATGTCACGGAGGCGGCCGTGATCGAGGACTTCTACCGAGGATCTAATGATTCGGTTTTCGTCCGAGCCATACTACAAAAGGCGCCGATCACCTCGGAGGAGCTGTTCCGGGAAGCCGACCTCTACATCACCGCCGACGAGCGAGCCCAGGATCTCATCGGAGGAGCAAAGCCCGCGCCGGCAGCACCACGACGCGACACGAACCAGCAACCTGACAAGCGGTGGGAGAAGAGGCCACGCGAAGAAGTGCACGCCGCCGGACCACCTGCCTCTCGCGCTCGAGGAGGACCTCGTGGAGGCGAACGTACGCTGGACGACATCCTCGACGCCCAGTGCCCGTACCACAAGGACATGCGCCACACTCTTCGTAACTGCCGAGACTTCAAGCACTCCGTCGGACACGGCCGACCCTTCCAACCTCTACCTCCTCCTCCGCCGAGGGGAGGACCAGATGAACCACGACAACCCCATCGGCAGGAGGAGGGAGGAGGAGGAGGAGCTTTCCCACGCGTTGACAGGGAGGTCAACGTCATCTTCGGCGGACACGGATCGCAGGAGAACAGAAGACAGCAAAAGCTCAATGATCGCCAGATACTGGTGGCGACCATCGGCCCTCCCACTCCATACCGGTGGTCGGAGCACCCGATCACCTTCACTCGGGTGGATCAATGGCTCAACTTCGACCACCCGGGCAAGTACCCGCTTCTCGTCGATCCGGTGATCCGAGAGAGCCGGGTGAAAAAGGTGTTAGTGGACGGGGGGAGCAGCATCAACATCACCTTCCCCCGGACACTCCAAAGCTTGGGAGTTCATCTCAAAGAGCTCCACGAGTCGGACACTCCTTTCTTCGGCATCGTGCCGACGGAAGGGGAATACCCGCTGGGCCACATCTACATGCCGGTCACCTTTGGAACTCCGGAGAACTACAGAACCGAGTTCCTAAGGTTTGAAGTGGCAAACTTCGACTGCGGGTACAACGCCATCATCGGGAGGCCTGGATTGGCCAAGTTCATGGCCATTCCACATTACACCTACATGATACTAAAGATGCCAGGACCGCAAGGGATCATAACTGTGCGCACCGACTTCCAAGGCGCCGCAGAATGTTTCCGAGTGGCTATTCAAGCAGCCCTCACCGCCAAGCCATCGACAGCTCCCTCCGCAATGGCGAACTCTAAGCCCGAGGAGGACCTCGCAATACCAGCAAATGAAGCTCAGACCGCGACCTCTATGCGGCCGACTGAAGAGACCAAGAGAATCAACCTGGGGTTCGCTGATGAGCGCAAGACGGCCATCATCAGCTCCAGTTTGGATGACAAATAGGAAAGCGCGCTCGTCCGGTTTCTGCAAGATAACCGAGATGTATTCGCATGGCAACCTGCGGATATGCCGGGAGTCCCGAGAGAACTGGCCGAGCACAAACTGAAAGTTTTTCCCCAGGCGAGGCCGATTCGACAGAAATTACGTCGTTTCACGCCTGATAAGAGGGAAGCCATTCGCGCCGAGTTAGCTCGCTTGGTTGCGGCTGGATTCATTAGAGAAGTATTACATCCCGAGTGGTTAGCCAATCCTGTTCTTGTACTCAAAAAGAATAAAGTGGACTGGCGCATGTGTGTTGATTATACTGATCTCAACAAACACTGTCCGAAGGATCCTTTCGGGCTCCCGAGGATAGATCAGGTGGTGGACTCCACCGCTGGATGTTCTATGCTGTCTTTCCTGGATTGTTATTCTGGATATCATCAGATTAGTCTGGCGAAGGAAGATGAAGAAAAAATGGCATTCATTACTCCATTTGGCGCTTTCTGTTATACCTCCATGCCGTTTGGCCTCAAAAACGCTGGAGCGACTTACCAGAGAGCTATTCAAACATGCTTAGCCGATCACTGGGGCAAGCGTGTGGAGGCTTATGTGGATGACGTGGTGATCAAAACACAGGACTCAAAAGACTTCATCGAAGATTTGCAACTGGTTTTCAACAGCCTGAGGCGGTATAGATGGAAGCTTAATCCCGAGAAATGTGTTTTTGGGGTACCAGCCGGAAAGTTGCTCGGATTTATTGTCAGCCACCGGGGAATTGAGGCTAATCCGGATAAGATTGAAGCTATCATGAAGATGGAAGCACCTCGATCACAGAAGAAGGTTCAGCGACTTACTGGATGCATGGCAGCCTTAAGCAGATTTATATCCAGGCTGGGGGAAAAGGTTTGCCGTTTTACAAGTTACTCAAGAAGGTGGATAAATTTCAGTGGACTTCAGAAGCACAAGAAGCTCTAGATGCTCTGAAAAAATTCTTGACAACACCGCCAGTACTGAAACCACCTCGGCGAGCTACATCAACTCAACCAGCCGAAGATTTGCTATTGTACATCTCTTGCACGACTCACGTGGTGAGCACCGCGTTGGTAGTCGAGCGAGTAGAAGAAGGGCATGCCTATCCAATACAACATCATGTCTACTTCATTAGTGAAGTCCTCGGCCCCTCAAAGAAAAAGTATCCTCAAGTTCAGAAACTATTGTATGCAGTACTTCTAACTGCCCGCAAGCTGCGTCACTACTTTGACGACCACAAAGTCATAGTAGTCACAAGTTTTCCAATAGGGGATATTCTTCACAACAAGGAAGCCATCGGTCGAATAGCCAAGTGGGCCTGCGAGCTGGGATCTCATGACATCGAGTTCCGACCTCGCACCGCCATCAAAACTCAAGCACTGGTTGATTTCGTATCGGAGTGGACTGAACAACAAGTACCAGACAACCCAGAGACTGCAGAAGTATGGCGAATGTATTTTGATGGTTCACTCAAGCTGCAGGGAGCAGGAGCGGGGATTCTTTTCACTGCACCCGGAGGCGAACACCTCAAGTACGCCCTCCAGCTGCTATTCCCGGCCTCCAACAATGCAGCCGAGTATGAAGCTTTGATCCATGGATTGAACATTGCCATATCATTGGGCGTCAAAAGATTAATGGTATATGGGGATTCTCTGGTAGTCATCAGCCAGATAAATAAGGAGTGGGATTGCTCAAACGATTCGATGGGAAGATACTGCACTGCCGTCCGAAAACTGGAGGATAAATTCGAGGGTCTAGAATTTCATCATGTGGAAAGAGATCGGAACACGGCAGCCGATGTACTGTCCAAGCTAGGGTCCAGTCGAGCTCAGGTCCCACCCGGGGTTTTTGTGCAAGAAATTCTACAGCCAAGTATCTCATTGGATCAAATGGAAGAGTGCAACATCATAGATCAACCCGAGTCAGATCCCGATGACTGGAGAAAGCCAATCATTAAGTACATAAGGAATGAAGAAGAACCAGACGATAAGAACTCGGCAGAGCGCATTGCAAGACAGTCAGCTCACTATACACTTATTGGGGAGACATTATACAGAAGGGGTGCATCAGGTGTCTTCATGAAATGCATTCTCCCATCCACTGGAAAGCAACTCTTAGAAGAGGTCCATGCTGGGCAGTGTGGAATTCACGCAGCCTCCAGAACACTAGTCGGGAAGGTCTTCAGGTCAGGGTTCTATTGGCCAACAGCAAAGAATGATGCAGCCGAGTTAGTTCAGAGGTGCGAAGCCTGCCAATACTTATCAAAGCAACAACACCTGCCAGCACAGCAGCTGCAGACCATACCAGTGACTTGGCCTTTTGCATGCTGGGGGCTGGATATGATTGGACCTTTCAAGAAAGCTCAAGGGGGATACACTCATGTATTGGTAGCGATTGACAAGTTCACTAAATGGATAGAATTCAAGCCCATTGCCTCCTTAACTTCTGCTAAGGCCGTGGAATTCATACAAGACATAATATTCAGATTCGGGATACCAAACAGCATCATAACTGATTTAGGATCCAACTTCACGAGTTCAGAATTCTTTGACTTCTGCGAGCAAAAGAGCATTCAGATCAAGTATGCATCTGTAGCCCATCCAAGAGCCAACGGGCAAGTTGAGCGAGCCAACGGGATGATATTGGATGCACTCAGGAAAAAGATTTTCGATAAGAACGAAAAATTCGCAGGAAAGTGGATAAGGGAATTACCCTATGTTGTTTGGAGCCTAAGAACCCAACCTAGCCGAGCTTTGCATGGAAACACTCCTTTCTTCATGGTTTATGGGTCGGAGGCAGTGCTGCCTGCTGATCTCAAGTTTGGGGCGCCAAGGCTGATCTTTGAAAGTATAGCAGAAGCTGAGACCACCAGGCTGGAGGACATAGACGTACTCGAAGAAGAACGGCTAAGCGCAGTAATCCAATCAGCAAGATACCAGCAGACTCTAAGGCGCTATCACGACAAGGCTGTGCGGCAACGATTCTTCTCAATAGGGGAGCTCGTCCTTCGCCGAATTCTAACGGGAGAAGGACGACACAAGTTATCACCCTTATGGGAAGGACCCTTCATAGTAGTAGAAGTCACTCGGCCCGGATCATATCGCCTCACTCAGATGGATGGCACGGAAGTTGGGAACTCTTGGAACATAGAGCACCTGAGAAAGTTTTATCCTTAGCCGTACCTCAAAACCGCTGAGATAATGGTGATGTACTCTGTAAAGTGGAAATATGTCATCAATAAAGAAAAGGTTTCAAGGATACTCGATTTATTTACGGTTGACTTGCATTCTTACTTAACTCGGGGTGACCACTATGCCCTGCTAACGGAGCAATCGACTTAAGTCGGCAACGACTTAAGGCGGTGCGACATGCTCACGCTTACTTAACTCGGGGTGACCACTATGCCCTGCTAATGGAGCAATCGACTTAAGTCAGCAACGACTTAAGGCGGTGCGACATGCTCACGCTTACTTAACTCAGGGTGACCACTATGCCCTGCTAACGGAGCAATCGACTTAAGTCGGCAACGACTTAAGCCGGTGCGACATGCTCACGCTTACTTAACTCGGGGTGACCACTATGCCCTGCTAACAGAGCAATCGACTTAAGTCGGCAACGACTTAAGGCGGTGCGACATGCTCATGCTTTACTTAACTCGGGGTGACCACTATGCCCTGCTAACGGAGCAATCGACTTAAGTCGGCAACGACTTAAGGCGGTGCAACATGCTCACGCTTTACTTAACTCAGGGTGACCACTATGCCCTGCTAACGAAGCAATCAACTCAAGTTGGCAGCCACTTAAGACCAACGTAACACGCTCGCGCCTATATAATTCAGGGGATGATTTCCATATCCCACAGACAAAATTCATAGTCATCATGCGTCGTAACTACCAAACTCATTAACTAAAAAATTTTTTTTTACAATGAGAGAGTAACTATGTTATTCAAATAAACCGGTGTCCTCTAACAAATATTCAATCATACAAGCTGCGTGCTTGGAGCACGCGAAATGTTTTCTCTATTTTGCAATGTCTTTTCCAGGAGCAATTGACGAAGAAGGACGACTCGAGGAATCAGAGGCAGCGTTCACGTCAGCCCTTATATCTTCGGGAACGACTACGCCAGGTCTCCTCATCAGGATTCGTCCCGCTCGAATGGCCTTATCCATGGCCCTATCACGCTGGGCTCTCAGAGTACTGGAAGTCTCTTCAGCAACCTTGACAGCCAACTGGGCAGCCTCTAGCTCCTGGGTAACAGATTTCTTGGAAGCACGCAGATTCTTGACGACAACGTCTTTAGCCGATATCAACTCCCGAAGGCGAATCACATCATCCAAGGACTCCTGCAGCTTATAGCGAAGATTGTTTAACTCCTCCATGGAAAAGCGACGACTCCTCTCCAGAATAGTCAACGAGTTGCTAGAATCTCGATACAACCTATCAAGATTGTCACGAGAAGCGGCAAGGATACGTTTTTCTTCCTGCAAGCACAAATCAGTTCCTTCAGAAAACCAGGCAAATAATAGGAGTATAGCAAAGCAAAAGCACAGTTTCGTATATCACCTTTTCAGAGTCGAGCTGAGCATGCAGGGAAGAACTCAACGCATTGGCATCATCTAAGGCGGCAGAGACTTGACTCAGCTCAATCTGACCTTGAGAGTACTTTTCCTCAAGATCAGTGCATCACTGAGACAGTTCAGCCCGATCTTGAGAATGTTTCTCCTCAAGAAGTGTAATCTGTCGAGTCATTCCTAGCAAAAGGTAACCAAACAAAACAAGGTCAGAAGGTAAAACAGTCTACAACAAGCGCGAAGAAAAGAAAAAAGGGCACTAACCAGCGTTAGTCGCCTCCAACTCGGATACACGGCGATGAAGTGACACTGGGTTCCAACACGAAAAAGATGAAGCCACTTCTGGGACAGGAGCACCATGCAATTTCAGCTGGCTGGTCATCCCATCCACCAAAACCTGATGAGAAGAACAGATGAGCATAATGGCAAAAGTTCATGTAAAAGTCAAGCTAAGAAACAGCGCAGTACCTGGAGATTGGAGAAGAACGAAGGGATTCCCAAATCAGGAGAAATCAGATGATAACCAGGCACAAGGTCATCACCCGAAGCAGCTTGCAATGGAACAGTGGGAATCAGTTCATTTCCTTCAACAGAGCCGGATACCCGATCAGTAGGGACGCTGCCCTCCAAAGCGACGCCCCGATCCGAAGTTTGGGCCACCACCATGCAGCCAGAGTGTGGAGGTGACCCAGCGTGAACGTCCATGGAAGCGCCGGAAGGAGACCCTGTTTGAGTACCCTCGGGGACTGGGCCATAGCCGGCACTGCCCACTTGAGCTGGATTATCCCCGGCAGCACCCTCGGGGGCTGGGCAGGAGCTCGCACTCTTCGCCCGGGCTAAGTCATCCCCGACGACACCCTCGGGGGCTGGACATGTATCAACACCATCCTTGGGGTCCAAACTTTCAGCAGTAACCACCTCTAAGGTTGATGGGCCCTCGGCTACTTCCATGGAATCAGGACAATCCAAGTTAACATCCCGACCCTCGAGATCGCGCTCTAAGGTTGACGAGGCATGGGATGACCTCAACCCAGCGTCCGGCACGGCACCACAAGCTTCAGTTACATCATCATCCACTGGCCCTGATAACAAGTCCTCTGGGACCATATCTTCGAGAGTTTGATCAAAGTCGGCCAGGGATATGTTTTGCAGACCAACAAGGGCAGATAAAGCAGGAGAAGGAACTCCACTACTTTCCCCACTGGCGAGGAATTGCCGACTGTTCTTCCGAGTCAGAGGGATCTCATTCTCTTCCTCTTCGTCGTCTTCATCAGCAACACTGGCAACACCCCCATTGGGATCAGCAACAGTCATACCACACCCATTGGGGTCAGCATCAGCAAATTCAGGCGCAGGAACCTCCCCATCGGCAGGAACCGAGGGACCAGCACCCTGATCCAAACTAGATACTCGCCGAATACGTCTTTTCTTCTTTTTCTGCTCATCAACAGAAAGATCAGTTTGATTGGTTCGGCGGGGACGCCTCGAGCAAGCACGGACAGGTCTCTGAACATCCAAGGTTATACCGACCTCTGGGAGAGGTGCCACTGCTAATGTCTCAGCAGGAGTAGCGTCAGAAGAATCTTCAGCCAACATATCAAGCATGGCATTCATTTCAGCATCAGTAGGATCCAAAGGCACCTCGAAATGGATTTGTCGTTCATCATCAGGGATTTTCCCAAGTGAGGCAACCAAAGCACTAACCTCCTCATCAGAGGGCCGTGTTCTAAGGCCCAAATTGCCATCAGTCGCAGGTGGGTTTGACACGAAACGAGTGAAGGCCTTGGCAGGAGGCAGATTCCAGGCTGAATACGCCACCGGAGCACCAACATTGGATACTTTGCCTCTGAGAATCATCTCCAGTCGGCTCACCAAATCAGCAGAAAGGATTCTTCTATTGGTAACTCGAGTTGGGTCGGCTAGCCCTTGATACAGATAAGCCGGGTGGACCCTATCTTTCAGTGGCTGAATGTTTTTGAAAACAAAGTCAACAACTATAGCTTCAGCAGTTAAACCCCTCTCTTTCAATAGCCCAACTTCAGCTAGCAGCACACTGGCTTCAGCCACCTCCTCGTCTGTAGGAGACTCGGTCCAGCTCGGGGTGCGAACATCTGGCTGTCTTCCTGACCGGGGGGGAGAGAATTTCCATAGTTATCAACTATAAACCACTCCAGGCGCCATCCCTTAATGCTGTCTTTAAGGGGGATCTCAAGATATTCAGTTTTCCGTCCCCGGCGCATCTCCAAGCTGGCACCTCCAACCAACTGATGTTGTCCCCCGGCCATCCCAGGGCGACAATGATACAGGTGTTTCCACAAGCCAAAATGCGGCAGCACGCCAAGAAAGGCCTCACATAAGTGGACGAAGATAGAAATTTGTAGAATTGAATTAGGGTTCAGATGGGTTAGGTTGATGTGGTAGAAATCAAGAAGACCACGGAAAAAGGGAGAAATAGGAAGGCCAAGGCCGCGGAGAAGAAAAGGAGCGTAAACCACGGACTCATGGGTATCCTCCGTCGGGACCGTAGTCCCGTGGCAAATCCGCCAAGAACAGAGTTCCCGTGGAGGAAGAACCCCGATGGACACGAGGTGGAGGAGTTCGGCTTCAGAGATGATGGACATGTGGTTACCTGCGAAAGGCAACTGGCTGTTGGGATCAATTGGAGGAATCACCACAGCGGAAGAACTCGCGATTTTCCTCTTGGGAGCCATCTCGATTTCACCAGTGAGCAGATTGGAGGCGAGCGCAGAGAGGATTTGGAAGCAGGAATGCAAGAACTAGGGCGCGGAAAGCAAAGGCGGCTAAAAGTGCAGCTCTTATGGGATATTCTCGGACCAGATACCGTTTCAAAAAGTGCCCAGTCATCACTCGGCAGTTATTTCCGAAATCCCAGCATGCCACGTGGTCATTCGGCAGTTATTTCCCAAAAAAACTGGTGGGCCATCTCCTTACTCGGGTGTTAATCCTCAAAATAACTCGGCGTTGCCTCTAAAATGCCGACGTCACTATTCAGTCACTCGGCGTTGCCTCTAAAACGCTGATTTCGAGTTCAATTGTTCGGCGTTACTTCTAAAATGCCAACGTTGACCTTCAATCACTCGGCGTTGCCTCTAAAACGCTGATCTCGAGTTCAATAACTCGGCATTGCCTCTAAAATGCCGACGTCACTATTCAGTCACTCGGCGTTGCCTCTAAAACGCTGATCTCGAGTTCAATAACTCGGCATTGCCTCTAAAATGCCGATGTCACTATTCAGTCACTCGGCGTTGCCTCTAAAACGCTGATTTCGAGTTCAATCGTTCGGCGTTACTTCTAAAATGCCAACGTTGACCTTCAATCACTCGGCGTTGCCTCTAAAACGCTGATCTCGAGTTCAAAAACTCGGCGTTGCCTCTAAAATGCCGATGTCACTACTCAGTCACTCGGCGTTGCCTCTAAAACGTCGATTTTGAGCTTAATCGCTCGACATTACTTCTAAAATGCCGACAGCAACCCTTAATAACTCGGCATTGCTTCTAAAACGCTGATCTCGAGTTCAATAACTCGGCATTGCCTCTAAAATGCCGGCGTCGCTACTCAGTCACTCGGCGTTGCCTCTAAGACGTTGATCTCGAGTTCAATCGTTCGGCATTACTTCTAAAAATGCCAACGTTGACCTTCAATCACTCGGCATTACTTCTAAAAACATTGATGCAGGCTGCAATATCGCTCGGAAGCGTCAGTATAATGATCAAGCTGGTCGTTTATGGTCTCAAAAGAATCAGATTTATAGACAAACAAAGCGAGTCATCAAGAGGGAACCAAATTCATTCTTCATTTAAGGGAAGTGGCAATACTTACAAATCAACTCATTATAAGTTGATACTTCCCTATTTCTACTACTATACTACACTCTACTGCTACTACGCTACACTATACTACTCTACATTACTAATACTACTACATTATCTAACTATACTATTTCTAATCTATACTAATATTTAAAAAGACCAGTGGCATCTAGCCACTGGCCCTGCCCCTGCCGCCGCCGCCGCTCTTGGTGCCGCCCCTGCTGCCGCCGCCCTTGGTGCTGCCCCTGCTGCTGCCGCTCTTGGTGCTGCCCCTGCTGCTGTCGTTGCCGCCGCCCCCGCCACTGCCGCTGCCGTCGTCGTCGTCGTCGTCGTCGTCGTCATCGTCGTCGTCGTCGTCGTCGTCCTCGCCCTCGCCGCCGCCGTCCGAGTCCTCCTCATCCGAGGAGTACTCGGACTCATCCGAGCCCTCGAGCCCGGAGCGCTCGACGGCCCGGATGTACGCCCAGACCTCCGCGGCTATCCCCTGGGAGTCGTCCGAGTCATCGGACGACGCCGGGGGAGAGACGGGGGCCGGAGACCTGTCGGACTCGGAGGAGAACTCCTCCTCCGAGTACTCCGAGTCGCCGAAGTCCTCCGATGGAGGAGTCGGCTCGCGCTTGCGCTTGTTGTTTTTTCCCATGGTGGAAGCAAGCGGGAAAGAAGAGAAGAAAGCAGTAAGGAATAGCGAAGAGATGTGAAGAAACCAGAAGGGCAACAGCGTTATTTATAGAAGAGAAAGACAACCGCTCACCTCCAACCGCGGTCACTGGACAGTCGCAAAGCATTCATTATGCACTTCCACCCGTCCAAAGACACGTCAGGCGGCTGACGCCGTTTCATGCAGCACTACACCCATTGGGACTCCAGTCAACAGCGCAGAGGATATGATTACACTCGCCGTCCCATCACATTACAACTCAGAAGCAGCCGGTTAAAACACTCAGCGTACCAAGCCGTCCCTTGCCCACACCCATTGGGGGGGGACGCCCAGGAATTGTCAGTATATTTTTCAAAATGGTCACATCTGTACAGAGCATGCAGTGAATGCCTCAAGACAAAAATGAGATATCAACAAGAGTTAGAGGGAAGCCAAGTATAGCCAGCAGAGTGCAAAATATGGTCGACAGACATGACTTGAAGACTAGACAGAGAACGTCCATCGAATGTCCAATCAGTTGCAGAGCAAATAAACTACGCTACCTAGCAAGATACGGAAGGATTGCAAATTCGGCTGCAAAAGACAAAACACATGCTGACCTCTGAAGCATAATGTTGATGACATAGCACGGATGACATCATGCCAACCTTTTTATGAGCAGAAAGAGTAAACTTCAGCAAAAGGACACAAAAAGAAGACCTTCAAGCGAATTATCCTCAAAAAATCCACTTGAAGGTCGGGGGCTACACCCATTGGGTGCACCTTTGGTACACCCCATGGATTGTCATTCTAAGCCAGGATAGCACCAATTTCTAAGGACATGGGACAAGATTAAGAAGCCAATTCTCAGCTGGAATAAAGGAACACAAATGGAAGTAATCTCTGCTAAAGACCTTCGAGTAGATTATTTTCTAAAATCTACTCGAAGCTCGGGGGCTACACCCATTGGGTGCACCTCCGGTGCACCCAATGAAGTTCAGAATCCTACAAACAGGAATGCCGATCTCTAAGGCACAGGCACGAAGCTAGGTTTTGGTCAACAAGTGATCGAAGTAGGAGAGAACAACAAGGAGCCATCTTTCTTCAAATCACCTACAAGCTGGACCTGAGATCTTCGGGTTGATTACCTCTAAATTAACCCAAAGATCGGGGGCTTGTGGGGGATAGATATCCCCCGGGTCCACTAAAAGAGTAAAAGGACCTCACGAAAGGCCCAAGGGCCCAATAAATCGTGAGGTTATTCTTTCGTGGGCCTGGGGAAAAACAACCAGCAACGCAGGGCGACATAAGGCCGGATTGGTGCAAACCCGGACGGCCCAAAGCGTCGAGCGATTGGCTGCAACAGAGATCCGACTTTCCCGCGTCGGGGCCTCCATGCACCGAAGCCACGTGAAGATAAGTCGGCGAGGGTTACGTAAAGGATAATCTCGAGAGGTTCACTATCTTTTAGCCACTTGTTGTTATCTTATCCATGTGTACTGCCCCACGGTCGAGTATATAAGGCCTAGGGGGCACCCCTTCAGAACGATCGACCCATTACTTAGCTACCCACATCAACTCTCTGTATTCTCGATCCAGAGAGCTCTCTTGTAACCATATCCACCAAGCATACTCATCAGGACGTAGGGTGTTACGCATCACTAAGCGGCCCGAACCTGTAAATCTTGTCCACCGTCCCTCGTGCGATCGGCACGAACCATTCTGCTACAGTTGTCGACACCTTCCTACTCCTAAAACACCTTGAGGGGCAACCCCGGGAGTGCGGTCGGACCCTAAACCCCGACACTGGTGGTTGTGGAGGTGGTGGCTGCTGTCGATCTTGACAGATCTGCGCTTGGATCTCCACCATGATTTTAGCCATCTACTGCAGTAGTTGCATCTGAGCGGCAACCACAACATCTGTCCCAGTCAGTGGAGGATTCAGATGAGGATTCATCTTCGGTTGTGGATTGACAACTACCCTCCTTCATCGAATACGTGCAGGTAGATCGATACCACCTCCCTTCCAGGTATTGACCATCAAGGTTAGAAACACATGGTAAGATAGATTTGCAGATAAGACGAATGGTTAGAAACACATGGTAAGATACCAACTTTTAGGTCATGATCTTTTGGGTCATTATAGCTCAGTAGATTAGATTGACACCTACATAATACTAATACATTAACCTAAGGTGGTACATGCTAGGATGCCCTACTATACTATTTCAATCAATCAAAGAAGCAAATCAAGCATTTATCATCAGAACAAACATCCAAACACTTAAATATCGATAAAAGATTTTTTTGGTCTTAGGTCTCCTATCTCTTTAGGGAGTCGTAGATATAGGATTCCAAGGTGTGAAATCTTTTTCTGTCCTTATAGAGTAGAAAAGATAAGAGTAGTCAGAGCAGAACAACCAAAGGTGAGATAGGATCAAGAAAAGCATAGAAAGAATCAGAGTAAATGTAAGTAGGTAAGGGTCTTGTTGAGTTCTATCTAGGTTTTGTCCTATAGTCAACATTTGCCATAATACCACTTCTGTCACACCCGGTTTTAAGGGGTAAACCCAGATGTGTCTCATATGTGCGCCAAAGAAGAACAACACATACAATGACCAAGTGTATAGAGATAAATGTCACACACATTATTACATAACGAGAATGTCTTACAAAATAATTGATAACAATTAAACGAACTAATATTATTTCCTTGATGCCATTAAGTCGTCTAGGAGACGACTCCTAGACCTTGTCAGACTCTTCATAGTAGTCTTCCTCCGGGGCCACCTGCTCTTCACTTGTGCGAGGGGAAGTTTTATCGCAAGAGTGAGCTCACAAAAATTCATTGCTCAACAAGTGTGGGGAATAATGTGCATGAGCTCACTGAGTGTGGGCTCATGTATAGTGTCAGGCTGATCAACAAATAATGGTTAGGGCAAAACATTGTTTTTAATAAGTTGGCCAAACTTTTATTAGCAGTTGCTAAGTATAAGTAAATACCAACCCAAATAAATGAGAGATCATAATTAATAAATAAACCACAATGCGATGCAAATGACCAATTAAGTTTAATGCCATAAGTTACTCATGTGAGGGTCTGAGCCGCTCATGACCATGAGCACGACTGATATACTAGTTTTACACTCTGTAGAGGTTGCACATCTTTCCCCACAAGTCGTGATACCCATCTGCCACGGGTTGTACGGACCCCATACACCTCTACCGAGGAGGCGAGGCATGGTAGCACTACAAGGTCTTTACAAAGTTCCACTAGCTTCAGAAAATCCGCTATGGTTTTTGAGGAGAGCGATATAGGAATCCTATATCTGAAAAGCTATCATAGCATGATCAACCCGAGCACCTCCCTAAACCGACAACTCCCCTACCGCCTTTGCCCCTTTCGGGTAAGGTAGTCCTCCACTAGCTTTTCTAATTAGTCAGCCAAGGGCATCCCATACCACCCTTGTGGTAGCACTATTTCCCGGGTGGTCGCTCCATGTTCTAATTAACATAATGATCTTATCATGAACAGTAAATAACATATTGATAATAAATAGCATGATCATGAATAATGTGTATCTTAACACCCAAAACCACATAAAGCAATAACATATACTACCCAAAAGTTCAATGGTAAATAAGGTATAAAGATGACCAAACTAGGGTGACCTATTGGGTCCCATCAAAATTAACATATGCAGGTCATAATGATTAACAGGAACATTATTGGGTAAAGAGAAGTGATCAAGGGCACAACTTGCCTTCAACTAGCTCCTGCTCAGAGTTTTCCACCTACTGAGTATCGGGGTCCTCGGTCACTTGCTCGTCTACTCACAATATCAAACATGGTATATGAGAAACTAACATCACACTAAACATAAGAACAAACTGCATAATAATGTTCTACGCGTTGCTACGAGATCATAGGTTTGAGAACCACTAAAATCGGATTTACGGTTAAGGAGTTATGATTTTTTGAAGGTTTAGGTGTTAGACATAAAATAAATTAAGTGCATGATTTTTAACCACATATTACATAATAGAATAAGGTTATTAAATGATAAACAATAGTATTATGAGTCTATTGCAACTGGAATGGCTCAATTTGAAGTTAGAATAAAGGAATTATGAATTTATGAAGTTTTAGGGTTTAGTTTATATAAAAATCATTTTCTAATTTTAATTTATTAAATCTAAGATCCAGATTGGACTACGGACACAATTCTTGAGAAACTCAGGGACCCAACTGCTAAAATAGGGCCTATTTTAAATGTTCTCTAACTGTACTAGGACGGTGGGTTGATGAAAGGGAAATAGGGTCAAACCTTTTCCTATAAATAATTTTGGTGGTTGAAATGCCCAACACAAATATTGGACTAACTAGTTTGTTCTAGATTATATGTTCTACAGGTGCAGAAAGGCTCAACTCAAAACCAATAAATATAAAAGAAATGGTTTAAAAGAAAGGAACAAAAGAAACCAAAGAGTACCCTAGTCTGGCGCACAGGACAGTGTCCGGTGCACCAGGGCCGTACGACTCCGAACTCTTCACCTTCGGGTTTTGCAGACGCCGCTCCACTATAATTCACCGGACTGTCCGGTGTGCCACCGGATTGTCCGGTGCACCAGCGGAGCAATGGCTCTCCGGCGCAATAATCGACTGCACAGTGCCCTAACAGCGCTACAGTTCGCAACAGAAGTCAGAGCATAAGTCAGAGGTGCACCTGACAGCGAATAGTGCCTGTTTGGTGCCACTAGAAGACAAAGGTTCCAACGGTCAACAACGCCCGAACCCTAACGGTTGGGTGACGTGGCTGGCGCACCGGACTGTCCGGTGCGCCCATCGATAGCAGCCATCCCCAACGGCTGTTTTGGTGGTTGAGGGCTATAAATATCCCCCAACCACCACCACTCTATGCATCCAAGTTTTTCAGACATCCCATTCAATACAAGAACTAGTGCATTCAATTTTAGACACAATTCAAAAGATTCAAAGCCTCTCCAAGTCTCAAATTCACTCCAAACACCTAGTGACTAGAGAGAGTGTTTTGCTCGTGTTCTTTGAGCTCTTGTTCTTGGATTGGTTTCTTCTTCCTCATTCTTGTTCTCTAAGTGACTTGTAAACAAAGCAAGGGACACCAATTGTGTGGTGGTCCTTGTGGGGTCTAAGTGACCCATTTGATTAAGGAGAAAGCTCACTCGGTCTAAGTGACCGTTTTAGAGAGGGAAAGGGTTGAAAGAGACCCGATCTTTGTGACCACCTCAACGGGGACTAGGTTCTCAAGAACCGAACGTTGGTAAAACAAATCACTGTGTCATCTGCTTTATTTCTTGGTTGATTTATTTTCGCCCTCTCTTTCAGACTCGGTTTTAATTCTAACGCTAACCCTGGCTTGTAGTTATTGTTTTAAGTTATAATTTTCAGATTCCACCTATCCACCCCCCTCTAGGCGACTTTCAATTGGTACCAAAGCCCGGTACTTCATTAGAGTCTAACCACTCGAAGTGATGTCGGGTGATCACGCTAAGAGGGAGATGGAAACCGACGACAAAGCCACAAGCCACGAGAAGGCTCCATCAAGGGAGTCCGGCGCCAAAGGCAAGGCGAAATCCCCTCCCCGCGTCAAGTCGCATTGGAGTGGCGACAAGAAGAAAAAGATGAAGAAGGTGGTCTACTATGAGACCGATTCATCATCACCTTCTATATCCGGCTTCGACGCGCCATCTGTCACTTCTAAGCGCCATGAGCGCAAGAAGTTTAGTAAGATCCCCTACGATATCCCTGCATTTCTAAACGTGCTCCTTTACTTTCCGTTCGATTAGGCAAACCATCAGTTTTTGATGGTGAGGATTATTGTATGTGGAGTGATAAAATGAGGCATCACCTAACCTCACTCCATGCTAGCATATGGGATATTGTTGAGTTTGGAGCGCAGGTACCTACCGTAGGGGATGAGGGCTACGACTCGGACTAAGTTGCCCAAATCCGGCACTTCAACTCCCAAGCCACTACTATACTCCTTGCCTCTCTATGTCGAGAGGAGTATAATAAAGTGCAAGGGTTGAAGAGCGCCAAGGAGATTTGGGACGTGCTCAAAACCGCGCATGAAGGAGATGAGGTGAACAAGATCACCAAACGGGAGACGATCGAGGGGGAGCTCGGTCGTTTCGTCCTCATCCAAGGAGAGGAGCCACAAGCTATGTACAACTGGCTCAAGACCTTGGTGAATCAAGTGCGCAACCTCGGGAGCACCAAATGGGATGACCATGAAATGGTCAAGGTTATTCTAAGATCACTCGTTTTTTGTAATCCTACGCAAGTTCAATTAATACGTGGTGATCCTAGATACAAGCTAATGTCTCCCAAGGAGGTTATAAGAAAGTTTGTGAGCTTTGAATTGATGATCAAAGGCTCCAAACAAATCGCCAACTTGGAGCAAGGCGGCACCTCCACACCCGAGGTGCAACCTGTCACATTCAAAGCGACAGAGGAGAAGAAAGAATAGTCTACATCAAGTAGGCTCCGCATCGACGCCTCCAAGCTCGACAATGAGGAAATGGCGCTCATCATCCAGAGCTTACGCCAAATCCTTAAGCAAAGGAGGGGGAAAGATTACAAACCCCGCTCCAAGTGGGTATTCTACAAATGTGGTAAGCCCGGTCATTTTATCGCTAAATGCCCTATGTCTAGTGATAGTGACAGGGACAACGACAAGAAGGGGAGGAAGAAGGAAAAGAAGTACTACAAGAAGAAGGGCGGCGATGCCCATGTGTGTTGAGAATGGGACTCCAATGAGAGCTCACCGACTCCTCCTCCGACGAGGACGTCGCAAACATCGCCGTCAACAAAGGCCTCCTCTTCTCCAACGTCGGCCACAAGTGCTTCATGGCAAAGGACGGCAAAAGGAAGAAGGTAAAATCTAGAGCCTCCACTAAATATACAACATCTAGTGATGAGGGTAGCTCTAGTGAAGATGAGGATAATTTGCTCACCCTTTTGCCAACCTTAACATGCAACAGAAAGAAAAATTAAATGAATTGATAGGTGCTATTCATGAGAAGGATGAACTCTTGGACAACCAAGAGGAATTCCTTATTAAGGAAAACAAAAAGCATGTTAAAGTTAAAAATGCTTATGCTCAGGAAATAGAAAAATATGAAAAACTGACTAATGAGCTTAGCATATGCCATGACACTATTTCCAACCTTAGAAATGAGAATGCTAGTTTAATTGCTAAGGTGGAAAAATCAAATGTTTGCAATGATTCAATTATCAGTCTTAGGAATGAAAATGCTAGTTTAATTGCAAAGATTGATAAATTGAATAATTCTCTTTCTAGCCTTAGAACTGAGAATGATAATTTAATTTCCAAGGCTAAAGATTTGATTATTTGTAATGATTCTATTTCCTGTCTTAGAGATGAGAATGCCATATTACATGCTAAGATAGAAGAATTAAATACTTGCAAACCCTATACTTCCACTGTTGATCATACTTCTATTTGCACTAGATGTAGAGATGTTAATATTAATGCTATTCATGATCACATTGCTATGATTAAACAACAAAATGATCATATAGCTAAACTAGATGCTAAAATTGCCGAGCATGAACTAGAGAATGAAAAATTTAAATTTGCTCGTAGCATGCTATATAATGGGAGATGCCCTGGGATTAAGGATGGCATCGGTTTCCAACAGGGAACCAATGTCAAGCTTAATGCCCCTAAAAGATTGTCCAATTTTGTTAAGGGAAAGGCTCCCATGGCACAGGATAACGAGGGTTACATTTTATATCCTGCTGGTTATCCTGAGCACAAGATTAGGAGAATTAATGCTAGGAAACCTCATAATGTTACTCACCATGCTTTTATGTATAAGAGTGAGGCATCTAGTTCTAGGCAATCAACCCATGTTAAATTGCCTAAAAAGAAATCTCCTGTTGCATCAAATGAGCCAATCATTTCATTTAAGACTTTTGATGCATTTTATGTTTTAACTAACAAATCAGGCAAAGTAGTTGCCAAATATGTTGGGGCCAAACACAAGGGCTTAATGACTTGTGTTTGGGTACCCAAGGTGCTTGTTTCTAACGTCAAAGGACCCAAGACTGTTAGGGTACCTAAGAACAAGGCCTAAATTGTTTTGCAGGTTTATGCATCTGGGGGCTCAAGTTGGATAATAGACAGCGGATCCACAAACCATATGACTAGGGAGAAAAGGATGTTCTCCTCCTATGTGAAAAACCAAGATCCCCAACGAGCTATCACATTCGGGGATGAAAATCAAAGTTTGGTCAAAGGACTTGGTAAAATTGCTATATCACCTGACCATTCTATTTCCAATGTTTTTCTTGTAGATTCTTTAGATTACAATTTGCTTTCTGTATCTCAATTATGCAAAATGAGTTACAACTGTCTTTTTAGTGATGTAGGTGTTACTGTCTTTAGAAGGAGTGATGATTCAGTAGCATTTAAGGGAGTGTTAGAGGGTCAGCTATACTTGGTTGATTTTAATAGAGCTGAACTCGACACTTGCTTAATTGCTAAGACCAATATGGGTTGGCTCTAGCATCGCTGACTTGCCCATGTTGGGATGAAGAATCTCCACAAACTTCTAAAGGGAGAGCACATTTTAGGACTAACGAATGTTCATTTTGAGAAAGACAGAGTTTGTAGTGCATGTCAAGCAGGAAAGCAAGTTGGCGCCCATCATCCACACAAAAACATAATGACAATGGACAGGCCACTGGAGTTAATCCATATGGATCTATTCGGCCCAATAGCCTACATAAGCATCGGCGGGAGTAAGTACTGTCTAGTTATTGTGGATGATTATTCTCGCTTCACTTGGGTATTCTTTTTGCAGGATAAATCACAAACCCAAGAAACCTTAAAGGGATTCTTGAGACGAGCCTAAAATGAGTTCGGCTTAAGGATCAAAAAGATTAGAAGCGACAATGGGATGGAGTTCAAGAATTCACAAATTGAAGGCTTCCTTGAGGAGGAGGGCATCAAGCATGAGTTCTCTTCTCCCTACACACCTCAACAAAATGGTGTAGTGGAGAGGAAGAATAGAACCCTACTGGACATGGCAAGGACCATGCTTGAAGAGTACAAGACATCGGACCGGTTTTGGGCCGAGGCGATTAACACCGCCTGCTACTCCATCAACCGGCTCTACCTTCACCGAATCCTCAAGAAGACATCTTATGAACTCCTTACTGGTAAAAAGCCCAATGTTTCATATTTTAGAGTCTTTGGTAGCAAATGTTTTATTCTTGTTAAAAGAGGTAGAAAATCTAAATTTGCTCCTAAGCCTGTAGAAGGCTTTTTACTAGGATATGATTTAAACACAAGGACATATAGAGTCTTTAACAAGTCCACTAGACTAGTTGAAGTTTCTTGTGACATTGTGTTTGATGAGACTAATGGCTCCCAAGTGGAGCAAGTTGATCCTGATGAATTAGATGATGAAGAGGTTCCATGCGTCGCACTAAGGAACATGTCCATTGGGGATGTGTGTCCTAAGGAATCCAAAGAGCCCACACTAGCACAAGATCAACCATCATCTTCCATGCAAGCATCTCCACCAACCCAAGATGAGGAACAAGCTCAAGGTGATGAAGAAGAAGATCAAGAAGATGAGCCACCTCAAGAAGAGGTCAATGATCAAGGGGGAGATGAAGATAATCAATACAAGGAAGATGAGCAAGAAGTATAGGGTCAAAGACCGCCACACCCAAGAGTCCACCAAGCAATCCAACAAGATCACCCCATGAACTCCATCCTCGGTGACATTCATAAGGGGGTATCCACTAGATCTTGTGTAGCTCATGTTTGTGAACATTACTCTTTTGTGTCCTCTATTGAGCCTTACAGGATTGAGGATGCATTAAGAGATTCGGATTGGGTGCTGGCAATGTAAGAGGAGCTCAACAACTTCACAAGGAATGAGGTTTGGCATTTAGTTCCACGTCCTAATCAAAATGTTGTAGGTACCAAGTGGGTATTCTGCAACAAGCAAGATGAGCATGGTGTGGTGATAAGAAACAAAGCACGACTTGTGGCCAAGGGTTATTCACAAGTCGAAGGTTTGGATTTCTGTGAAACTTATGCACCCGTAGCTAGGCTTGAGTCAATTTGCATATTACTTGCCTATGCTACTTACCATGGCTTTAAGCTCTATCAAATGGATGTGAAAAGTGCCTTCCTCAATGGACTAATCAAGGAAAAGGTCTATGTTGAGCAACCTCCTGGCTTTGAAGATAGTGAGTACCCTAACTATGTTTATAAACTCTCAAAGGCGCTTTATAGGCTCAAGCAAGCCCCAAGAGCATGGTATGAATGCCTGCGATATTTTCTAATCACTAATGGCTTCAAAGTCGGTAAAGCCGATCCTACACTCTTTACTAAAACTATTGCAAATGATTTGTTTGTATGCCAAATATATGTTGATGATTTCATATTTGGGTCTACTAACAAATCTACTTGTGAAGAGTTTAGTAGGATCATGGTACAGAAATTCGAGATATCAATGATGGGGGAGTTGAGATATTTCTTAGGATTTCAAATCAAGCAACTCCAAGAGGGCACCTTCATCAGCCAAACCAAGTACATTCAAGACATACTTAAGAAGTTTGGAATGAAGGATGCCAAGCCCATTAAGACACCCATGGGAACTAATGGGCATCTCGACCTCGACACTGGAGGTAAATCCGTAGATCAAAAGGTATACCGGTCGATGATAGGATCTTTACTCTATTTATGTGCATCTCGACCGGATGTTATGCTTTCCGTATGCATGTGTGCAAGGTTCCAAGCGGACCCTAAGGAAGTTCACCTTAGGGCCGTGAAGCGAATCATGAGATATTTAGCTTACACTCCTAAGTTTGGGCTTTGGTACCCTAGGGGATCAACCTTTGATTTGATAGGATATTCCGATGCCGATTGGGCAGGGTGTAAATTGATAGGAAGACAACATCAGGGACTTGTCAGTT
This sequence comes from Zea luxurians, assembly GCA_029449295.1. Lineage (NCBI taxonomy): Eukaryota > Viridiplantae > Streptophyta > Magnoliopsida > Poales > Poaceae > Zea > Zea luxurians. Next base: position 56,191,835 of record JAOPSE010000016.1, on the reverse strand, counting down.
TCTAGGGAGATCCCTGGTGTCTTGGGCTTCAAAGAAACAAAACTCAGTTGCTCTTTCCACCGTCGAAGCCGAGTATATTGCCGCAGACCATTGTTGTGCGCAATTACTTTGGATGAGGCAAACCCTCAGGGACTATGGCTACAAATTGAGCAAAGTCCCTCTCCTATGTGACAATGAGAGTGCTATCCGCATGGCGGAGAATCCCGTTGAACACAGCCGCACTAAGCACATAGCCATTCGGTATCACTTTCTGAGAGATCACCAACAAAAGAGGGATATCGAGATAGCCTATATTAACATCAAAGATCAATTAGCTGATATCTTTACCAAGCCATTAGATGAGAAGAATTTTAGCAAACTTAGGAATGAGCTAAATATACTTGATTCTCAGAATTTTGATTGAAAAATTCCACACATAGCTCATTTATATACCTTTGATCATGTCTCTTTCATTTGGTACATATTCATATTTCTTATTCTTCTTGTGCCAAGGCTAAGACTAATGTGCTTCCGTGAGTATTTCTTAAGATAGTCTTAAATTGAAAGGGAAATGGAATATTCGGCAAAAACAATGCTTCCACTCAACTCCATCGGTATTATTTACCCTTTGCCGGTATTCCACACTCTCTCCAATTTTGGTATAATCTTTCACTCATATATTGTTTACCAAAGGAGGAGAAAATATCAAAGGGCTCTCAAAAGTCTCCGTGTTTGGCGATTAATGCCAAAGGGGGAGAAAGTATTTAGCCCAAAGCAAAAGGACCGCACCACCACCATTTCAAAATTTTCAAGAATTTTTTAAAATGGTGAATTTTTCAAATTGGTATCTAAATATATTTGATCATGTTCAAATAATATTTACAAAAATTGGTAAAACCCTCTTGTACACTAAGAGGAGAATTTTATTCAGGGGGGAGTTTTATTTAGTCAAAGGAAAAGCATTTGAAACAGGGGGAGAAAATTTCAAATCTTGAAAATGCCTCTTGCAACCTTACTCGTATGCCTTTGACTATTTGCAAAAAGACTTTGAAAAGAATTTCCAAAAGAATTTGCAAAAACAAAACGAGTGGAGCAAACGTGGTCCAAAATATTAAATAAAAGAAAGCAATCCATGCATATCTAGTGAAATTATGATTTGGTTTAATTCTAAGTAACCTATGAACTTAGCCACTTACATTATGCAAACTAGTTCAATTCTGCAATTATATATTTGCTTTGGTTTGTGTTGGCATCAATCACCAAAAAGAGGGAGATTGAAGGGGAAATAGGGTCAAACCTTTTCTTATAAATAATTTTGGTGGTTGAAATGTCCAACACAAATATTGGACTAACTAGTTTGTTCTAGATTATATGTTCTATAGGTGCATAAAGGTTCAACTCAAAACCAATAAATATAAAAGAAAGGGTTCAAAAGAAAGGAGCAAAAGAAACCGAAGAGTACCCTGGTCTAGCGCACCGGACAGTGTACGGTGCACCAGGGTCGTACGACTCCGAACTCTTCACCTTCGGCTTTTGCAGGCACCGCTCCGCTATAATTCACCGGACTGTCTGGTGCACCAGCGGAGCAACGGCTCTCCGGCGCAATGGTCGACTGCACAGTGCCCTGACAGCGCTACAGTTTGCGGCAGAAGTCAGAGCAGAAGTCAGAGGCGCACCGGACAGTGAACAGTGCCTGTTCGGTGCGGCACCGGACAGTCCGGTGCCACTAGAAGACAAAGGTTCCAACGGTCAACAACGCCCGAACCCTAACGGTTGGGTGACGTGGCTGGCGCACCGGACAGTGTCCAGTGGCGCACCAGACTGTCCGGTGCACCCATCGACAGCAGCCATCCCCAACGGCTGTTTTGGTGGTTGAGGGCTATAAATATCCCCCAACCACCACCACTCCATGCATCCAAGTTTTTCAGACATCCCATTCAATACAAGAGCTAGTGCATTCAATTTTAGACACAATTCAAAATATTCAAAGCCTCTCCAAGTCTCAAATTCACTCCAAACACCTAGTGACTAGAGAGAGTGTTTTGCTCGTGTTCTTTGAGCTCTTGTTCTTGGATCGATTTCTTCTTCCTAATTCTTGTTCTCTAAGTGACTTGTAATCAAAGCAAGGGACACCAATTGTGTGGTGGTCCTTGTGGGGTCTAAGTGACCCATTTGATTGAGGAGAAAGCTCACTCGGTCTAAGTGACCATTTGAGAGAGGGAAAGGGTTGAAAGAGACCCGGTCTTTGTGACCACCTCAACGGGGACTAGGTTCTCAAGAACCGAACCTCGGTAAAACAAATCACCGTGTCATCCGCTTTATTTCTTGGTTGATTTGTTTTCGCCCTCTCTTTCGGACTCGGTTTTAATTCTAACGCTAACCCCGGCTTGTAGTTATTGTTTTAAGTTATAATTTTCAGATTCCGCCTATCCACCCCCCCCCTCTAGGCGACTTTCAGTTGATTTGTAAATATTTTAGGGTCTCTTAGAAAATGAACATGGCGAGGAGTGCCCTGGGCCGTTTGATCGCATACGCACAGTCTCGATTTAAATTAACCGAGGCACGAACCGGTATTCGCCTGGATCCGTTGGATCCCAGATCCATGACCTGAGATATACCCACGACAGAAACCTAGTACTAGCCCTTCGATTCGAGCTTAATAGCTCTAGATTAAATCAGCAGGAGGTATCTACTCATTTAATCCTAGGCACACATTGACGGATTGAAAGTTGCCTAGAGGGGGGTGAATAGGCGAAACCTGAAATTTACAAACTTTAAACACGCACTAAGGCAGGGGTTAGCATTAGAATTAAATCGGAGTACGGAATATAGTTCTCCTTGCTCAGAGTTGCTCAATCAATGCGGATAACGTTTGGGAGCAAACTCAAATCTATATGAGCAAGGGAACTTTTAGAGGGAGGAAAGAGTGGAAACAAATCAAGTGAAGATCAACAAGTGAACATAGTGATTTGTTTACCGAGGTTCGGTTCCAAAGAACCTAGTCCCCGTTGAGGAGGCCACAAAGGCCGGGTCTATTCCAACCCTTTCCCTTCTCAATCGGTCACTCAGACCGGTCGAGGCTTCTCCTTAATCACTTGGGTCACTAAGACCCCGCAAGGATCACCACACACTTAGGTGTCTCTTGCTAGCTTTACAAAGAACTTAGAGAAATAAGAATGAGAAGGAGAAAGCAATCCAAGCAACAAAAGAACACAAAACACCCTCTCTCAAGTCACTAAGCAATTGAGTTGATTTGGAGGCTTGGAGAGGATTTGATCTATTGATTGTGTCTTGGAGTGTAGTCTTTTGCTCTTGCAATGAATGTGAAGTTCAGAACACTTGGATGACTTGAATGGAGGTGGTTGGGGATATTTATAGATTCCAACCACTTCCTAGCCGTTGGCTGTCGATGGCACACCGGACAGTCCGGTGGTGCACCAGACATGGCACTGTTTAGTGTTCGGTGCGTGCCACGTCAGCTCCCCGTTAGGGTTTAGAGCGGTTGATCGTTGAAGTCCTTTGTCTTCTAGCTGTACCAGATAGTCTGGTGGCAAACCGGACATGTCCGGTGCGTTCTGACTTCCTGCTCTGACTTCTGACCGCGCACTGTTTACTTTTGCAGTCGATCGTTGCGCGTAGGTGACCGTTGCTCCGTAGGCTCACCGGACACTGTCCGGTGCACACCGGACAGTCCGGTGAATTATAGCGGAGCGCGTCCTTGAGAAACCTGAGAGTGGCCAGTTCGTTGGTGCCTTGACCTAGGCAACGGACAGTGTCGGGTGCACACCGGACAGTGTCGAGTGCACACCGGACAGTGTCTGGTGCGCCACTAGTAGCACCAATACTAGTCATACTCTAAACTTGGTTGAGTCCCCAACTTAATTTCTTTCTTAGTTTATGTTGAACCGTATGCACCTGAGATAAATGTCATCTAAACAAACTAGTTAGTCCACATGAATTGCGATAGACGTCAAACACCAAAATCGATTATAGGAAATGTTTTTGAGCTCATTTCCCTTTCAATCTCCCCCTTTTTGGTGATTGATGCCAACACAAACCAAAGCAAATATAAGGTGTAAAAATGTAACTAGTTTGCAATTATGATAGATGTGCATAGGTTACTTAGATTTAAACCAATTGAAAGATTTTATACATATGTCTAAGTAAATGTGATTGCTTTCTTCTATTTAACATTTTGGACCACATTTGCACTACTTGCTTGTTTTTGCAAATCTTTTTGAACAGTTCTTTCAAATTCTTTTGTAAATATCCAAAGGTATAAGAATATGATTTCAAAAAGCATTTCCAAGATTTGAAATTCCTCCCCCTGTTTCAAATGTTTTTCCTTTGACTAAATAAAAGCTCCCCCTAAAGAAGTTCTCCCCTTAGCTGTCAAGAGGGTTTTTGAAATGATTTCCTTTTTGAAACAGATACCAGTTGAAATAATTTTTAAATTTGAAAATGGTGGTGCGGTCCTTTTGCTTTGGGCCTACTACTTTCTCCCCCTTTGGCATGAATCGCCAAAAACGAAGAAACTTGAGAGGCCTTTTGAATTCTCCCCGTTTGGGGCCTACTTTATCCCCTTTTGGTAATCAAAGGATATGAGTGAAAGTTCATACCAATTGAGAATTTTATGAGTAAGGCAAATGATAAATGATACCGTTAGAGTTGGAGTGGAAGCCTTGCCTTTGTCGAATACTCCATTTTCCTACCAATTTAAGACTAATCATAGAAACACACTTGAAAACATATTAGTCTTAGCCTTGGCACAAGAAGAATAAGAAATATGCGTTTGTACCAAATGAAAGAGACATGATCAACGGTATATAAATGAGCATTGTGTGCAATGTTTCAATCAAAGTTCCGAGAATCTAAGATGTTTAACTCATTCCTAAGTTTGCTGAAAGTCTTTTCATCTAGTGGCTTAGTAAAGATATCGGCTAATTGATTGTGGGTGCTAACGTAAGCAATTTCGATATCCCCCTTTTATTGGTGATCTCTCAAAAAGTGACATGGGATGTCTATGTGCTTAGTGCGGCTGTGTTCAATAGGATTATCCGCCATGCGGATTGCACTCTCATTATCACATAGGAGAGGGACGTTGCTCAACTTGTAGCCATAGTCCCTAAGGGTTTGCCTCATCCAGAGTAATTGTGCACAACAATGGCCTGCCGCAATATACTCGTCTTCGGCGGTGGAAAGAGCTACTGAGTTTTATTTCTTTGAAGCCCAAGACACCAGGGATCTTCCTAGAAACTGACAAGTCCCTGATGTGCTCTTCCTGTCAATTTTACATCTAGCATAATGGACATCGGAATACCTAATTAAATCAAAGGTAGATCCCTTGGGGTACCATAGCCCAAACTTAGGAGTGTAAACTAAATATCTCATGATTCTTTTCACGGCCCTAAGGTGCACTTCCTTAGGATTTGCCTGGAACCTTGCACACATGCATACAGAAAGCATAATGTCTGATCGTGAAGCACATAAATAGAGTAAAGAACCTGTCATCGATTGGTATACCTTTTGATCTACGGATTTACCTCCCATGTCGAGGTCGAGATGCCCATTAGTTCCCATGGGTGTCTTGATGGGTTTGGCATTCTTCATTCCAAATTTCTTAAGTATATATTGAATATACTTAGTTTGGCTGATGAAGGTGCCCTCTTGGAGTTGCTTGATTTGAAATCCAAGGAAATACTTCAACTCCCCCATCATTGATATCTTGAATTTATGTATCATTATCCTACTAAACTCTTTATAAGTTGACTTGTTAGTAGACCCAAATATAATGTCATCAACATAAATTTGGCATATAAACAAGTCTTTAGAAATTGTTTTAGTGAAGAGTGTAGGGTCAGCTTTTCCAACATAAAATCTCTCAGGCATTCATACCATACTCTTGGGGCTTTCTTGAGCCCATAAAGCGCCTTTGAGAGCTTATAAACATGGTTAGGCTACTCACTATCTTCAAAGCCGGGAGGTTGCTCAACATCTACCTCTTCCTTGATAGGGCCATTGAGGAAAGCACTCTTCACGTCCATTTGATACAACTTAAAGCCATGGTAAGTAGCATAGGCAAGTAATATACGAATTGACTCAAGCCTAGCTACGGGTGCATAGGTTTCATCGAAATCCAAACCTTCGACTTGTGACTAACCTTTGGCAACAAGTTGGGCTTTGTTCCTAGTCACCACACCATGCTCATCTTGTTTGTTGTGGAATACCCACTTGGTACCTACAACATTTTGATTAGGACGTGGAACTAAACGCCATACCTCATTCCTTGTGAAGTTGTTGAGCTCCTCTTGCATTGCCATCACCTAATCTGGATCTCTTAGTGCATCCTCTATCCTGTATGGCTCAATAGAGGATACAAAAGAGTAATGTTCACAAAAATGAGCAACTCGAGATCCTCTATCTTGTATGGCTCAATAGAGTTGACGGGGTGATCTCTTTGAATTGCTTGGTGGACTCTTGGGTGTGGTGGTCTTTGATCCTAAATTTCTTGATCATCTTCCTTGTCTTGATCATCTTCATCTCCCCCTTGATCAATGTCCTCCTCTTGAGGTGGCTCATCGTCTTGATCTTCATCCTCTTGTTCTTGAGCCATGTCCTCACCTTGAGTTGGTGGAGATGCTTGCATGGAATATGATGGTTGATCTTGTGCTTTTGGAGGCTCTTCGGATTCTTTTGGACACACGTCTCCAATGAACATGTTCCTTAGCGCGACACACGGAGCCTCTTCATCATCTAATTCATCAAGATCAACTTGCTCCACTTGTGAGCCATTAGTCTCATCAAACACAATATCACAAGAAACTTCAACTAATCCAGTAGACTTGTTGAAGACTCTATATGCCCTTGTGTTTGAGTCATAACCAAGTTCAAAACCTTCTTCTGCTTTAGGAGCAAATTTAGAATTTCTACCTCTCTTAATAAGAATAAAGCATTTGCTCCCAAAAACTTTAAAATAAGCAACATTGGGCTTTTTACCAGTGAGGAGTTCGTATGATGTTTTCTTAAGGATTCAGTGAAGGTAAAGACGGTTGATGGAGTAGCAGGCGGTGTTAATCGCCTCTACCCAAAACTGATTCGGTGTATTATACTCATCGAGCATGGTCCTTGCCATGTCCAATAGAGTTCTATTCTTTCTCTCCACTACACCATTTTGTTGAGGTGTGTAGGGAGAAGAGAACTCATGCTTGATGCCCTCCTCAAGAAATCCTTCAATTTGAGAGTTCTTGAACTCCGTTCCATTGTCGCTTCTAATCTTCTTGATCCTCAATCTGAACTCATTTTGAGCCTGTCTCAAGAATCTCTTTAAGGTCTCTTGGGTTTGAGTTTTTTCCTGTAAAAAGAATACCCAAGTGAAGCGAGAATAGTTATCCACAATAACAAGATAGTACTTACTCCCGCCAATGCTTATGTAAGTGATTGGGCCAAATAGATCCATGTGGAGTAGTTCAAGCGGCCTGTCGGTCGTCATGATGTTCTCATGTGGATGATGAGCTTCAACTTGCTTCCCTGCTTGACATGCGCTACAAATCTTATCTTTTTCAAAATGAACATTTGTTAGTCCTAAAATGTGTTCTCCCTTTATAAGTTTATGAAGATTCTTCATCCCAACATGAGCAAGGCGGTAATGCCAGAGTCAGCCCAAATTAGTCTTAGCAATTAAGCAAGTGTCTAGTTCAGCATTGTTATCATTAAAATCAACTAAATATAGCTGACCATCTAACACTCCCTTAAAAGCTATTGAATCATCACTTATTTTAAAGACAGTAACACCAACATCAGTAAAAAGACAGTTGTAACCCATTTTGTATAATTGAGAAACAGAAAGCAAGTTGTAATCTAAAGCATCTACAAGAAAAACATTAGAAATGGAATGGTCAGGAGATATAACAATTTTACCCAAACCTTTGACCAAACATTGATTTACATCCCCGAATGTAATCGCTCTTTGGGGATCATCATTTTTCTCATATGAGGAGAACATTCTTTTCTCCCCTGTCATGTGGTTTGTGCACCCGCTATCGATTATCCAACTTGACCCGCCGGATGCATAAATCTACAAGACAAGTTTAGGACTTGTTCTTAGGTACCCAAACGGTCTTGGGTCCTTTCACATTAGAAATAAGCACCTTGGGTACCCAAACACAAGTCTTGGGACTTTTGTGTTTGCCTCCAACATATTTGGCAACTACTTTGCCTAATTTGTTAGTGAGCACATAAGATGCATCAAAGGTCTTAAATGAAATGTTATGCTCATTTGATGCATTAACAGTTTTCTTTTTAGACATTTTGATATGAATTGAGTGCCTAGAGCTAGAAGCCTCATTACTATACATAAAAGCATGATGAGAAACATTATGAGGTTTTCTAGCATGGATTTTCCTAATTTTGTGCTCAAGATAGTTCTCAGGATATAAAATGTAACCCTCTCTATCTTGAACCATGGGAGCTTTACCCTTAACAATATTTGATAGTTTGTTCTTAGGAGCATTAAGCTTGATGTTGCTTTGGCTCCCTTGTTGGAAGCCAATGCCATCCTTAATGCCAGGGCGTCTCCCATTATAAAGCATGCTTCAAGCAAATTTAAATTTTTCATTCTCTAATTCATGCTCGGCAATCTTAGCATTTAATTTAGCTATGTGATCATTTTGTTCTTTAATCATAGCTAGGTGATCATCCATAGCATCAATATTAACATCTCTACATCTAGTACAAATAGTGATATGCTCAACAGTAGATGTAGGAATATTGCAAACATTCAATTCTTCTATCTCAGCATTTAAACTAGCATTCTCATCTATAAGACAGGAAATTGAATCATTACAAATGTTAAGCTCTCTAGATAAATTTTCACATTTTTCTACCTCTAGAGCATAAGCATTTTTCAACTTAACAATTATTTTATTTTCCTTAACGAGCAAGTCCTCTTGGCATTCCAAGAGATCATCCTTCTCGTTAATGGATTCTATTAATTCATTTATTTTCTCCTTATGATCCTTAGTAAGGTTAGCAAAAAGAGAAGTTAAATCATCTTCATTATCACTAGAGCTACCCTCATCATCAGATGTAGTATATTTGGGGTATCTCTAGAGTGTACCTTCTACTTTTTGTCGTCCTTAGCCATTAGGCACTTGTGGCCGATGTTGGGGAAGAGAAGTCCCTTGTTAATGGCAATGTTGGCGGTGTCATCGTCGGAGGAGGAATCGTGTCGGGGACCATAATTAGGGGTACCCTCAAGACGCCTAATTCTCAGCTGGTAACCCCCATCAGCATAAAGCTGCAAAGGCCTGATGGGTTTGATTAAGTCAGGGATCAGTCCATACGAGTGACTTGACCACGCCACGCCCGAGCCTAGCCTCGGGCGAGGGCAGCCGACCCTAAGATGACTCCGTCTCGTCTGAGGTCTCCTCTTTCACGGCAGACGCATCTCCGGCTCGCCCTAGGCCCCGCCTCCGATAAGGAGAAACCCTGACTAAATCACCGCGCCAACCGACCGAGTCACCGGGGCGTTTAACGCAAAAGGAAAGACCAACGGGCGACCAGACTTCGCCAGAGGTGCCATAGGAGACTCCGCCCGACCCAGGGCTCGGACTCAGGCTAAGGCCTCGGAAGACGGCGAACTCCGCTCCGCCCGACCCAGGGCTCGGACTCAGGCTAAGGCCTCGGAAGACGGCGAACTCTGCTCCGCCCGACCCCAGGGCTCCGACTCGGGCTAAGGCCCCGGAAGACAGCGACCTCCGCCTCGCCCGACCCAGGGCTCGGACTCCGCCTCGGCCTCTGCCGAATAATCTCCGCCTCGCCCGACCCAGGGCTCGGACTCTGTCTCTGTCTTGCAGGACGGACTCGGCCTCGGCCTCGGAGGAGCCTCCACGACGCCCGACCTAGGACACGAGACCGCCACGTCAACAGGAAGCGTCATCATCACCCTGCCCTGAGCCGACTCGGGTCGCAGAGAACGAGACCGGCGTCCCATCTAGCCAGCTATGCCAGATAGGCCATGATGGCGCCCCGCTAGATCATGACGACGGCGGCTCCCAGCTCCCTTACGAAAGCAGGAGAACGTCAGCAAGGACCCAGCCACCTCGACAGCTGTCCCCCCGTCCGGCTCCGTTACTCCTCCAACAGCCACGACGCCACACCAACAGGGTGCCACGATCTCTCCGGCTGCCACCTGGGCATGTACATAGGGCGCTAGCTCTCCCTCGCTAGACACGTAGCACCTTGCTACACCCCCATCTTGTACACCTGGACCCTCTCCTTACGACTATAAAAGGAAGGGCCAGGGCCTTCTTAGAGAAGGTTGGCCTCACGGGGACGAAAGGCAGGGACAGGCGCTCTCTCGGGGCCGCTCTCTCCCTTCACCTCGTGCGGACGCTTGTAACCCCCTACTGCAAGCGCACCCGACCTGGGCGCGGGACGAACACGAAGGCCGCGGGAATTTCTCCGACTCCCTCACGACCCGGCTCCGGCCACCGACTCTCTCTCTCTCTCCGTTCCCCCCTTCGCGCTCGCTCCACGCGCTCGACCCATCTGGGCTGGGGCACACGGCACTCTCACTCGTCGGCTCGGGGACCCCCCGGTCTCGGAACGCCGACAGTTGGCGCGCCAGGTAGGGGCACGCTGCGTGTTGACGTTCGATTTCCCGTCAAGCTCCAGATGGGCAGTCTCCAACAACCTCTTCAACCCGGGACGGTGCTCCGTTTCGGGAACCTCGAGTTCATGTCTCTCGATGGCGACTACGACATGATACTCCTTCCACCGCCGCGCGACGACGACATTGGTGGCGGACAGCCCGCCCGCCGGCGGCGGAATCAACGACGTCTTTCCCGCGTTGGGGAAGGACAACGTTCGAGCTCGCCCCATCCTCTCCCTCGCCATCGGAGGAGGAGGAGGCGGGGCAACCGGGGCCGAGCGGGAGGCCGCGCTCCGACGGCTGTCGAGCAAATCGACATCCCCGGCGCCCCAGCGGGGGACACGCCAAGCGTCGCCCTCGCGTTCGAGGCAAACGCGAGCGCCACCCCCCCGCAACACGTCGACCCCGAGCAAGTGGACGACGCCAGCACGCTCACGGAGGGCCTGCAGGACGTCGCCCTCGTACCCAAGACGACGGCGCGGTCAGCCCCCGACACGACTTCATCGCTCCTCGTCGACAAAAAGGTACCGACTGCTCCCCATCTTTCGTTATTTCGACTCGGCCTCAGCCCGCCTGGCGACCTCGCTTTGGCGGGCGCTCACATTGAGGCGAGTGCAACCTCTCTGGGGTTTCCTGTGCGGTCGCCTTGGGACCGATTGACGGGTGTCTCGACCTGCGGACCCTCTGGGTCCGAGGAAGACGACGACCCCAGCATCTGCTGGGATTTCTCCGGATCTGGCAACCCTAGTGCCATGTGGGACTTTATGACCGCATGTGACTACTGCCTCTCCGACTGTTCCGACGGCAGCCGCAGCCTTGGCGACAAGGACTGCGGCCCGAGTCGCGAATGTTTCCACATCGAGCTAGGGGATCCCTCCGGAGGCTGCTGTCTCGGCATGCCGGAGGATGGTGATCCCCCTAGGCCAGCGCCTCGCGCCGACATCCCGCGGGAGCTAGCTGTGGTCCCCGTTCCGGCGGGGGGTCATGACCCACAGCTCGAGCAAGTCCGCGGGGCGCAGGCCGGGTTCGATGAAGGAGCAGGAGCGCTCGAGGCAATCCGCCAGAACATCGGGCAGGTATGGGCGAGCCAACCCCCGGCCGGAGGAATACGTCACCTGCCCCAAGGTCTCCAGCACCGCATCGCCAACGATGCCAGGGACAATCCGCCACCCGCATCCGGCGGGACTGGCCAGGACCTGGTCGCTGCAGCAATGCTCCTCCGCGCGATGCCGGAGTCATCAACCACCGAGGGTCGGCGAATCCAGGGAGAACTCAAGCATCTCCTGGAAGGCGCTGCGGCCCGGCGGGCCGAGAGCTCTGCCTCCCGCAGGCAGGGATACCCCTCGGAACCTCGTGCCACGACTTCCCGACTCACGCGGGAAGCCTCGGCCTTCACCGGGCGCACGCGCAACACCGCGCCTGCGGCCCCGGGCCACCTCGGCGGCGAACACCCTCATCGCGACCGTCGGGCACGCCTCGACGAAAGGGTGCGCCGAGGCTACCACCCCAGGCGTGGGGGACGCTACGACAGCGGGGAGGATCGAAGTCCCTCGCCCGAACCACCCGGTCCGCAGGTCTTTAGCCGTGCCATTCGGCGGGCGCCGTTTCCGCCCCGATTCCGACCCCCGACTACTATCACGAAGTACTCGGGGGAAACGAGACCGGAATTGTGGCTTGCGGACTACCGCCTGGCCTGTCAGCTGGGTGGGACGGACGATGACAACCTCATCATCCGAAACCTCCCCCTGTTTCTCTCCGACACCGCTCGTGCCTGGTTGGAGCACCTGCCCCCGGGGCAGATTTCCAGCTGGGAGGATTTGGTCCAGGCTTTCGCCGGGAACTTCCAGGGCACGTACGTGCGCCCCGGGAATTCCTGGGACCTCCGAAGCTGTCGGCAACTGCCGGGAGAGTCTCTTCGGGACTACATCCGGCGGTTCTCGAAGCAGCGCACCGAGCTGCCTAACATCACCGACTCCGATGTCATCGGCGCGTTCCTCGCTGGCACCACCTGCCGCGACCTGGTGAGCAAGTTGGGTCGCAAGACCCCCACCAGGGCGAGCGAGCTGATGGACATCGCCACCAAGTTCGCCTCCGGCCAGGAGGCGGTAGAGGCCATCTTCCGAAAGGACAAGCAGCCCCAGGGCCGCCCGTCGGAAGATGCTCCCGAGGCGTCTACTCCGCGCGGCGCCACGAAGAGAGGCAGGAGGAAGTCGCAAGCGAAACGCGACGTTCCCGAAGCAGACCTTGTCGCCGCCGCCGAGCGCAAGAACCCTCGGAAGCCCCCCGGAGGTGCAAACCTCTTCGACAAGGCACTCAAGGAGACGTGCCCCTACCATCAGGGGCCCGTCAAGCATACTCTCGAAGAGTGCGTCATGCTTCGGCGTCACTTCCATCGGGCCGGGCCACCCGCAGAGGGTGGCAGGGCTCACGACGACGATAAAAGGGAGGATCGCCAAGCAGGAGAGTTCCCAGAGGTCCGCGATTGCTTCATGATCTACGGAGGGCATGCGGCAAACGCCTCGGCTCGGCATCGTAAGCAAGAGCGTCGGGAGGTCTGCTCAGTGAAGGTGGCGGCGCCAGTCTATCTAGACTGGTTCGACAAGCCCATCACCTTCGACCGAGACGACCACCCCGACCACGTGCCGAGCCCGGGGAAGTACCCGCTCGTCGTCGATCCTGTCATCGGCGACGTCAGGCTCACCAAGGTCCTGATGGATGGAGGCAGCTGCCTCAACATCATCTACGCCGAGACCCTCAGGCTCCTGCGCGTCGACCTATCGTCTGTCCGAGCAGGCGCTGCGCCCTTCCACGGGATCATTCCCGAGAAGCGCGTCCAGCCCCTCGGACAGCTCGACCTCCCTGTCTGCTTCGGAACACCCTCCAACTTCCGAAGGGAGACTTTGACGTTCGAGGTGGTTGGGTTCAGAGGAACCTACCACGCAGTGTTGGGAAGGCCATGCTACGCGAAGTTCATGGCCATCCCCAACTACACCTACCTGAAGCTCAAGATGCCGGGCCCCAACGGGGTCATCACCGTCGGCCCCACGTACGAACACGCATTCGAGTGCGATGTGGAGTGCGTGGAGTACGCCGAGGCCCTCGCCGAGTCCGAGGCCCTCACTGCCGACCTGGAAAGCCTCTCCCGAGAGGTACCGGACGTGAAGCGGCATGCCGGCAACCTCGTGCCACCGGGGACGGTTTAGGCCGCCCCTCTCGACCCCAGTGGCGACGCCTCCAGGCGTGTCCGGATCGGCTCTGGGCTCGGCCCCAGATAGGAAGCAGTGCTCGGCGACCTCCCTCGCGCAAACGTCGACATTTTTGTGTAGGGTCCCTCGGGCATGCCCGCCATGCCGGGGGATGTCACCAAGCACTCGCCGCATATCTGGGCAGGAGCCTGACTCGCCAAACGGCCTCTGCGCGAACGACGCCCGGGGGCTGCGCCCTTTCCCCACTCATACATACGAATCAATTATTAAGGAAGGGTCGGCCTCGCCCCGGCAGAGCCCGACCCTCCCTCGGGGGCTAAAAAAGGGGAACCCCTCTCATCGAGTTCGGACGCTCCGTTCCGCGTCAGAAAAACTCTTTTTTCGGTCAAGAAGGGTTTTCTGCGTTCTCCCGGATGCGTCAGAGGCAGGGTCCTGAGGAGCGAACTTGGGTACGAGTAAGTGGCGAGACCGACTGAGCCGGGGAACACCTATGCTTCCGAGCTAGGGACACCTCACTCGTCGCCTGCCGCGAAAAAGGACCCAGCTCGGGAAATCACCCTGTTGTCGACACTACGAGCCAGGCGCGAAAATCGGAACGAAAAGAAGCATGACTTCACGGAGGAAGAAGTAAAATGTTCAGGCCCCAGTGGCCGCGGCAAATCACACATCCATCAGAAATTGTCCCAACTAAAATCAGGCGTCGCCTCGGGCAGGAGCCGCGCCCTCAACTCCGCCCCCGCCGTCGGTAAAGCCCACCTCCGCTTCCGGCGGCGGCGCAGGAGGAAGAATCTCCGCTTCGAAGACGGTCGCCAGCGACGCACTCGGACCCACAGCGACCACGTCGAGCCGCTGAACCTCCGCCAGGGCTGCCTCGTCTTCGTCAGGCAGGCAGTACCCCTCGCTGACCCGCTCCAAGTCCACGACGTAGTGGGAAGCGAGCACGGCGAAGGCCCGCCTGACGCCGTGGTGCAGCGCCCCGCGGACTTTACCGCGCGCGTAATCACCGAGGGCTTGAAGACGGCTTTGGGGAGAGCTCCCTGAAGGGACGTCGCCGGGACCGAGTTTCCGATAGACCTCCGAGACGGCCTCGGACATGGCCGCCAGATCGGCCTCCCTTTGCTCAGCAGCCCCGTCGAGCGCCTCGGCAAGCGCCTTGGCAGACTCGTCGAGGGCAGACTCGAGCTCTGCGGACAACCAGAAGAAAGATCTCAAACCCAAGCGGAAGAAACGGACAAGATTGAGAACCGAGGACGGTTGAGCCATACCTCTGGCTCGGACGTGCTGCTCCGAGGCTGCGACTTGGGCTGCGGTCAGATCGGCCGCAAGGATCTTGGCCCGGCTCTCAGCTTCGGCAGCTTGGCCCCGAGTTTGGTCCCGCTCCTCGGCAACCTGGGCAAGCTCCGTGCGCGCTGCCGCCGCCTCGGCCTTCAGGTCAGCACAAAGCAACTGGAGGTCCGCTATCTTAGCGTCTTGCTGAGAGAGGCGCGCGGTAGCCCCGGCGAGCGAAGTCCTCAGGGACCGCAGCGAGCCCCAGACGACGGCCTCGCGGCGAATGAACGACGACTTGGCAGCGCTCCGGTCCGTCAGGTCCTGGAAAGGAAAACAAGATTTCACGACGAACGCCTCGCTCGCAGAAGCAAGAAGGTATGTCTGAAACCATTACCTGAAGGATTTTGGGGACGTCCCCGCAGAGAACCTCCAGCGACGATCGGAGCAACCCCACTGTCGCCTCCGCACGCTTGCGGAGCTCGTCCCAGGACTGGTCCTCCTCTTCGTCGTCAAGAACGAAGATAGGGCCCGAAGCCTCACGGGTCCGGAATCGGAGCAACTGGCCCCGGGCCTCGGGGCTCCGCCCCACAACGACAAGGCTGCCGCCCGCCTGGGAACGCTGCGCGTCCGCGCCCACCTCTTCCGAGGCTTCGGGCGCCGACGCCGCGGCCGTCCCGACGTCGGCGGCGACCGGGCGCTCTCCGACCGGGACGGCGCCAGCTGCGGTAGCGGCAGACGCCGGCATGGCCAACATGGCCGGCGAGCTCGGGACCGCATCGGCGCTGGCCGCCTCCCCGATCACGATGGCCACCTCGGCAGAGGAGCCCACCTCGGGGACCTGCTCCCCCGAAACATGCGACGCCTGAGCCCCGTGCGGCGGAGCACCCTGCGAAAGGGTCGGCTGAGCGGCAGGGCCCGAGGTGGCGCCAGCTGCCTGGACAAACGCCGTCTTGAGGGCCTTCCGAGGCGCCAGGTCGGTAGGGCCATGGCTCCGTTTGCTGAAGAAAACAAGAAAGGGAAAATTATGGCCCGGACATATGAATGAAGCGCCGGGACGGAAAAGATTCCAAGGTACCTACCCGCTCCGGATCATGATCCACGGTGTCTGGGGGGAGATCTCTTGGCTCCCGCTTCCTGGAACCACCGCCGTGGTCCGCTTCACCAACAGCCCCGGTGCCGCCCTCGCCTCGGACGCCCCTGAGGCCCGGGAGGCGGACTGCCCAGGCGCCGCCATGGCAACCGGAGGACCGCTCCCGCATACCGCCGGCGCGGGCGACAGTTCCCGAGGAACGGACCCCTCGGCTCGGCTCCCTGGAATGGCGTCAGCTCCCCCAGCCGGGGAGACGAGAACCCTCTCGGGTTGCCCCTGCTCCTCAGGTCGGGGATCCGGCACCTCGGCTCCAGGGACCGACGATGTAGGCCCGCTCGGGGGCTGGCTCGACGACCCCCGGCCACATCCCAAACCGGGGCTGAGGCCGAGACGTGCGGCCATGTCGTCCTCCTCCTCTTCATCGTCGACATCGTCATCATCATCGGACGTCTCCGGCGACAGCTCCCTGGGAAGCCCTTCCCTCTCCTGCTGACGACGGCGTTTCTCCAGGGCGTCCCGAGCCCGCCTCCGCCTGCGGGCCCGAGCCTTCTCCGCGTCCTTCTTCTTCTTCTCCTCCTCCGCGGCAACCCGCCTCGCCGCCTGACCCACCGCGTCCTCCGGGACCGGCGGCAGGGAGGGTTTGTGCCGCCCCACCTCCTAAAAAGGGGGGAGAAGGAAAATCGATAGTGAGAATCGGGAGCGACCCGGTATATGAAGAAGGAAAGGACGAGCACTCACCAGAGCGACGCACCCCTGGTCGGGGCGCATTCGAGGCTGGGAGAGGGCATGGGGGTCCGGCTTCCCCATCGCGACCGACACCCGCCGATAGAGGGCGTCGTGGGGAAGAGGATCAGGGGACATCCGTGACCCCTCCCAGTCGGCCTCCTAGGTCATCTCCCAAAGCGACAACCGCCGCTCCGCCAGGGGGAGCACCCTCCGGCGGTGGATGGCGGCAACCACTCCCGCGACGGTGAGCCCTTCCTCCCGCAACACCTTCAGAGCCTGGAGAAGAGGTTCGAGTTTCTTCTGCCTCTCGTGTGGAGTCCCGTGACGCCAGGCGTCGGGGGCGGCGGTGACGACCCGCTGAGAGAACGGCGGGAGCGACTCTCCGTCATTCCGGAGATAGAACCACCGGCGCTGCCAACCCTTGTTTGAGGACGAAAGGACGGCAGGGATATACTGCAACGCCCGTGACTGCCTCAGCAAGAGGGTGCAGCCGCCGGCCCGCACCGCCGCACGGACCTTCCTCTCCCTCGTCGACGAAGCAAAAAGCTCGGCAAAGAAGAGGTGAGTCCACAAATCCCAATGGGGGGCGATCCCCAGATACCCCTCGCACACCGCTACAAAGATAGCGGCTTGTGCGATGGAGTTGGGGGTAAGATTGTGTAGTTCCACCCCGTAGTGGAACAGGATGGCCCGCATGAAGCGGCTCGACGGCACTCCAAATCCCCGCTCATGGAAGGAGATGAAGCTCACGACATACCCCGGCGGAGGGGATGGAGCGACTTCGCCCGCGGGAGGGATCCATTCCGGCCGCTCCTTATCGGTGAGGGGGCGGAGCAAACCCTCGTCGACGAGGTCCTCCAGGTCACCCGCCGTCACCGTGGAGAGGGGCCACGGATCGCGCGGCGAGAGGATGGTCACCCGGTCGGCCATCGCCAAGGCAGAAGGGGTGGCGGCGTGAAGAACAGGGGAGGGCGGTTTCCTTTTCCTGGCTAGATCTCTCAGGTTGCAAAAAACCTGAGAAGGAGGCGAGAAGTGGAGTCGAGAACCGTCACTGGACCCACTCAGGGGTACATAAAGGACCAAGGGCGAGACGGTTCCGACGCACCGCCCGAACCGGACGCGGGGTTCAAAAAACACGAAGCGAAACAGCCGTTCCTCGAACGGCTCGCGCACGCAACGGCAGCCTCGCCGACCGCTTACCCCGGCGCATTAACTCCGCGGCGAAATAGGTGACGTTTCTGGCAGGGGCAGCTGGCGACGCTTCGCCTCCGCCAAAACGGCCACGCCGAAAAAGGTACGCCACGAAGTTCAATTTCGAATCCTTTTTCCCTTTTCCTTCTTTCTCTATCTCTTGCAACAGGGACCGAGAAGGGGGATAACCCCAAAGGGATCCTTCCCCGTGAAGGAACTAGGCTCCGAGCCTCCCTACTGATCAGGGGTTCGAAGGCTGGCCCCCCGAAGGGTTCGACAGCCGCCTCAGATCGCGTGGGCCCGACACCCACTACTGGTCAGGGGTTCGAAGGTCGGCCCCCGAAAGGTTCCACGACCGCCTCAGGCTACTCGGGCTCCGTGCCCCCTACTGATCAGGGGTTCGAAGGCTGGCCTGTCGAAGGGTTCACAGTCGCCTCAGACACCGAGCGAGGGATGACCAGGGGTACGTTCGATACATAACCAAGGCTCGGGCTGCGCTCCCGAGGTACCCTAGGACATTTCCGAGACCAGCGGGAACGACTCTGTAACGGAATCCCATCGGAGGGAGGCAACGAGCCCTCGGACCCCGTCGCTAGGGGACCGGGTCCGGCAGATCACCCGCAGGTACTTTTGGGCGTGCCTCCGGGCCCCTAGCCGACCCCTAACGAACGGGGCACGGACGTCCACTCGGATTACCCGATCGCAGCTCACCGGAGACACCATGTTCGGTGCCCATCGAGGGTAACATGGCGCACTCCCCCCCTCCTCCTTGCGGAAAGGCGACGTAGGGGCGTATATAAAAAGTCGAGTCTGTCCCTGATCGTCCTCTCGCTCCGTGCGAAGGCTCGGGGGCTGCTCTCGCAAACCCGGCTCCGGCCGAACCGTTGACAGCGTCAACATACCAGCCCGAGAACTTGGGCCCCGACAGCGCACCTGGGTTACGCCCTGCTCGCATGAGGGAACCGCCAGACCAGCCGAAGCATTGCGCAAGGCATTAAGACCTCGAAGGAGTGAAACCACTCCTCCGAGGCCTCGGGGGCTACACCCGGCGGGTGCGCTCGCGCGCACCCACCGGAACAAAGTACCTCCGAGAAAGGCTGGTCCCCTTGCAAAAAAGTGCGATGCAAGCCTCCAAGCGAGTGTTAACACTCTCTTCGAGGCTCGGGGGCTACTGTCGGGGACCATAATTAGGGGTACCCTCAAGACGCCTAATTCTCAGCTGGTAACCCCCATCAGCATAAAGCTGCAAAGGCCTGATGGGTTTGATTAAGTCAGGGATCAGTCCATACGAGTGACTTGACCACGCCACGCCCGAGCCTAGCCTCGGGCGAGGGCAGCCGACCCTAAGATGACTCCGTCTCGTCTGAGGTCTCCTCTTTCACGGCAGACGCATCTCCGGCTCGCCCTAGGCCCCGCCTCCGATAAGGAGAAACCCTGACTAAATCACCGCGCCAACCGACCGAGTCACCGGGGCGTTTAACGCAAAAGGTAAGACCAACGGGCGACCAGACTTCGCCAGAGGTGCCATAGGAGACTTCGCCCGACCCAGGGCTCGGACTCAGGCTAAGGCCTCGGAAGACGGCGAACTCCGCTCCGCCCGACCCAGGGCTCGGACTCAGGCTAAGGCCTCGGAAGACGGCGAACTCCGCTCCGCCCGACCCCAGGGCTCGGACTCGGGCTAAGGCCCCGGAAGACGGCGACCTCCGCCTCGCCCGACCCAGGGCTCGGACTCCGCCTCGGCCTCTGCCGAATAATCTCCGCCTCGCCCGACCCAGGGCTCGGACTCTGTCTCTGTCTTGCAGGACGGACTCGGCCTCGGCCTCGGAGGAGCCTCCACGACGCCCGACCTAGGACACGAGACCGCCACGTCAACAGGAAGCGTCATCATCACCCTGCCCTGAGCCGACTCGGGTCGCAGAGAACGAGACCGGCGTCCCATCTGGCCAGCTATGCCAGATAGGCCATGATGGCGCCCCGCTAGATCATGACGACGGCGGCTCCCAGCTCCCTTACGAAAGCAGGAGAACGTCAGCAAGGACCCAGCCACCTCGACAGCTGTCCCCCCGTCCGGCTCCGTTACTCCTCCAACAGCCACGACGCCACACCAACAGGGTGCCACGATCTCTCCGGCTGCCACCTGGGCATGTACATAGGGCGCTAGCTCTCCCTCGCTAGACACGTAGCACCTTGCTACACCCCCATCTTGTACACCTGGACCCTCTCCTTACGACTATAAAAGGAAGGGCCAGGGCCTTCTTAGAGAAGGTTGGCCTCACGGGGACGAAAGGCAGGGACAGGCGCTCTCTCGGGGCCGCTCTCTCCCTTCACCTCGTGCGGACGCTTGTAACCCCCTACTGCAAGCGCACCCGACCTGGGCGCGGGACGAACACGAAGGCCGCGGGAATTTCTCCGACTCCCTCACGACCTGGCTCCGGCCACCGACTCTCTCTCTCTCTCCGTTCCCCCCTTCGCGCTCGCTCCACGCGCTCGACCCATCTGGGCTGGGGCACGCGGCACTCTCACTCGTCGGCTCGGGGACCCCCCGGTCTCGGAACGCCGACAAATCGGTGGAGCTCTCGTCGGAGTCCCATTCCTGTTCCATGTGCGCCTCGCCATCCTTGTTCTTGTAATATTTCTTCTCCATCTTTTTCTTCCCTTTCTTGTTGTCTTCCCTGTCACTGTCACTTGTATATGGACATTTTGCAATGAAGTGATCGGACTTACCACACCTATAGCAAACCCTCTTGGAGCTGGGTTTGTAGTCCTTCCCCTTCCTTTGCTTGAGGATTTACCGGAAGCTCTTGATGATAAGAGTCATCTCCTCATTGTCGAGCTTGGAGGTGTCGATTGGGAGTCTACTTGATGTAGACTCGTCCTTCTTTTCCTCCGTTGCTTTGAATGCAACGGGTTGCACCTCGGGTGTGGAGGTGGCGCCTTGCTCCAAGTTGACAATATGTTTGGAGTCTTTGATCATAAGTTCAAAGCTCACAAACTTGCCAATTACCTCCTTGAGAGACATCTATTTATATCTAGGATCTCCATGGATTAGTTGCACTTGAGTGGGATTACGTAAAAACAAGAGATCTAAGAATAACCTTGACCATTTCATGGTCATCCCACTTCGTGCTCCCGAGGTTGCGCACTTTGTTGACCATCGTTTTGAGCCGGTTGTACATTGCTTGCGGCTCCTCTCCTTTGTTAAGGACGAATTGACCGAACTCTCCCTCGATCGTCTCGCGCTTGGTGATCTTGATCACCTTGTCCCCTTCATGCGCCGTCTTGAGGACAACCCAAATTTCTTTGGCATTTTTCAACCCTTGCACCTTATTATACTCCTCTCGACACAAGGAGGCGAGGAGTATAGAACTTTCTTGGGAATTAAAATGCCTTATTTGGGTGGCCTCATTAGAGTCGTAGTCCTCGTCGCCTACCTGTGGTGCCTGCGCTCCAAACTCAACAATATCCCAAATGCTTTCGTGGAGTAAGGTTAGATGGTGCCTCATTTTATCACTCCACATAAAATAATCTTCACCATCAGAACATGGTGGTTTGCCTAGGGGTACCAAAAGTTAAGGAGAGCGTTTAGGAATGAGAGGATAGAGTAGAGGCATCTTACTATACTTCTTACGCTCTTGGCGTTTCGAAGTAGTAGACTCGGCGCCGGATGTGGAAGGTGATGAAGAGTCGGTCTCGTAGTAGACCACCTTCTTCATTTTCTTTTTCTTCTTGTCACCCTTCCTACGTGACTTGATGGAGGAAGCAGATTCCTCCTTGTAATTGTCGCCGGACTCTCTTGATGGAGTCCGTTCATTCTTCCTTCCCGAGCCTTCGACCTTGTCGCTGGTGACTATCTCCCTCTTGGCGTGATCTCCCGACATCCCTTCGAGTTGTTAGTCTCTTAATGAAGCACCAGGCTCTGATATCAATTGGAAGTCGCCTAGAGGGGGGTGAATAGACAAAATCTGAAATTTACAAACTTTAAACATGCACTAAGGCAGGGGTTAGTGTTAGAATTAAATCGGAGTACAGAAGATAGTTCTCCTTGCTTAGAGTTGCTCAATCAATATGGATAATGTTTGGGAGCAAACTCAAATCTATATGAGCAAGGGAACTTTCAGAGAGAGGAAAGAGGGGAAACAAATCAAGTGAAGATCAATAAGTGAACATGGTGATTTGTTTACCACTTTCTAGCCGTTGGCTGTCGATGGCACACCGGACAGTCTAGTGGTGCACCAGACATGGCACTGTTTAGTGTCCGGTGCGTGCCACGTTAGCTGCCCGTTGGGGTTTGGAGCGGTTGACTGTTGAAGTCCTTTGTCTTCTAGTTGCACCAGACAGTCCGGTGGCACACCGGACATGTCCGGTGCGTTCTGACTTCCTGCTCTGACTTCTGACCACACATTGTTTACTTTTGATCGTTGCTCCGTTGGCTCACCGGACACTGTCCGGTGCTCACCGAACAGTCCGGTGAATTATAGCGGAGCGCGTCCTTGAGAAACCCGAGAGTGGCCAGTTCTTTGGTGCCTTGACCTAGGCACTGACAGTGTCTGGTGCGCCACTGGCAGCACCAATACTAGTCATTGCTCCAAACTTGGTTGAGTCACCAACTTAATTTCTTTCTTGGTTTATGTTGAACCTTATGCACCTGAGATAAATGTCATCTAAGCAAACTAGTTAGTCCACATTGTTTGTGATGGACGTCAAACACTAAAATCGATTATAGGAATGTTTTAAGCTCATTTCCCTTTCACGAATCAATAGCCGGATTCTGGTAGTGATGGCGGCGTGGCTCTACACCATCGTCAAAGGCAATGAACGTGTCTATAATGATGATGATGGTCATCGACTGGTGGCTGACGATGATGGTCCAAAGGATGCAGTGCGGGTGATGGGGATGTCGACGGTGATGACGGATAAGAAAGAAAAGGTTCCACCAATGATGACGATGATGATGGACAAGGTACGTATGTGTATCCATCTATATGCATGCATGATAATTATACTACTATGCTACCAATTATATATACTTTCATATGGTCATGTTATGCATTACGACACAAAAAAGGCGTTGAGAAGCTATAGTGAATTTAGCATGCTGTAGCGCTACCGTGATATCATAACATGTCGATAAGTTTCATGATTTTCTGACTTTGTTTGTGTTTTATCCAACTTTAAACACAACTGGATCGCAAGTTCGCGGTCATGTTTCATGAGCATGGTGTTCGAAAATTCCCTGTTACTAAAATAGGCCATAACTTGTGCTAAATAAAATGAATATCATTTTTGCATTCACTGTTTTTCATGTTATGAGAGACTTGCAGTTCAAATCTGAATTATCCGAAGAAATTCAATTAAACGAGTTAAATCTAATCGTTATAGCAAACACTTTGATAATTGTTCCAAAATAGAACATGTAGGTCTATATAATGTAGGAACACACTATAAAAAGTTTGGTGAAAAAAGAAAAAAACAAATATACTTTGCCAAGTGTCAAAGAATGACACTAAAAATGGTTTGCCAAGTGTATTCTAGGTAACACTCAGCAAAGTTAACGACCGTCAACTATAGACGGCCCCTAACGGCCTTTTGCTGAGTATCACGTTTTGCCGAGAGCTTGACACTCAGCAAAGCCTCCTTTGCCGAGTGTCTTTTTATGCCTAGTGTTTTTCCCTCGGCAAATTAGGTTTGTGTCGAGAGTCTTATTTTTCCAAGAGTGACACTCGACAAAGCATGCTTTGCCGAGTGCTCGATAAACTGCACTCGGCAAAGTTAACGGCTGTCTACTGTAGACGACCGCTCACGGCCCTTTGCCGAGCGTCGGGTTTCGTCGAGAGCTTGACACTCGACAAAGCCTCCTTTACCGAGTGTATTTTTATGCCTAGTGTTTTTCCCTCAGCAAATTAGGTTTGTGTCGAGAGTCTTATCTCGCCGAGAGTGACACTCGGCAAAGCATGCTTTGCCAATGCCCGATAAATTGCACTCGACAAAGCGCTGAGCACTCGTCAAAGAGCCGGATTCTGGTAGTGATGGCAGCGTGGCTCTACACCATCGTCAAAGGCGATGAACATGTCTATAATGATGATGATGGTCGCCGACCAGTGGCTGACGATGATGGTCTAGAGGATGCAGTGACGGTGATGGGGACGTCGACTGTGATGACAAATAAGAAAGAAAAGGTTCCACCAATGATGACGATGGAAGGGACGACGATGATGATGGACAAGGTACATATGTGTATCCATCTACATGCATGCATGATAATTATACTACTGTGCTACCAACTATATATACTTTTATATGGTCATGTTGTGCATTACGACACAAAAAAGGCACTGAGAAGCTATAGTGAATTTAGCATGTTATAGCGCTACTGTGATATCAAAACACATCGATAAGTTTTATGATTTTCTAACTTTGTTTGTGTTTTATCCAATTTTAAACACAACTGGATCGCAAGTTTGCGGTCATGTTTCGTGAGCATGGTGTTTAAAAATTCCCTGTTACTATAATAGGCCATAACTTGTGCTTTTACATTCACTGTTTTTCATTTTTCTGGAGACTTGCAGTTCAAATCTGAATTATCCGAACAAATTCAATTAAACGAGTTAAATCTAATCGTTATAGCAAACACTTTGATAATTGTTCCAAAATAGAACATGTAGATCTATATAATGTAGGAACACACTACAAAAAGTTTGGTGAAAAAAAGAAAAAAACAAATATACTTTGTCTGGTGTTAAGAAATGACACTAAAATTGGTTTGCCGATTGTATTCCAGGTAACACTAGGCAAAGTTAACGGTCGTCAACTGTAGACGGCCGCTCACGGTCCTTCGCCGAGTGTCGTGTTTCGCCGAGAGCTTGACACACGGCAAAGCCTCCTTTGCCGAGTGTCTTTTTATGCCTAGTGTTTTTCCCTCGGCAAATTAGGTTTGTGTCGAGAGTCTTATTTCGCCGAGAGTGACACTCGACAAAGCATGCTTTACCGAGTGTCTAATAAATTGCACTCGACAAAAAGTCGAGCACTCGTTAAAGTGCCGGATTCTGGTAGTGATGGCGGCGTGGCTCTACACCATCGTCAAAGGCGATGAACGTGTCTATAATGATGATGATGGTCACCGACCGGTGGCAGACGATGATGGTCTGGAGGATGTAGTGCTGGTGATGGGGACGTCGACGGTGACGACGGATAAGAAAGAAAAGGTTCCACCAATGACGACGATGGAAGGTACGACGATGATGATGGACAAGGTACGTATGTGTATCCATCTATATGCATGCATGATAATTATACTACTGTGCTACCAATTATATATACTTTCATATGGTCATGTTACGCATTACGACACAAAAAAGGTACTGAGAAGCTATAGTGAATTTAGCATGTTGTAGCGCTACCGTGATATCATGACATGACGATAAGTTTCATGATTTTCTGACTTTGTTTGTGTTTTATCCAATTTTAAACACAACTGGATCGCAAGTTTGCGGTCATGTTTCGTGAGCATGGTGTTCGAAAATTCCCTCTTACTAAAATAAACCATATCTTGTGCTAAATAACATGAATATCATTTTTGCATTCACTGTTTTTCATTTTTCGGGTGCCTTACAGTTCAAATCTGAAGCTACATCTAATAGTTATAGCAAACACTTTAATAATTGTGCCAAAATTGAATAGGTAGGTCTAAATATTGTAGGAACACACCACAAAAGGTTTCAGGAAAAAAGAAAAAAACAAATATACTTTGCGAAGTGTCAAGGAAAGACACTCGGTGAAATATTGGTTTGCCGAGTGTTTGCCAGGTAACACTCGGTAAAAAGAAATTTTATCGAGTGTCAACGTCTGCCACCCGGCAAAGTAAACGTTCATCAACTATAGACGGTTGTTGACAACCCTTTGCTGAGCGTTGCGTTTCGTCGAGAGCTTTACACTCAGCAAAGTCTCCTTTGTCGAATGTCTTTATATGCCGAGTGTTTTGCCCTCAGTAAATTTGGTCTGTATCGAGAGTCTTATTTTGTCGAAAGTGACACTCAATAAAGCATGCTTTGCTGAGTGCCAGATAAATTGCCCTCGGCAAAGCACCAAGCACTCGACAAAGAGTCAGATTTCGGTAATGCGCGTCACCCTTTCCTCTTAATATAAAATAAAAGTAAAATTATGCACAATGAGGGTTTGAACCCTATCTGTTGGCTCCACATTCACACCCACATAACCAATAGAACACACATATTTTGTATTGGAGGCCTACATCTTCCGAAGGTCCTCAAAACATGACTAACCATATGTTTTTAGTATAACTTAGACTATTACAGAAGCTTCAGCTTTGGGATGAAGGCGTGTGATATAAGGATATAGCCCGAAGGCAACATGGATAGACGCTGAAGCTGTGACCGAAGAAGCTTCGGCTCAACACAATGACGAAGGTGGAAGATGGAACCGACCTAAAGGAGAAAAGACTACTTAACCCTTGACAGCTTGCCTTATTATTAGCAGTAAAAGTTAGGGACATAAATGTAATTTTGTCTGGGCTGCGTCCCGTGCCTATGAATAGATGAACAGTAATACCGTACTGTTCACGCTAGTCTGTGATCACTCTTGCGTCACTCTTGCATTTTCACCTTCCGACAAGCCGAAGGTATCAATGTAATGCGAATATTACGAATATTTATTCATGGATAAAAAGGAGAACATAAATGATTCATTGATATTCCATTATTGTTTATATTCTCTTATATTTCTTATATACATCCATTCATACTTGTTTGTTGAGATGATGAAGGCATGTCCTTCATGACCTTCGTCCAAATATCATTATGTTCCAAGGAAGATAATGCTTCGAAGGACGAAGGTCACTGATCGTTAACAATTGTGTTGCTTTGTTCTTGATGTATAGCATTCGAGAACAAGGACCAACATTTTGTGTCTTATTAAAACAAAAACACCTCATATAATATATAGAAACTGTAACAATGCACGGGCATCTAACTAGTAGTATTTTAATTGAGTGTGGCTGATAACTTTTCTAGTACAAATCATTACATTACGTTAGAGTTTTATCACAATGCAAACAACATAATATCATCTAAATTCATTATTACCTGCGACTATAGACCTTAGTCAACCAAAAGTATTGTGTGCTTGTTTGGTTCACCCTCACCTAAAGAAAGTTGTGAAGGAAATGAAAGAATGATAATAAGATCCAAACTTTTGTATTATAAGAAAGATTATTATAATTCAGCCAAAAGATTGTAAGAATATATTTATCCATCTCCACCATACTATTTTTTGAAGATAATGGGTAGAAATATCTTCAACTACCTATAATCTCTTATTAGAATCTAGAGATCTAAACATGCATCTTCTTTTTCATATATGATCCAAATTTTATAATCACTATTTAAATTTGTTTTTCACAATCTTTGGAGATCCAAAGAGACTCTATATATACTTGGCCTATTTTGTGAGGAAACCATAGGAAGATGGTGGTTGGTCTTCTGTGCTATGAAGGTGATTGTTCTCCCCTTAGGTAGATTTTTATACAACATGTTGTGCTTTCTCTCTCCTTTTCTCCCTCTCTATATCAATCTCTCTACTTATAAGTGATTTTGAATTGTTCTAAGTCTCAGCCATAAGTTTGACCAAGTTAATATAGAAGAAAAATAACATTTGTGATATTAAATTGGCATCATAAGATCATTATGAAATATAGTTTTATAATTTATCTCTTTGATGTTGTAGATGTTAGCACTCTTTTATATAAACTCGGTCTAACTGATGATAGCTTAACTTGGGATAACCATAGAACACATATATTTTAGGATGTATGGAGTAGATGTAGTACTCACGACTTAAATATGTATAGTCCAAGATATCGATCATGAGCTAAAGTTTAGGTTTTTTAGGAGTCAATCACAGTCCATTTCATGTCTTGAATCTTCAGGAGTCATTCTTCCTCTTGTTATTCCCAATCTTCTTTTTTCCACTACTTAGGACGAGATCAATCATAAGCGAGATTATGTAGTCACTCCAATTATAGCATCTTCTTGTGTCATGCCCACTCGTGTGTTGCTTGAACTTGTTCTTCTTAGGATGGTTTGATAATGTTTTTAAATAACAAATTAGCAACTTTTCTAGGATGGTTGGTGGAATTTTAAGTTAGTAATTATAAAAAAATTAGCTATAACTTGAAGGACTTATTTTCGAGCATTTTAAGGCTAGCACGGGCATGATAAACCAACATAATTTCATTTGCCAAAAAGCTAATGTTCTTATATAAATCATAACTAGCACCAATAGTGATGCCTTAATACTCATATATACCAACAATGCTACACTAACCCTACCAGATCATAATGCCTACACATACTTCGCCATTCGTGCCACAACTAGAACACTAACTTATACTTGTCTATCTAGTAAGGTTAGGAGTCAACTTGGATAAGATGTTATGAAGTAATTTTCACCAGAGTAGTTCTTTGAGAAAAGGACACCAATAACTGACCAACCCTACAATAGTGACAGCACAACAACAACAAAGTAGGGAAAGGAAGCGATAAGATTATCAATCGGGATAGCGGTAGATATCCGATGAGTAAAATCATGATGGTTGCAACAATAAGAACAATAGAAGGCTACTACGAGGGAGGTTATCCCTCGAAGGATCTGGCCAATTGATCTTGGAGTATAGGGTTAATGAGTAGTGTCACAGTGCTTTAACAAAGTCCTACCTCACCATGACAAGGTGTTTGGCACCAAAATGAGCGTGCAGACGGTCCAGTCCTAAGGCCGGACAGTCCGCAGTCCGTACAGTCTGCGCTTGTGGGCCGGACGGTCCGCGCGTGCGCAGAGCAGATTAGGGTTCCGAGTTTTGTGCTACGGTTGTTAGCTAGATTCACGGAATTAGCTCGGAAATCAGTTGTGTAAAGGGTCCAGCCCCCACCTCTATAAATAGAGAGGTATACGGCCGATTTGTGATCATCAATCGAATCAATAAAACTTCTATCTCGCATTTATTTCCTGTATAATTAGGAGTAGTTCTAATCTAGTTCTAGTTTAGCCTCTCAATCTCCAAATTCTCTGCCTCTCTTTGACTCTACGTCGATTAGAGGAGTCTAGGTCGGTCTACCCGAGCCAAGACAACTCCTAGGATCCCTCCTCCCCGATGGGGTCCCTCTCGGGAGCGAGATCCAGGCACCGTTGGCGATCCTCCGCTGCCCCTGTGCATGCGCGGACCATCCGGCCCTAGGGCGCGGACCGTCCGGCCGTCAGGCAGGAAACCCTAGCCTCGTGCCAGGTCGCGGACCGTCCGGCCATGTGCCGCGGACCGTCTACGCCTGACCAGAGAGCACCACTGCTAGTTCTCGTTGAGTGATTGGCGCTCCAAAAGGGTGCCAACACACTTTTTGGCGACTCCGCTGGGGACAGCAAATATAGACTCATCAAACCGGCCCTTAATGGCCGGTTCAAGGGATAGCTCTGATATTTCCCCAAGCAACATCATAGAGCCGACTTGGGAGACCTTACCGGCCGACGAACAGCTCCAGTTCAAGGAGCAGATGATCCAGGAGGCAAAAGCAAAGTTCTTGGCCAACTTCAAAGTGGACAGGAACAACAAGGTCGTCCGACATCGGGCGATGGATCCGGCTTCGTTCTGATCTACACTAGATATCCCCAATGTAAGTAATACAAACGAACTACAATCTCTTAGAAATTATGTAGATGAACAGCGAGAACAAATGCAAAATATCATAGGGGGTATGCAAAATGATTATAGGAGACTAGTACGTGCTTTGATAAATCTAGTACTGCAAATTTTCCTTCACACGAGGTCGAATTAGGGGAAAACACACGTAACACTTTTGCTATAGGTTGTCTTAACCAGTCACAACCCCTTTATGGGATGCCGATGAACACATACCCTGAGCAACCGCAAATCGGCAGTAAATCAGCCGATCTACACATGCCCGGATCGTCCGCACGTGAGCGCAGACCGTCTGGGCCAGCAACGGTCGGGCCCATTTTTAATGAATTACCAACACATTTGCCCGAGCCACATCGTTTTGTGAAAAATTCAAACTACCTAGTCGGACCGTCCGCATACCACGACGGACGGTCCGCACATAATCACGGATGGTCCGGGTACATGTCCGGACAGTCCGCGCATGAGTCTTTTGATGAGGATTGTTACCTGAATCCTCACCCGTCCTAGCAACACTTCCCATCACACTGTGCAATGCATCAGCCCATTAATACAAAATCTAGAGCCCAAGAAAGCTTTCTAGTCCCACCTAGAAGGCCGGAAAGGAATGATCAATCCTATGAGCCATATAGGGCAAATGGCAATGCACCACATAGCTCAAACCAGTGGGGGGAAGACAACACGCTAATATCCAGCCAACCCCACCTATGTTTGACTAGAGAACCGATGGTCTCGCACCGGCTGCCATTGATATAGTGAGAGAGGAAATAGCTGGGGCGTTCCGAGATAAGCTCGGAGTAAGCATGATCCCTGGGGGCAATCATATCGGAAACCTTATGGCAGCCGATTTGATCACCACCCATACCCACAGGGAACCAGGATACCCGAATTCTCAAAATTTTTGGATGACCAGGGAAAGAGCACGCGCGAACACATAGGCCAGTTCCTAGCACAATTAGGAGAATTGGCCGACACAGAAGCATTTCGCGTGCGTTTATTTTCATTATCTTTAACAGGAACCGCGTACACATGGTACGCCACTTTACCTCCTAATTCTATTTTGTCATGGGGGATTTAGAACAAAAATTCCATGATCACTTCTTCTCCGGTGATTATGAGTTAGATTTAGTAGATCTAGTGGCCTTGCGACAAGCGAAAGATGAATTGGTTAATGACTATATCCGGAGATTCCGAGATACCAGAAACCGATGCTTCCAAATTCATTTGGCAGAAAAACAGTTAGCAGGACTAGCTTTTAATGGATTGCGATATTATTTAAAGGAAAGATTAGAAGGCATTCAATTTTTCACGCTAGCGCAATTACACCTAAGAGATTTGGCCTGTGAAAGCCGAAGCAAAGAGACTGCCAAAACTATTCGTCACAATGTCCATATAGTAGAGTGTGACCAAAGTAGCTCGGACGACGAATCAACAGAAATTTATGCTGTTGAAATGGTTTAGCCAAAGCAGGCCAAATCTTCGGATTGTTCCTCCTTGCATCCGGTTCAAAAGAAACGGCAAGAGGAGGATAAGTTTACATCTAATGTTGGTAAATATGATAAAATATTTGATGAATTACTTAAGAATGACAACATTAAAATAAATCACACTGTTCCATCCGCCGACGAGCTAAAACGTCGGGCATACTGCAAGTGGCATAACTCATTTTCTCATGCCACTAATGATTGTAATGTATTCCGTCGATAGATTCAATCGGCCATTAACGAGGGACGATTGAAATTTCAGGAAATGCAGGTGGATACAGAGCCCTTTCCAATGAACATGATCGACTTCGAGGGCAAAAAGGTCCTAATTCAGCCTAGTACAGTCGATAAAGGAAAAGGCAAAGAAGTCATCATCGGCAACGCACGGGAGGCTGACGAAAATAATAAAGTTTCTTGCAGGAAAGTAGTGGCAGAAAAGACTCCTGATGGAGGGGAGACCCTGAAGGTGACCATCATAGCCTCTGGCACGGGGGGCAAGCAAAGACAAGGAGGCAGGAGCGAGAACTCATGCTGCGCATCATGGACAGTCCGCCATCCAGACGCGGACGGTCCGAAGCTTCTCCGGACGGTCCAAAGGCTTCCGGCGGACGGTCCGGCTACACTCAACAACCACGTACGTTCAAACCACGACGACCAGAGATAGGTACGTGGAAAACAAATACATTTAAAGCAGCTGGCCGGATGGTCAAATTCGGCTCGACTTTCGATCAATTGTTATCCAAATATGTGAAAAAGAAGGTCGGCCCCAGTGACCAGCCAACAAAGCGACTCCGCTCACCCATTCATGAGCAACGTCAGGTCAGGCCGATTGGACCACCCCACCAATCAGAAGAAATGAAAGGTCATACCGTACAATTGAGACCTAACATACCTACATGGACACCTCCACCCCCTTATCCGCCTATGTCATATCCATACACATATTTACCTCCACCATATGTCCCAAATCAAATGTGGGGCATGCCACCATATCCATTTGGGATGCCACAGTACCCCGCTTGGGGGGCATCCCAAACATCTGTATTCAACAGGTTAGCACCTCCGGTACAAGACCGATTGAGCGCCGCTCAATCCGGTCACCAGGCACAGGCCCAACAAGAGTGCCGGAGTACTCGGCCTCAAAGGCCGACCAATCCGGTAGGGGGGCATATACCTGCAGCGACCAAAAGAACAACAAAAAAGGATATCATTAAAATAGGTACTGCAGATGTCATCGTACAGAAGATAATGAAGGGCCGATGATTTTTGGGGAATCGGCCAACACGACCAAAAAAGAAGATACGGCTACCATCAAAGCAGCCGATCCAAAATACTCCATGCCTCGATGGTGCCCAGCGGGATTGACACGGTCCCAAAAGCAAAAATTACAACGCCTAAGAGCAAAAGAAAACCAGGAAAACGAGGCAGAAAAGATATTCAATGATACACATCCACAATACCCGCCACCGCAAAAGAAATGGAGACCAAAGGCCGTTGAGGAAAAACAAATGGCTACAG